>CAJUYI010000096.1:105739-150687 GCA_910591695.1 Galerucella pusilla
ACAGCAGCGGGGATAGTACTCCCCCCTGCGGACAGCCCCTGGTTGCATACGGCCATTGTTTCCCCCATCAGAGTTGATTCTATGAGCCTGCTTCTGAGCATGCAGTCTATCCACCTGCAGCTCGTGGCATCGATCCCTTAACCTTAATATCCACTTATACTTTAATATACTATTTCCGCCTATTTTACCGGAAAACCAATCATATGAACACCAAAAATAAGGCGGAAAGTATTGCTTAGCAGCCAAAGGGCGGAAAATTCATAACCCCACGATTTTTGAAGTTTTGCATCACCTGTCACTTGATTACTTTGACGTGTCACGTGAATTTTCCAATTTTTTATCCTAATCATTACGTACGAATGTGAGACTGCCGAAAATTACAGGGGATTCAACTATGAATTTTTTTACTTCCAAGCCTTTAAGTACCTGAAGCTCTTGAATTAATTACTTAAGACACCAAGTGTGCTAGTTAGTTGGAATTGTTTTATAGGGAGGAACACAGAAGGCACAAATATACAGGTTAACCCATTAATAATTTTGAAAGCGACGTCATGTGACCAAAATATCTCAATGGATAACAAATATCTCATTGGATAACACAATAACAAGAAAAGATGCAACTTTTGCTCTTATTCACACACCCAAAACTATAATTATCTACTATTGCCCAATTCTGGTATATTACTTGTCTTAATCGTCATGGGACACCCTGTATGTCAGAGTTTTCAGTTAAATTTGGACTGTATGTACTTACGTAACATTACAATCCACCTCCGATGAAAATCAACCCTCGGTGGTGTTTGTGCAGTAAATTGCTCTACTTCGGTTCTTTTGCATAGCAGAATGCCAATTGCATAATATTGATCAAAAGCTGAGAAAACTGTTTTTTAAATATAGTTTCCGTCCAGAAAATATGATCCCGTTTTATGGATACGCATCTGATTTTTCCTCCGCTCTAGCTGTAGCTTCAAAATGTAAAATACTTTTCGTCTAAAATTGGATGTTAACCGTTCTTTATCACAGAAAACGTTGGACGAAGGAAAAGGACAGACAGGTAAATCGCCAAAGTGTGACCCACGTTTCAGTGAGGAATGACCCTGCGGTAAAAAGCAAACCCGCGATACTCTGTCACTCATGGAATTTGTCTCGTTCTATTTGGGAATCAAAACCGGTTTTTCATTCAAGATTGGTAGCATTGAGGTTCTAAATTTATTCAGGAATGGTGAATAAGTGGCAGTATACCTTTTCGGGTGTTATAAGTCAATCAAAAGTTATGTTAATAAAATAATATCATTAATATATTAATTATAAATTATGATAAGTTTGAAGTAGTTGTGACACAAGTAATTTGTTATGTATTCCTATTCAGTCATAGTTCTGCAATTTTCATTTGATACAAATCATAATAGTGAACTGAAAATTAATCTCATAAAGATTCCAACAATCTAAACCACGCAACATTGTTTCGATGACTGCCTTTGGTAAATATTCCACCGTCTAATCAACTTCAATCAACGTACTCGTAAAGTACATACTGTACGAAATTGAGACATACAGTGAGTAGTTACGACTTAATCATTATTGTTATGTAGTCATCAAGTCGGGTACTAGACAATTGTTAAGCACTTTGTGTCAGATATACGATGACATATTTATAGCGGGCACTTCATTACAGCAATATACAGCTTTGATTTTATGTTCGTTAAATTTTGTGGTTGATGTCAAATGAAAGGCTCAATCAATACATCGACGGTAATACATCATTGTCTGACTATTCAATAAATTACATTCTACACTAGGATCATGCCTTGCAAAATTTTAACTAGAATTATATTTAAAAAGCGGTTTATAATTCAGATAATCGTACTGCACTATGACATTCAAGAAGAAAGGGGACAATCTGTACATTTAAATAATTAATTTCCACTCTTCAATTGATCTCCGGAGTAGTACCATAGCTGAACACTGATAAGGTTCTCAGTAAACTGATTGGGAAACAGTTTCTGACAAAGTTACTAGATCGATATACCCATAAATGGCTTTGTGGAAGAATAGCGTCAGTCAAAATAGCGCTGCACAAAAACAGCGGCGGTCAAAATAGCGCAGGAGAAAAACAGCGCAGGACAAAATAGCGCCGCACAAAAATAGCGCAGAACAAAAACAGCGTCGTACAAAATAGCGCCGCACAAAAATAGCTAGGCTTCATTATTTCACTACTCATAAAAATAGGATATAGTGCCGAATTAGCATAATTAGGAATAAAATATTTTTCATGAATAATAGTCATAACAATAGTTTCCATAATTCAACATCGCTTCTCGACCAGCTGACAGAGATCAAAGTGTAACCGTCTATAATAATATCAGAAAATAATAAAGGGAGAAGAAATAAGAACGACAATAAATATTTTTCATCATAGTTCAACACATATCGCTTCCCGACCACCTGACACAAATCAAAGTATAGAAAACATTAAAGGCGGATTCATGCAATGTTCATCATTCACATTCACACTAGGAAAAGTTGATTAATATTGTTTCCCAATTTTTTAATAGTTAGTTTTCCAAGTATATTTTAACCGGCGTTAGTTAGTCGCAGTGCTATTTTGTCGAGCGCTATTTTGTCCGACGCTGTTTTTGTTCTGCTCTATTTTGTCCTGCGCTGTCTTTGTCCAGCGTTATTTTGTCCGCCGCTGTTTTAACCTGGCACTATTTTGACTGACGCTATTCTGCTACAGTGCCACATAAATACTGATTCAACTCAGCTATTTCCTTGTTTTTGTTTACTTCGATTAGTGTAGTTACTGCAAATAGGTGTTTTCTCAAAAAAATATATATATTTTCGAACAGATCCTGTAAGATATTTTTAAAAAACATCCAATTAACCACGTGCATTTTTCTATCCATTCTGTATTGATGCATTCAATAACAGAACGTCGAAGCCATCCAGCTAATATGTTTATTATTTTAATTAAAGTTCTTGGATAGCTCGTTAGCTAGTTTTTTCCCGTTGAATCTGATTTATGTTTATTGACTGAACTGAATGAATCTCTCGTGGCAGACATAACTTCGCGATATCGCCATGGAATAACAATTGAGAAAAGATCGTCGGGATCTGTTATGAATCGTAAATTATCGAATGTAATTGGTTTTTTGCAATGATTGTTTTTATGGACAATTTACGGTTCGTATGACCTACAAGGGTCTAACGACATGTTATCGAAACAATATAAATAGAATTATTAATCCTATCATATCTAATATCAAAATGAACCAGCTGGAAAGATCACAAAATCTGCAGATGATTTCAACGTAGGTAACGATGAAGGAATTAACAATGAAGTTGATGTGCAATAGTTTATTGTGTCACAAGGGCAGAGAACGAGCTTCAGCAGCCTGATAATATTAGATGCAGCTGATAGTTAAGTCTCAAGTCTTAATTAAAACTCACCCCATTCTAATGAGAAAGAGAATCAAGCTATTTTACTGTGCAAGTGAGGATTGGATGTAAAACTGAAGCATTTGCATATCTGTTTGTTTTTCCAGCAGTGTGACAAAGTCTGTAGAAGTGGTTGTTGTAGTCCACATGACACACAAGCACACTAGCCTCTTTTTCATAGCCTGCATCTCTTGCATCTTTGCTCACCACACCCCTGACCCGCAGATTATAATTGGACCAATAACTTGTTTGTAACTATAGAATCATTTTGTGGTTAAGGCACTAGCTCTTACTACTCAAGAACATAGTAAGTGACTGTTCTTCACTTTACTCCAAGGTATTTCATCTCTTTACCAATTGAATATCCATTGCTCCCAGAACTACTGGTTCTAGGCATTAGTATTGAAGCAATTCAGGATCTGAGATCGTTAAAATAAAAAACCTAGCAAATTGAACACGAATAATGCAAGTATCTAATTAAGATTTCTGTCAATTTTTCTTGTGTACTTAAAAATCCACCACAATCCCATGAATATTTTCCTCTGTTAAGGAAATACTAACGAACAAGAAAACAGAATTCATGTGCAATAAACTGAAATCTGACTCGCTCATTAGGAGTGAAACACATTTATTATAATTGTAAATATCTTGAAACGGTGCACTTAATGTTGAGATGAGTGGTAAATTCGAGGATATTTTAGTTTATGCAGAACATTTCGTAAAAACTTATCTTGCCTGTTATAAACGTAAGATGATTTCAAATAATTTAATCATTCAAAGGATTCACAACTTGCTAAATTATTTCCAAATGTCTCAAGATATTGTTACAATTAAAAGAGGACTAAGATTAAAATTGCCGTGCTCGTCCATTGTGATCATGAAGGATAGATATTATGATCTGCTGGAACCTCCGTAATACTTCTGGGAGCTATTCTCGTTAATGCAAGCTGGACGTGTCTCTCTCCGGGTCTTCTCCATTCTCGCTGACGTTGACGACCATGTGACCCAGTGATACACAAACACGTATTATCCATGAATACTGCCCTGATATAGTCCTCATTAGAGGTGTCAGTGTGAAGCTGGACGCCAAAAAAGTAAACCAGAGTTACAAAATAAATTAAAAGAAAATAGATGTCCACGGAATTTGTTAAAATCGAAAAATTGGAGTATCGAGCCATCATCAAGTACCTGTATTTAAAAGGGTTAAGAGGTAAGCGGATTTACGAAGATATGCTTAATACACTTGGTGATCAATGTTCTTCGTCCTCTAAGACCTAAAAAGTTTCGTTTCCAAAAATCTGCTGGAGAAGTTCTTGCCTCAGTTTTTTGAGATTGCCATGGAGTAATCATGATTAATTTTTTGGATAATGGTAAAACAATAACCGGAGATTACTATTCGACATTAGCGACCACTCTACGGGAAAAATTGGAGAGAAAAGACGCGTGAAGCTATGCAAAGATGTTTTGTTTTTGCAGGACAACGCCACTGCACACAAATCTCATGTTGCCATGCAAAAAATTCGTGATTTAGGGTTTGAATTACTAGAACACCCCCCTTATTCACCAGATTTGGCTCCGTCCGACTATCATCTCTTTCCCAACTGAAAAAAAGTTTAAAAGTTAGTAAATTTTCTTCCTACGAGGAGGAAATAAAAGCTGTGGTTTGCAGAGCAAGAAGAAACATTTTTTTTGAAAGGTCTAGAGACGTTGCAGGTTCGCTGTAATAAATGTATCCAATTAAGAGGAGAATAATATGTTGAGTAATAAAATATTATGACATTGAACTTTTATTTGGTTCTATGGTAGGCTAAGAATTTTTCAATATACATATGTACAAAATATAATGTGAAAGTAAAATCAATCAATCAATCAATTTTATTTTTCTAAATTGAATTGTACTTTACCAATGATATTACCTTGTAGATTTTTTAAATTGAATAGAAAACAGTGGTATGCATTAAAAACGTCAACCACATCATTATTTATGTACAAATTGTCAAAACTAATAATAACTTCAAATTAGCACAAAGATGAAAGTGTCAGGCATGTCTTATGCGAGTATCCGTAGTTATCGTCAATAAGAGAGTGTGTGTTCGGTGAGTCTTGGCCTACACCTGCCGATATAAAGGAGATGTCTCCCAGTGACCTGTCCACCTTCCTGAGAAGGACAGGATAGACAATGACCTAGGAGGACAACTCCTCGGGAGGATGTACGATGGGTCACATGTGGCCTAAGTGCTGTGAGCCTACACTTTCACCCTCCCCACTCTACAGATACAGATAGCACAAAGTTTAAATCAGAAGTTTTTCCAATACATGCGCTTTTTCAAAAAACCGTAAATTTTAGCTGCAATTTTCCGAGCAGTAGTGAGAATACTGTTGGAAATTATTTTCTCTCCAATACAGATTACTATAATAGCTTGTTTTTTTTCAACTATAATTTTTTCACCTAACCGCAGCTAAGAGAAATTGCGACCCGGTATTCATTGATAATAAAAACAAATAAAAACCGTAACCCCCACGATTTACGTCCGAGACACCAACAAAAAAAAAAGGAAAATAGTCCCACGCCAACAAAAAAACGTGATTGCTATTGCGAGCATGTCTTCCCGTTTTTAGTGAAGCTGTCCATTTTCCAAATACCTAGTCAAAAAGGTGTACGTGTCTAGGCTGGCAAATCCCTCTCAAATATTTATAGTACACACTCTCCGCCCCAATAAGTAGCTGACAGGAAATCTGGAATTTATTGCAATTGCAAATACATTTTAGATTATGTGGGAGGAGGGAATGTGGATACTCCGAAATATAATTCATTCTCTGTCGGAATAACCAGATAAATTTTAAATTCGACATAAATGGAAATCGCAGCTGAGGAGAGATGTTGAGACGTGACGCGTTCGTGGCTGTGAATAAGCACATTATGGTGAATTGTGGCGCTTTCATTGTATATACAATACAAGTTTTTTTTTTGTTTCGTTAAATCCTATTTGCTGCTCGAATCAGTTAAATGCACTATTTGTGAGACATGCACACAAAATTTAGTCACATCACGTGATAATCCGAAACGCTAAACAGTTGCAGGCAGTCATAATCGAATATATTACTCTATCTTAATAGTTTGACAACATTTATCAACTTTTTTATACAGACAAACTATTTTATTTTTGTATTGAAGGTGCAGTTTAATCCGGTGTTTGGAAAAAGGGGGTGGAACTGTAAATTTCTCACACACCAGTAACTCACTCACTGTACATTCACTCACTATAGGTTTGTTCAAACCAGCAGTTCTGTGATTGTACATGACCAGTAATTGAACTATTTAATGCGCATGCGTGAGAGAAATTAGTAAAATTACTGGTAATCTCTCACAAAACGGTTGCAACGTATTTTGAACTAGTTTAGTAGTTATTAGAGATGTTGCTGTAAATAATTTGCCATGAACAATAAATTGATTTTAATATCATTGAGAATATATTTTCTCCACGACTAAATAATAACGCACAAATTATTTTTACATATTTAGCTGCATAATGATATAAATTCTTCACACCAGTGAATAATAAAAAGAATTCACTCTCGTTAGCCAATCACATTCTATTATTATCAGAATTCACGCTAAAATGGATTAAAATAAATAAATCAAATCGTCTCTTTAAAACGTCAAATACATAAGAACGCAAATCGCTTCTGACAGTGCGTCGTGTAAAACGTCAAAATAATTATAAAATGATAATTTTACGTATAAAAAAGAGAAAAAAATGGACAACAGTAGCGATAGTGAATATGTACGCCTCCCGGAATTAATTTCATTTATAAATGTAAGGGTTCCGATTAAAAATATGAGTTACGTATATATATTTATTCTTTACATTTTTATAAAAATGCTCTATAGCCTAGTGGTGGTTGACTATGGCGCGGACGATCGAGGTTCGATCCTCACTGGAAGTTTTTTCTTTTTAGTCGTGGAGAAAGTGTAGTCTTTTACTTGTGTAGAATGGCTATTATTCACTTGGATGATTCCAAAACTCACTTGCTGCGCTCCCTCGTTTGGGAAACTCCATCCGCGTGAATAATAGCCATCATTCTGCACTCGTTGAGGAATGTACTATTATTGTTTAACATTAATCAGAAAATGAAAGTATAAAAACAAGACATTTTATTTGTAAATATAAAGCCTTCAGGCTTGAAAATACATAAAAATAAATACTTACAACGAACTTATAAAAACCAAATTGAACACTTACAACCTAAAAATATCAAATTAGTGGAACTTAATACTTATTAATAATATCACCTAAATCAAAATATCACAATAATAGAAGTATTTGTAACCTTGATAATTATGTAGGTAAATGGCAAATGTATATGTATGTTCTATTTCGACCATTTTTCAATTATATCATAAGTAGAAGCAATTTAGCAGAATTTAAAGTGGTTTCGGACTCCATTCTTCCCTTTTTCATTTTATCAACGAATACACAAAGAAACAGTCAGTAAGAAACGGTGCACACTATTTTCAAAACAGTTCAAAAACTAAAAACTCACTTTCATATCCTATTTGCATTTTCCATAAAAAACAAATTTGACAGTTTAATATGAAAATGTTGCCATTGCGCATGTTTCTTAATTTCAGAACTGTCGATACTCGCTATCAAGCAAGAATCGTTTGAACGGTAATTTTGCTGGTCCACAAACGGGATGGAACTGAGAACTGATAGTAGTCGAGAGTTCTGAACTAGGAATTTCAGGCGGTTGGAACGATTTTTTTCAACTGCGCATGTGTATTGGAAATATTACTGTAAATTACTGGTGGTTGGAACGAGCCTATTGGACTCAAAATGATATAGCTCGAAAAACTCATCTACACTTTGTAATAATAAGTATCAATGGAATGGAGTCATTCTTGACAGGAGATTCACGGAGAATATATTGCCTTCAAAGCAACAAGGGTTTGTGCAGCAGGTTTATTTGAAAAACGTGGGTGTCTAGAACCAGAAGTGATCTAATAGTAGTATTTTACTTTCGTCAGACCAACTATTACCTATGTTGCGCTGTCTGAAGACTCGAGAAAACTCAAAAATGTTGGCAGTTTCTCCTACACTGTCTCAACAAATTATCTGAATATGTTCTGTCCAATCATTGACGGCCTTTTGTATTCGGTCATCCAAGGACTATGAAATGGGGTAACCGTAATTTTAATAAATAAACACACTTTTATGACTATTTTCACTCCTTTGAATCCCCTACAATATTTTAGGTTGCTAAAATGAGATATCGCACAGTGGATGCCGGAGAAATAATGTTAAGTCATACCCTCCATTTAGGCATATAACTGTAAATAATGATCTATACAAACAGTTTCCCTTCAGTGGGTGAAATTATTTTATAAAATATTAACCGCAGTGTATCATAGATGTATTAACTAATCACATATTACGTTAATAACTCCAGAGGTCGCTGTTGTTATACGCAGCTCAACTTTAAGATAAAAAGTGCCAGGTTGAAGTCTTATACAGTGTGACCCATTTTGTTTGGGAGCAGCCCCGTAAAATCCTCATTTTCAAACCGATTTTGTTTCAATATTTTTTGTGAGATTCAGTATCAAAAACAGTACTTTGGTACAAATTTTCATAGCTTAATTACTATTTTCAAGGCCCTCTATGTTAATTTTTCTTTGCCAAAAAAGACAAAAGTACGTCAGGCAGTTTCTTTTCTCAAATATGACTTAACCACTGGATTCAGAATCATCACAAATGTAAACTACCAAAATTTTATGAAAAAATTTTTATTAACGACAAAGTTATTACAACATGAATTTGGAAAGAGTCGTATTTTCAGTAATATTTTACGTAGAATGTAGACAAATTTTGAAAATGGCAACATGATAAACAAAAACAAGGACTCAAACATATTGCACTCAATCCGTTCTGGAGTTATAGCTTCTGAAAGTAATGTAAGATTGTGCTTGATAATTTCATTTATTAACAAAAAGAAATCAACGAGTCGCTAGTAGACTTTGATTTTGACATTTTATTTATGTCAGTCAGTAATAATAATAATAAAATAGTAAGTACTAAATGTTCCAGATATTTAACTATTTTACTATTCCAGACCAAGTTGAAATTGTACTTTTTTGTGGTTACAATGACAGAAGTGAACGAGAAGTAATAGAAATAAGTAATCGGAGACATCCAGATCGCCGTATTTGCTGCTTTGTAGTGCACAAAATTCAAAAAGTATTTATTGAGACTGGAGCAGTGACCAAACGTATTTAAAAAAAATTGCAGGCAAGAAATTTTAATGCCCGTATTGTCATAAACTACTTTGCCAACAATCCAAATTATTAAGCACAATTTTACATTACTTCCAGAAGCTATAACTCCAGAACGGGTTAAGTTATCGGCTTCGAATTTTCACTGTGCAATATGTTTGTGTCCTAGTTTTTGTAAACCAGGTTGCCAATTCAAAAATTTGTCTACATTCTACGTAAATATTACTGAAAATACCACTTTTTCCTTATTCATGTTGTAATAACTTTGTCGTTAATGGAAAATTTTTTATAAAATTTTGGTAGTTTAAATTTGTGATGATTCTGAATCCAGTGGTATAGTCATATTTAAGAAAAGAAAATGCCTAACGTACTTTTGTCTTTTATGGCAAAAAAAAATTAACATAGAGGGCCTTGAAAATAACAATTAGGCTATGAAAATTTGTGCCAAAATACTGTTTTTAATACTGAATCTAACAAAAAAAATAAAAAAACAATCGGTTAAGAAATGCGGATTTTATAGAGGTACTTCCAAACAAAATGTGTCACACTGTATGTTTATAAAACCAGAGTTGGATAGAAAAGTAGGAAAAAGGAAGAATTTGATTATTGAACCATCGAGTATTTGGAAGGGTGAACATTTAAAGAATTGATATTCTAACCATCATGCCTCGGTGAAAGACTACCTGTATAAAATTGGACTGTATATAGCGGGGATCTCATTGCTGGCAAGCTCTGTGGCATGGAGATCGAGACCTTGACCCACATGTTTGAGACCATGAGGCGCTGGATAAATATTATTCGACTTTACTGACTTTTTTCCTCTAACATGAAAAAAAAGTCATGAAAAGTTCCAAAAGAGGAAGCTATTGCAAACAGTGCTCCTATCAAAGTACTAAAGACCCAAATTATTTCAAAAAACGTAAAATTATTTTTGTGGAGTGTCCAGTTTACTGTAAATGTTTCCTATTTACTATCCATTGCGGAACTGTTCGTAATTCAACTGTAATTGCTGTGGGATTCCATTAGATCGTTAAATTGTCCTGGCTGTTGCAACTACAAAAAGGTGTTATTGTTTTTAATTGAGAGTAAAAAGTGTTGTAAATGCTTGCAGACCGTCACTTTAAACTATTTATAGTGCCGTTTTTATATGGGATAAGTGTATTGGACAACATCCTCGTCCTGTTAACTAAATATTATCATTAAATTGGATGAGAGGCGAAATACGATCGTTTATTTTTTGCTTTATATTTTTTTCAATTAGTACAAACGATATTGGAGACACAACTAATCGAGAAAAAAAGGGAGAAATGTGAGCGAATGAAAATATTGTACAATCAGAAAGGACAAATTAAACATACTTTTTTCCATTTTTCTCCACTTATTATCAAACTAATTCCAATTAAAATGAACACTATGTAATGTCATATACAATTCTAGGCGGTTTAAAGATCAATTTATTATATTTCCTGAACATTCTTGCTTGGAATAGTATTGAATTGAATTTTGAATTGAATTGAATTGAATTTTGAGAATGTTAATACCTAGTATTAATTTAAATACCATTTCCTCCGATTTGAGAAATCGAAATATTAATATCTCAAACAATACCAATATTTGTTGCTTTCGTTTATTTGGGCTTCAAGCATTTGAGCGTGACGCCTCAGTCGTTACGACTTTTGAGCAAAACAAACAGGATTTTTTAGGATCCTCAAAACCACCTGTCATGTGCCAATGCCGATGAATTTCCTGTGTTGTTAGAAGAACAGTTTTTAATTATAATGTTGTTGATAACATAATTTTGCATTTTTAGTAAGGTTTAAATCGTAATCGCCACAATCTTAAGCTTTAAATAAACGTCAAACCGGACAAACGTCAAATATTTAATGTCCGTGGCTTGAAGCTCATACTTTTCGGTATGTGCTTGAGGGACAAGGGGAAGGTAAGACTGGGCGTCACGCTCCACGATACTAGCGTCACGCGCTACTAGCAGCCAAAAGTGAATAATCGAAAGCACATATTGTTCGAATAAAGGTTTTGACGGGCGGCCTCAAATTGGACGCTAACTACCTGTAGCCCAGAAGAGACACCCTTAGGATTATGTCCTTTGAGGATTAAGCATATATTTGATCAACCTGGTTTGGACCTGGGTTTTCTTGCTTTTTTTTCTATTTCTTATTTTCTGATATTTTTATACCTAGTTAAAGTTTGATCAACCGGGTTTGGGCCTGGGTTTCCTTTTTTTTTAGTTTTCGATTTCTCATTTTCTGATATTTTTATACATAGTTTACACTTTGATCAACCAGGTTTGGGCCTGGGTTTTCTTGTTTTTTTTTTAGTTTTTTATTTCTTATTTTCTAATATTTTCATACAAAATAATACAGGTAGAAGGATTAGTAGAGGTACCTAGCGTCGAATTTGAGGCTCTACAAGCAGGTACACAAAGTGAGAAAAAGATGGAATTTTAGCGTCGAATTCATGCAAGCCCGTTTTGAAGTTACAAAGTACTCCTGTCAGATTGATAATAAGGAATTGTCATTCAGACATTTAGAATTCGTTTCTCGAGTTGTTGATGTTGCCGTGGTAACTTTGAAAAACTCGCCTTTTTTAAAGTTCGGTTTAATCATGCTGAGGCCTGCTTTAAATGGGTAAAATGGTTCGCCAATGAAAAAACAAATTTTCAAACTACTAGAATTGTTTCTGTGAATAAAGGACGCTGTTATTCCTTTGCCATTCTACTTTATCAAGATGCAATGGAAAAAATTTAGATCAAGATCAGGGAATTATAGCAGAAAAATCCTCTAAAAATATCCATAGCATATCAGCCCGTCTAGGAGATCAAAACCTCTGCCTTCATTGATTTTTGAGACAACTTGTGCACCTATAAATTTTCAATATAAAACCTTTAATGCTTATCTGCAAATTCTATTTGAATCAGCTTCCTTCCCGATTAATATCATCTTTTTTACCAAACTTCCTCACAAAAAACAGTCTGTTTTCACAAATTATCAGGAGCAGTTATATTTAATAGTTATTTATGTACCAAGGCAGTAAAGTGATGCTTTATCGGACGAGTCTGAAATTATGAGACGAGCGAAGCGAAGCGAATAACAGGCGAGTCCGATAAAGACATTTTACTGACGTGGTGCCAACGGCTGCATTCACAACTTACTATGGATCTACATCAAGTAAAAGCCTCATCTATTCAATTCAAAGTAAAAATATTTTACCTGCCGCATTTTACTTTACCTGCCGCAAATGCTGCAGATGAAGTAAAGGAAGGTAAACTGTTTGTTTACTTCCGGAAATCAATCTGATAATTGGAGGCTTCACTGACGGTTGGCGATAAAATAAATTGACTTTGACTAGGATATAAAAGCAAAAAATGATACTAGGTATGTACATTAAATATTCAGGATAAACGTAGAAAAACATATTACCCTTCAGGAAAGTATGTCATTAGTGAAGACAATTTATAAATTAGGTTCGTAAAACATTATAACCGAACTGAAAATGAAAATACGCAGCGGTCGCGTTTATGTGTACACGGAGGTTATTAAATTATACCAACAAGGTTCAGTGAAACTGCTTTAACATAAAAATTAAAATCACCTCCGGCATTTGGGTATCCAACAAAAGACTGAAAACAACACAACGGTCTTCGAAATACCTCGTAGTTAGGTTGCCTTGCCGTTTTATTTTTAAAACTGGTTTGAATATAAAAAGTTTCTTTGTTTATTTGTGATCTTTTAAAGACCTTTTGGTAAACTTTTGCTTTATAATGTGAAAAGTTGATTTAATGAAACAATGGAGCGGCTTAAGTTCTGTTGAACTAGTCAATACTCAAGAGGTATAAAAATAGAAGGCAAATTTCCAAGATATTTCAGTTTTTCTCACTACCGAATACGTTTCCTACACAATTGCGTCTATTCAAACATTATTTGCGGCTATAGTTTTGATTATTTCGTATTCATTTCAAATGTTTTCAATACCAACAGAAATAAAATGAAAAATTATTACTCGTGCAGCGTCCTACAAGTGAAACTTATTGTACAAAATCATGTTGATATAGTTGAAATAATACCCCTCTTGGTGTGCGTCATCGATTGTGACGTATATCTGGGTTTTCGGCATGTCGTTTATTTTATTTGCTGTTTTGACATATAGCTAACCTTAAATTTGAGAAATAAAATCATCTGGATCGTATTCAGCCAAATTCGAAAAGGCTATGAAATTAATAATTACCAGTTTCTTTTTCTAACTTAAAATACTTGAGAACTTTCAAAATACTAATGTTTTTCCGTGTATCCATGCATATTTTTGTATTATTTAAATAAATAGAACAATAATATTAATATTCACTTTCCATAAATAATAATTGACCGTAAACAACAAAGTACAGACCTGTCGAGAACTGTCAGTGTGACAGTAGAAAAAGACGTAAGACACATTGCCGCTACGAAAGTAACGCCTCCATAGTATTTTGAACTCTCGATTGATAGGTTGAGCTTGCACGTAGTCTAAACATCAACCAATCAAATTTTGTAAGTATAAGATTAGGGTTAACGTTTGCAATACATTTAAACGGTCTATTATTGTGATATTTTGATTAGGGATAATCACAGACCTGCGTTTTTTTCCATTTCTTCCTACGTAATGTGTTAGAAGGAGATTAACAATCGATGACGCACACCAAGAAGGGTATTATCTCAACCACACATATAAATTGATTAAATATTAATAATTTGTTTTATAATACTCAATATATTTGGTATTTGAATGAAGCTTACCTTAAATTCACTGTATCCCTAACTGAATGAATTCACCAAAAATGAAAATGAACTTTCTTAAAAGAAAACAATTAATTGGCTGCGACTCAAACCATAACCCCTGCTGTATAAATGTATGTTCTGCATCCAAAATGTGGCTGGTACCTCCTCTTTTACTCCAATTTTTGTTTTTCACTTCTAAAATCCTTCCAACCTTTTATGAATAAACTTTGTTCAGGTTGTCTATTGCATATTGGCTAATGGTGATGTTAGTTGACAGACGTCAACTATGTTCTTATATGCAACATTTGAAAAAAAACTTTTTTTCTACGAACACTATCGAAAGTCGTCTTTTGTGTCTTGAAAAGCAACTGCAAAGTTGATGTTTTTCGCGAGCTGTCATAATTTGACATTGTTGGCGCTCTTAAGCAGAAAGTAACTTTGGCACACGCCCAATTTTATTTATAGATAAAAGAGAGCTAGTAATTTCAATATAAACTGTAGAATAAAATATTTTAGTTGATTTTCATCCAACAGTATTTTCCGTAATAATTTAATGAGAAATAGGGAAATCCAAAAAATATCTGACATTAATGTAATAAGTGTTGCCTACGTACATAGGTACACGAAACTGCATTCTGGAAACTGCTAAGTACAAACAATGGCAATTAATTTTATTTTGGTGTGATCGTTGAAAAAATCTTGTGTGTATTTCGAGCAGAAAGTCCTTTGGTAGTCTCGACAGATTGCCTGATTATTACTATTGATTATGTTAACAAATTCGGTATATTTCATAATTCAATATAGCAACCACTTTTGATTCTGCAATAAAATACCTTTCAAAAATTTGTCCTCTGTTCTTTCATTAAAACATTTCAGTAACATTATAATTTATAACGAAAAAATGCTTCTTTCATCTCCTTATTAGATTTAATAGAGTAAAATTTCACTTTATTTCACATTTTCTCCACAGCTTTCTGGTTTTTATACATCTAATTACTATTTCCTGACTTAAAGGTTAAAAGTTAATCTAGTTTCAAAAGATTGGTACCTCAAAGGGTTTAAAATCCTATTTCTACCGGCGTATATACACAAGCAAAAAAAAAACTGGTTTGTTTCCAAACTTTTCTAGTTATTATATTAATTCTTAATTAAAACTTCTGACTGTACTTACGAAATTAGTTTCGTATTTCGAAACCGAAAATTTTAAGTATCGTAGTGCCTCATAATGAGATTTTATCGAAATTGAAATCACCAACTTACACTAAGTACTGTTGTTGGTCTCTACAAAATGAATTTCATTTAATAATTATGTGAAGAATTATGAAGTAAATATCCACTTTGATAAAACTGGCAAGAATGATTTTGAATTGAATTTTCAAACAACACTTTTATAGAGCAGAGCAGTTAATACCACGCATAGTTCCCAACTTCTACATTCTTTCAAATAAAATTCTATTAATTGCTTTCATTAAAATCAATAATAATGTGAAGCTATTCAAGAATATTCTCAAATACATTTTAATTGAAATACGAAGAATCTATATTGGCCGAATAGTATTTTATTGGATTGGGAATAATTGTTTTTGCTTCAGTGGATTTCCGTAGTTTTAGTTTATCTTTCAAATATGGCATGGTTATCGAACCGTATGTCTGATGGTGAACACAGTTAGAGTTTGCTTAGTGGTAGTTTGTTTGATTTTGAATTTCTCAAACGTTCAAAGATAGAATTTCTAACTTAGATAAATAGTTATTGAAGTTAAGAATATATTAAAGTGATTCTTCCCACTTGTATTTCCAATTTACTGGAAATATTATGTTTTGAAGTGGAAAATTTGATGTATTTTTAAAAGCTCTCCCAGAAAATTAGGAATACATTTTTTATAATTTGTTGGTTTTCTATAGTTCATCATTATCATCTATTAATAAAGTTTATATAGGGTTTATTGCGAAAATATAAAGTTTGCCAAAGGAAACAATATTTATTTATGCCTTCCCATTCAAAAAATGTGCTTTGGAGTAACGTCTTAGGGCTCAAACATGAAGATTTTGAGTAGGTTTCTGTCTTTGTCAATAAAACACCACAGCAGTAAACAATTTCTTGCTGGTATGGAGAATTTAGACGTGGACGGATCACTATTAACGACTATCAAGCAGAATATCAAGATGACAAACCTGGGAAAATATAAACCAAGTGAGTTGGTGAAGTTTGAGTCTGGAGGATACCAGAGTAGTCAAGCAAATATGACTATAGAGATCAAGCGCAAAAGAGGAAGAAAAATACCTGGAACATTGCAATTGGAAGAATTTTGAACGATTGAAATCTAGCATTGAATGACGTAGAAATTTCAATTAGTACAAACGATATTGGAGACACAACTAATCGAGAAAAAAAGGCAGAAATGTGAGCGAATAAAAATATTGTACCGGGTGGCCAATTAAGAACGGCCGTCGGCCATATCTCGGGTGTGGATTAAAGCACAGGTTCAAGAAAAAAAATTTTATGATAAAAGTGGCCTCGAGAAACGCCTGGAAATTATTTCCGGCATTGTAGGTCCATCGCTAGAGGATTCTAATCAGATACCTCGACAAATTCTGCATATTTTTAAGTTTAAGTCTATCTCTTCAAATAAGGGGTGGGGGAGAGTGGGAACCTTGTTACGAAAAAACGCTTGTAATTCCGGTTCTGCTTGACCGATTTTATAAACTTGATGTTGTTTGGAAGAGCTTTCGTTGAACAATCGAAAATTTGCAAATATGAAGCAATCTGATTAATAACATGAATGCTAGAGGGCACTGTTTTATCTTTTTTCAATATTGTCTTTTCTCGTAACAATTTTAAATGGAAGCATACAAATTGAAGTAGGGCTTCAAAAAGTAGACTGAATTAGTGATAAAACACTGCAAACAGCAAGGCAATATAACTTTTTTTATCCAGAAATATCGTAAGAAACAGGTAAATGGCGGGAATTGTTCTTCCAACGTCTAGAATACTGGTGAAGTAAGTTGTGCTACGTTTTTCCAATAATATAAGAATGTTATATTTGTTTTCAAACGATGTGTTAGTAAATCAAAAGCATCAAATATCAATATAAATTCATTTATTTGGCCACCGAAGTCTCCAAACCAGTATATGTGTTCCTTATGTATCAGTCCTACGATTTGTAATCGCTTTTTCGAGGTTTATTTCTGCTACCATGTCTTGAGCTGTTACACGATTATTGAGCTAATTTTTGAAACGACAAGTCTTCATAATATCCACTGTTTTTTGCTTTTTTATGAGTGTTGATTAGACCTATAACCATCGTGTTATTATATTACCTTTATTTCGCTGAAATAAACACACACCAGCATAATACCGTCCAAATCAAATTCACTGTTGCTTATCATTGTACTTATAGTTCTATCCTTGAATATATTAATTTTTTATCATTCCCGTATCTGAACAAGTTTTCCATTTCCGCGACCGTATTGCATATTTTTTTCATTACCGAAAATTCCTAGCCAAGGTAGTTTTACGAACAACAAAAATTGCATGATGAAATACATACATAGCCACGATATATCTTCATACCACAACGACACAATCTCTACTTGACCAACCGTGAAAAAGTTTTCATTATTCAATTTTTGTTACTAGAGCAAAAGCGTACAAAGGAAAAATTTAAAACTGTCAGTCATTCTGTCACATATTTATAATGAAAATATGCTTTCAATTTTCGGATATGCTGCTTAAAAACTCCAAATGTAATGTCACAGAGCTATGGTGAATAAATAGAGTTGTTACATAGACAAAACGTAACATTAAATATTCTAATATTCCGTTAGTGTATTCAATAACATTGAAAGTATATTTTGTGTTGTTTTAACAATAAGTCACCTACAAACTATGCTTGCTTAACTAGTTGTCTAGCATCCAATATGCTCAATAAGAAAAATACACTTCCCTTGCGTAATCTGATGCCGACCTGTGATTCGAAAAGTATATTCCCAAATCAGCTCCATCTACAGTTTCATTCGGTAAAGTATAGTTATATTATTTATCCATCAGCTTCTATCACCTCGTACATAATCATAGCTTCATCACCAGCATTGCTCGCATTGAGTTGTCTATTTTTATCCAGTGTGCAGCTGGACATCAACAAGAGTATTTTCCTAGTATTGTCATTCCAAAAATAATATTCCTATTCCACTAAGTGTTAACATGCAACATTAATAATCTTCTACATGAAATCTTTGTCATGAGAAAATCCCCAGGTCTCAATGTCCAACAATATTTATTGAAATTACGATTTTTCTTGATGTTATTAAATGTGTAAGACGCGCGGAATACAAATGGGCAGAAACGTTTGACAAAAAGTATACGTTCCAGAAACGGAGACGAAAGGTAAATAAGAAGTTTTGTTTAAAATGAACCTCGCCGAGGAAATATGTGAAATGGAACTAGGGAAATTTGTATTTGTTAGTAGTCGACAAGGGGTGCTATGAAATATTGTTCTAACGCCATCAGTTGCTCGCTCTTGCTAACTCAATACGATGAGCGTTTCGCGCCCCTTACACGCGTTCGGAATACATTAACAGTGTACAACTGGCCCAGAAAGGCGAACACAATGTTCATTTTTTTTCATTGTCTACCATAAAGAATGGAAGTTTGCATCATGTTTTTGTTCCAATGCGAAGTTATGAATAAACAATTTTACCAATCAAGAGTTCATTGAAATCTGTGTAAAATAATAAGCAGAGGGTAACATTTTCTTCAATAAATGTGTATATACGTTTTAAAAATTAATAAATCACACCTTAAAGTATTATTACAGTTTCCTGTAATATTGTCGTAATTAATAAAGCGCGTTACCAATAGATATCGCTGAATAATAATTTTTCTTACGATTTATAAGTTTTGAAATAGTAGTTTACCTAACTAATGCGGAAACAGATGGCCTAACGACGCGGAGTTCGGCCAGCAATCGCAAGCGGAAAAGTCACTTTACGCACGTATTAGGTACCTACACTATTTTTTCTACTAGCATACGGAAAATAACCCAAAAGGTTACATAAAGGAACATTTATTGTTAAATACAAGTCAACAAATTATTTATTATTTGACGTTTATTTGACAAGGCTTATACCAGGGCATTCATTTGGTAAACTACAATCATACCAATATATATTAAATGTTCAAATGTCAGTATACTCCCCAAGAAGTCGGATGGATATTAAGTTATAATCATTCGAATTTAACCATTAATTTCAATAAGTAGTTTGTTGTATTTCAGTTCATTATTGGTTTTTATTGTTCGCCATTAAATAGTTAATTTAATATTTGTGTTATATTTTTAAATATAAAAAATATTTATTAGAAATGGATGATATTAACGATCACAATATTTTAGAGGGCGGAAAGTGATCGATGAGTGCGAGAGGTCAGGGCGGGAAATAGAGGTGTGTAATATGAGACTTTCTAACTTCCAGTGACGTTTGTAATGACAGCAATACATATATGGTTGTAAATAAAATATTTTTCGGACACTCATCGTTTAGCTAAGAAGAAACAACTAATTCCCGGGCTATAGGCACCGACGGATATTGAATTACACTTCAAAGTCAAACGGGGTTGGCTACAAGATATTTATATCTGAAATTACTCCATGTTTGGAGATATTCAGCTGACGAGTCTCTGGATAAGATATGGTAGTAAGAGATATCAATCTCTCATTATTTTTGGAACTTTAGTTCTTTACGCCAGGTTATGTTTGAGCGACCAGGGGTCGCGACGCAAAAGATCTGACCGTTACGCGTTACGTTACGCTGCGTTATGTTACATTGCTTCGTTATGTGCCTTGCTTTTGCGTGCTTGTGCCTCCTTAGTCTCTCTCTCGTTTACGAAGCAGCGATTCATAATAATAAATATGCTCATACCCGGATTCGAACCCGGGCCGCCCGCGTGCAATGCGAGCATTCTAACCACTGAACCACCGATGCTATATTGAAATTCTATGCAAAGCTGGTATTCGCAGTGCTAGTGATCTACTTGAATTTGTTCGGATAAATTTTTACTATTATTTCCATAATTTTTTTTTGCGCGATTAAGGGGTCTAGCTACTTTTCGAAATACAGGGTGTTGAAATTTTGAAAACTTGAATGATTTAATTCGATAACTTTAAAATGGATTGATAAATTGATTTGACATTTGGCAGGTAGTTTTAAATGTAAAAGGGCATATTTTGAAAGAAATTGTAGTTCGTGCAACTAGTGTGGACATGATGGCCATATCGCACGAGGACGAAGATGAAGCACGACGCCGTAGGCGGAGTACTCAATCGTACAAGTGCGATATGGACAATCCACACGAGTCGAGCAGCATATTTTTTCTACGACCCACTTAGGAAAAAATCTAGAAAATAAAAATTTCTATAAACTGTAACATAACTTCAAATTAAAAATTCAACAATTCAATTTTATGTTTCCACTAATTTTGTGGTAAACGAATGTCCAATTTGTATAATGCTACGGTTTCCTTTTTTAAATATACGATGCTGTTATAAGTAGATGTTGCCAGTCGGACTCCCTCATGGAGGGTACCGTACCATTATCTATAATAATGAATATTCTGCCAAATATTTCAAACGTCTACCTGTTGTCGTTATCAATATCAAGCAGAATGATTATTTAAAAATAAAATTAACAATAAAAAAAATTCCTCGCGGGGAATCGAACCCGGGTCTACCGCGTGAGAGTCTGGTGTGCTTACTACTCAACCACCAAAGAATATGCAAATTGTTTATCTATAACGTCAGATGTATTACATAACTTTTGCTTAAAAGGAACTAAAGTTCCTACCGTGTGTCCCGCGACACGTTCTACCTTTTTGTAAGTTTGAGTGTATGTTTAAGACAAGAGGTATGCCGTCTATCTGTTGTGTTAATGAAACTCTGTTCAAAAGTTTTGTTTAACTTGTGTTATCTTGGAAGTATTGTTTCAATAGAAACAAAAACACCAGAAGCATCCAGATGACTAAGTGGTGTGATCCAACAAGTACTCGCAGGTATAGTCTGTGCACTTCTTGGTATTTCTTTCACGTTTCCAGCTGCTCGATATCTACAGAAAAGCCGCGAAATTATACGTCCATTGACTTGGAAAACGTTCACAGCTTCTCTCAGAATCATACCAATCTTTTGGTTGGTATTTCAGTAAATAGAGGCGTGCTTGCAGTGTACTAGTGTAATGTACTTAAAATGCACTGTAATAATGTTTTCGTTAGTCCATCCGGCTCAAAAATGCTGAACGGAATTCATCTATCTTGCACTAACGATGATGCAACTACGCTGAAACCGGTCTCTAGGTGTTATATAATTTGATGTTGGCTGGAGTATTTAACCCGGAATGTAGTTGCTTCTTTTCAATAAATCGGTCATTGTTTTGAACTTTTTTTTCACACAATACAAGGAATTGAGATATTATTGAAATTGTTCTTTCGGTAGTTTTATGTTTTCATAATTATTTACGTTAATATAAGTCTTTAATACTTTGTTTTGTTTCAGGTAAGTATTAAACTATCCTATACAAACTTCAACCCTATTCAAGTTCCGTCATTAGAGAACTGGTAAGTTGCCACTACTCAAACTTAGAATTTAACTACATGGCTCATTCCACACAAATTGAACTATAAATTCATCAAATACTGGTTAATTAACTACCCACTATACTAACCAGTTTCAAATTCTTATATTTGGGTTCAATTCTTTTCTCAATGTTTTTCATCTAAAACTATGGCGTGAATCACACAGAACGAGCACGTAGGGCTGGCGTGCAGCCGAGTAGCATAATACGTTACAAACATACATACATTTGTCAGTGAGAAGCGAAGTTTCTCTCGTATCTTCAGAATCGATTCACGAAGATAACTAGAAAATGTTTGATCTAGTGAATTTAGCTTACATTTGAAGGAGAATGAGGTAGTAGGTACTAAAGTACATCCTTTGTAGTTAGATAAAAAGAAAAGTATAAGTATAATAACGAAAAACAAACACTAAATTTCACAATTTTGTGTGTGACTCGTGTAGACTTCCAATAGCGTCGATGGTAGGAGTCGCCAAAACAGTACCACATCACATCTGCTTGTACGATCTTATAGGATAAAATGCGGGTGGCATATTCCCAAGCCACGTCACTCTCACACCACACACCTGCGATGTGTGAGCTGCGCCTAATTTGCCTTTATTGAACGCAGAGGATGAAAATGATGATGAAATTAATAAATCTTGTGTTAAGATATTTGGCTAAATTACTTGAAAAATTTTGCATGTGCGCCAAAAGTATCAGATTAAATTTATGTTCAAAATTTCCCAGGTCACCCTATAGTTTAGATAAACTCTCGTATCCAATGTTCGCAACAATTTCCAGGATAGTCGCTCGGGAGTAGCATACAAGGCTTCTAAGTACATTTAGATAATTATTCTCCTGTTAGAGCATTTCCATGTAATCGACCATGCTCAAGTGACCTTATAACTATTAACTGGTATAAGGTATCTACGAAATTACTACATGCTCTAACATCCAATAATTGTTTATGAAATAGAACGACCCGAAGTAACTTAATAAAGCTGATTAATTAAAGGCTTGAACACTACACGATTTATTAAAAAAAAGGCTAATCACAATATTCCTGGTAGCAAAACTTTACAGTTTAAACTGATATAACAACTAATTTTCAATATTAAACAATGTTGGGACTTTCAGTGTTGTTTGAAAATTGTTGTGCAAAGTTTCATTAAGTACCAAGTAATGACAAGTATCAGTAAAATATCGCATGAATGTTTGAGTTAAAAATTACGTGGTGCTTCAAAATTTTGTTAGGATGTTGCTTTTGATATCAATGTGCAACCCGAGCGAGACATTCAGTGTCAACTATTCTAGAGATTAGTGTCATTTCAGATTTTATCCAAATCACTTTCTAACTCTCACAAAATGCGATGAAATCCTTATAAACGCCATCGCAAAAGGGTAAAGGCATAAAAAGAGTTCTTGATTTTGTTTCAGGCAGTTGTCTGGCGCCTGCCAGCATAAACACGGATTTCGAGAAGTTTAGATAACTCAACGTTCATAATTTAATACTCTGTTTTACTGGTTTACAGGGAATACATTATTTTTGATACTAGCATCACCCCAACCGGTTGCTGATGTCAACTGTGAAAATTTGATATTGTAAATTTCCAACTAGAAAAAGTTCCATTTACAAATGGCTGTCGTAAAATTCGATAGAAGTTGTTATGGCTATGGCCCTTTTCAGTTTAGTTGGAGAGAAATTTTATGTTAGTGCTATACACTCAGGACTTGGGATACGTGATTCTTTAAAATACCATTATTTGTACGTTTTATTATTTTTGGGGTCCCCTTTGTACGAGCCCTTCAAATGGAACTTGAAAATTTCTTCTATTTCAATAGCATAAAAAATAAACTTTCTCCTTGCTTGAATATTTCAACACAAACTACACATAAACAAGTATGACAGGATATCTGATATATGCACTGTTTTGAAGATTGTTTCCCATTTTTTATTTTGAAAAATTATATTAGCTGAATTGCTATTATTGTTCTCATTATTATTATCAATATTGGGTAGGTATCTGTATCTGTATCTGTGAAGTCGGAAGGGTGAGTGTAGGCTCACAGCACTTAGGCCACATGTGACCCATTGTACATTCTCCCGAGGAGTTGTCCTCCCAGGTCATCGTCCATCCTGTCCACCTAACACCGAGAAAAAGATTTATTTGTGACAATCAAAATCTTATTATGTCAAATAAACATGATTTTCATATGGCCTAACTAATATTTGATTTGTCGTAATGAAAAGATTTGTTTCAAGTTGGGAAAGTAATATTGTTGATGAATAAAAACATATTCATTGTCATCAATAAAATGAGATCTATCGAAAATTACATTTATTCTTGTCTGTCTTATATTTGTCTCAAACAACATTTGTTGAGGTATAATGACAAAATAGTTATATTAATCTTTTTTTTTTTTTTTTTTTTTTTTTTGGCTTTACGGCTGTACCCATGCAGCCAGAAACTATTTAAGTAATGAAGAATGGCGCAGTAAGTCAGTAAGTCTGAGTGTACTAAAGGTCTGCAAATAGTGTATTAATTGTGGGAAAACAAACTAACAAAAAAAAAAACAGACAAAAGAAAATTAGGTAAATAATTAATATTTCTAAGGGTAGTAGTAAGTATTCACATACTGGTAATTTAATGACCTAGCAAAGAGGAAAATACGGGGACTACACACTTCTCGCCCAGGGGTCGTTCAGGGCGTTTTTATATAAAACATCACAGGTAGACCTCGGATAGGTAGGTATATATACAATAGGTGAGTTATACAAAGGTAACGAGATATATTAATCTTTAAAAGCATTAAAATTAAATAAAGCAATTACTTTATGGCAGAATGACATTTCTTCATCATTAAAAAATGTATTGTACCGGTAAAATATATTTTTCTACTACCGTGCCTTTTAACCCACTTTCCCGCACGCATTTTAGCTTTGAAAGTGTCACTTTCCCGCACTAGTGCGGGAAAGTAAAATTATGCAAATTTTGACCTTATTAGATAGTTTTTTACTTCGGAAGTTATAACTATTCTTACACCAGGTGAATAAATAGTATATATAATATATATCATTTATTTAAATAATAATAAAAATACAATAAAAATCACATTTAACAATAATTTCAAATACACAATTAAAATAAATAAATGATAGAGAGGTCGAAAAGAAAAAGCTTGTTACGACGTTGGGCATACTCTTACAACTAAGCGTATATCAATAATATATAAAAAAAGAACATAATAAATAGCAATAGCTCACACAATAAAGTCCATCAAATGAAATCAACATGTTTTCCAGCTTTTTGTTGCATTTTTAATTTTCTGAGAATATAAAATAAAATAAATATTTTGATATAACCTTGTCAATTCTTTAAAGTAGTGTCACAAAACAACTATCAAACCACCCGGGTTTGATATAAGAAAAATATATCAAATGAAATTCTTTCATCTATAAATGACTTGAAATTGTTGCCGTCACCCTCATC
Organism: Galerucella pusilla; assembly: GCA_910591695.1. Lineage (NCBI taxonomy): Eukaryota > Metazoa > Arthropoda > Insecta > Coleoptera > Chrysomelidae > Galerucella > Galerucella pusilla. The sequence goes on from CAJUYI010000096.1 coordinate 131,308, forward strand.
GTCATCTTTATGTGACCTGCAAACGATGCCATCCTCATCAACGTTATTCACTCACCAGTTAACACCAAATAACTCCACTGGACCGGCAATTTTTAGTAATTCACAGAATACAACTAATTGTGTTTCTAATATTAATATTTATAATAATAATTGATAATAATAATAATAGTTCTTGGTCTAAGTTTTTTATATGTGTGTTAAAATAAAATAAATTTTGAAAAATGGGTTGATATACTTTTTTGTATATACGGTCGTAGAAAAAATAATGTTCCTAACTCATGCGTAAAGTTTCTTTCCCGCCCTTGACCGCTTGCCCGAACTCCACTTCGCGTCGTTCGGGTCAACTGCAGTCGCGTGCGGGAAAGTTTCACTTTCCGCACTAGTTAGGAAAATAACTATTCTTCACCATAAAAATAGTTATTTTCCTAACAAGTGCGGAAAGTGATACTTTGCTACTTGATCACATGATCTTCTCCTGGGTCAACAGCTTACAAGCTTTCAGAAGCATTACCTTATAGGATCATCTCGAATATGGCCGTACCATCTTAGTCGCTAGGTCTTCATGTGTGTTTGAATATATCTTTTGAATTCACCCCAGGATATCTGCCGAGGTGTTGGCCAATTTCCTTTTGTGCATACATACAAAAATTTCATGGAAAAAAGGCATAAATTACACTTCTTTTCCTTCAACATTTTGGATTAGAATGGAACGATTTCAAATCGAAAACTGCGATGTGAGTGTGGATTTAACTTCCCAACTTTAATACTCCGTCACTTGAAGCTTCACTTATATTCTTAATAAAATAGATATTCATTATAGCACTGCATTCATTGGCTTTGCTATAGTATTGAAATGCAACTGGGCGACTTTATGAACAAAAGATCAACAATAAAGTTTTAATATATATTTCCACCTGTGACTCGAACCTAATGCCCAAATTGTAAGTAAATTTAATTTTGTTGGTAAACTGATAGTTCGGATGAACTCCACCTACTTAGTGGAAAAGTTAGTTAAATTAATTTCCAACTTTAAACGTCTTTAGTTTCATAAAAGCGTTTATTTTTGCTCTCTTCCTCTTTTCTAAACGTTTCAGATCGTTAAAGTTTTTATTATTTGCTCTGAAAGTTCATATTCCTGCTCGAAAGAAAACTTTCAACTAGAGGAATATATTTTAGTTTCTTTTTTCATTAAGTTGTGAAACGAATGTCGGGATTCTTAGTTGTAACAGTTGTGAATGTTCCTTGAAATGCTAATTATAAAGATTGGTAAACTTAAACGCATGGAAACATTTTTCCAAATCCACTCGTAAAACAGGCTCAATTGAGACTTCATTTCCACCAAGGACTGTCTGGAAACCAGGTGGCCTGCAGACAGATCGACCAATAAAGACACATGTATTTCATTTTGTCAGTGAAAATACGCTACTGAAATAAGCAGAACTACCCTCAAATCAGCCATTACAGATAGGTCTTTCTGCATCTGGACATTATTCGTTGCATTTATTGTACTTCTGTTAATAAGAGCCTTTACCAAGATTTTCCCTTCAGCTCACACTTATTCCTTAAGTTTTATTCCTTGAAAGGGAGAAAGGGCTCTGGCTCAGACAAATCATTTTGTTCTAACACCCACTGAATTTCAGATCCAATTTTTTTTATAAGGTTTAGGATCATTTACTGAGCACAAAATCACAAAATGCTAACGGATTTCAGTGGAGCTTCAGTCGCCATCTCGAAGAAACTTTTTTGACCGATATCTCGGGAACTTGGCATTTTAGGGCAAAAGGCATTGAGATCAATTTCGCATCTTTTGTTCTGCTACATTTTTTTTTAAACTCGCCGCTTAAGATTCATTGCCCATTCAAATAACCAGTTTTTCTATCTCGGCCGATAACTCTTAGAATATTGGATTAATTAATAAAGTGCGTTTATCCATTTTTTCACAGTTTAGTGTTTGTCCGCGATGTACTTCTAAACTACTCAACCGATTTTAATCAAATTTGTGCACCGTGAGCAGTTTGATCCAACTTGGAAGAGAAAAAACCTTCAATGTCAATTTATAATCGCAATATTATTTTATTGCAACTTATTTGGTTATTATTTGACAGTCACAATTATCTGTTAGCTCCAAACGATTCTAACAGATGGGGACATCTATTGACTGAATTGAGTAAGTATTCAATAGATGGCGCTATGTCAAACTAAACGAAACTGAACGAATATTTCGATCAATTGTGTTCAAAGTCCTTCCCCTTCATCCCAAACCAGTAAATTTTCATATCAGCCTTAACGTTTCTTGCAACTTCGCTCTAACAATGAAGCTTATTTCTCCGTTTGCTTTTTACTCTGTCTGCAGCTTATATTATACGTAATTTTACCAAACGTGCTTAAAAATATCAAATATTTTCAAGCAGCACAGTATATTCCAACTGCCTTCTTGTAGAAACTAATAAAAATAGACCATCAACTGAGGATGCACGTTCATTATTTTGTTAAACGTAGATAGGATGATCAAAAGTTACTAACCTAAAAAAATCCGGCACGAAATGTCTTCAATTACCAGCATTTGATGAACGTCATTTTGTTCAAAAGATATTTAATGTGCTCTAAAAGCATTTTTTAATGTGGCCTCAATAAAAGCGGACGACGAAATGAAATCAGCAGCTTTTCTCTTTTATATTGTCTGCCTGGGGATATATGAAACGGGTGGTGTTACATAATACCTCCGAAGAGCGTACTCCTACTACACTTTGAGATAAAGACGATAATTTGACAGATCTTGTTTGCATTTTTTAGCGAAAAAGTAATTGAATAATTCAACCTGTAAGGTTGTTTCGATAACGGTAATGGCTGTGTTTCATTTTTTCCCAGAAATAATTTTCCCAAGGGTCGTCCCGACATTAAATTTGCTTAAAATAAAATAAGGCTTACAGCTATTCAATCAAAAAGCAGCAAAGTGAAGAGAAAAATATCAACATGGTGGTTTGTTTTGAATTCCACATTTTTATATTAGTTTGTGTGAACTGAACAAGATAATATCATTTTGGATGGCGGTGAAAAGGCAAAGGGAGCCGCAGTTGGTTTCATTGGACCAGAAATATTTATTGAACACCACAAGCTGCTGAGCAATTCTTAATTCTAAATTGAGGTGAAGCTGCTGTGTTTTTGGTAGATATTGGTGAGATTAGCTGAGACTGTGTTTGCCTGTAATTTGACACTAATAGTTTAATCATCATGGCCGTCTATTCAATGACATCTGGTAACCATAAGTATGATTGGGCAGCTTATCACTGCCAAATTTTGACTTCTTGAACGTTCTGAAGGTCCTCTAAGGTATGAGCCATCTCGTGAAGGCTGGGTATTGTGTAGCCTGCTGCTATCTATATCTGTAGAGTAGCGAGGGTGGGTGTAGGCTCACAGCACTTAGGCCACATGTGACCCATTGTACATCCTCCCGAGGAGTGGTCCTCCAAGGGCATCGTCCACCCTGTCCTTTCCAGGAAGGTGAACCGGTCACTTCTTTATATCGGCAGGTATAGGCCAAGACTCACCGAACACACACTATCTTGATGACGATAAGTCCGGTCACTCACATAAGACATGCCTGACAGTTTCATCTTCCTGTTCACACATCCTGCATGTGGTGTGTCTACTAGCCCTATAGTATGGAGGTGTTTCCTTAGTTGACAGTGGCCAGTCAAAAATCCTACTGTTAAAATTAGGTTTTTCCTGGTCATCGCCAAATATTTCTTCGGCACCAGCTTCTCAGGGTCGCCCAGGGTGATCCTGGCAAAACTGCATCCTTTGCTGCTATGTTGCTGCTATGGATGTGTTTGATGACTTGCTTAAGATGGTTTGTCATTTGAATTTTGTTTGGTGTTTTGATATTTTCAACAAGCTGATCCTCAAGTTCATCGCTCCTGAATACCAATATGCGGTGATATTCATATAATATAGGGTAATTCAATAACCCATTCTACCAATTAACCCTTCACTAGATGCTACTGATTTTTTTTATAGATTGCTTTATATTTCCATTTAAAAATTCACTCCAGGGTTTGTAAATAGGTATTCAAGACCAATTCCATTAATTTTTTAAATGCCATATCCTGGAGTGAAAACCATGAGTGTGGTTCATCTGATACTAAACCACTTCAAACAAAATGAGAATCTCGAAACATAACAAGGTCGCAAACATCGTAGTCTTTTAAACTTTTTTTGTCAAGTTACAGCTTTCCAAAGATTGCTAAACACTTGAGAAGTTCGACAGCCAAAACGGGAAGAAGTTTTTTGACGTTAAAATTAATTAGAATCGGCTGAAAAAAGATTATTGCTAATGGCAGTTCAACGGCAATTGCCCTGCTTTCAATTACAAAGTAACTGAACATTTTTAAAGACATTTGGAAAAGTTTATTTGCTGCTTTTTCAAATTAAACTAATAGCTTCTAATTAAGGAAATCATTAATAAAAATTCTGAAATATTGATTAAGTATATAATTCATAAAGAAAATAAGTCAATAGAAATTACGAGACAATAATAGTTATGGCGTATAGATAACCGATTATAAGCTTGACATGGTTTGATCACTCCGGTTTTTCGGTGGATCCAACAAGGTGAGTTTGATGTTTCTGAAAAAGTCTGGAATCGTCAAAAATTGCAATGAATTGCTTCAAGTTTAGAAATAAGCGAAGCAATTGGATCTTCAACGCCTCTGAACACGATGAAAGCAGATTTCGGCATTGCGTGAAGAGCGAAAATTATGAATTTCTTGAGGAGACTTCGAAGATATTCTTAAAGACTGAACATCCAATATGAAGCGAGCTAATGGCAACGATAATAACTATTTGGAATATTTCCCCGAAGCATCTGCAAAAATAGTTTATTGTGCAGCTAGTGGGGAAAGTTCAACTTTTCTCATGAGTGTGGAAGTTTGTGGAACGAGCCCGAAGGGCGGGTGCCGCAAACACACGAGTATTTTTAGGATTTTAATAGGAAAACGACCCACTTAAAGACATAGTTATTGAGGATCCAAGAAGCGCACGTAGACCAAAGAACCAAAAGCTACCAGAGGAAATAAAATCCAGCTCTGACAACTGAATTATCAGCAAGATTGTGGAAAACTATCATTAAAACTCACCGGATAGCTCGTCGCAACAAGGCACCCGTATACCAAGTAGAATTTTTCAAGAACGAAGTCGACATTTATGGCATTTACACCAAATTCTCCAAAACATAATTCCATCAAGTAACATTCATCCACGTATATTAGTGTATTTTAGACTATAATTCACGTATCCTGTAATCGCTCTTAGAAAGTTATAACATCTTAAGAGTAATCTATCGAGTTTCCATTCGGAAACTAAAATATCGATATTCACGTATCCCTCGACATTTTCGCATACAAAGTTGAGATGAAACAAATTGTCTAAAGTGAAATTCGCCACGCGTCTTTTCATCTACTGCAATAAATCCGATCTTTCTGAAGACTTGGAATTTCTAATAACACCTCCCAGAATACGCAATACGAACAACACTATTGGTTTTCAGGGACAACCAAAGTCTCGAAAATTCAAGAATGCTTTTTGATGTCAAATATCTGTCTATTGAATTTGTTTTAATGTGGATATTGTGAATTGGATATATTTAAGATAAAATAAACAAAAATATTGTATTCCGTAACGTTTAAATATCGTTGCAGCAGATGCTGGGATTCAGTGCAGTTATTTAGTTTTTGAAAACTGCTGGGAGAAATAAAATTCCATCGTAACGATAATAAGAATTCTTGGTAGATTAATTTTAATGTTGTTGAAAGATGTAAAGTCTACCAATAAAAATTTTCAAGATTTCAATCTAAATTTCGTTCCATATGTAGATGTTTTCTTTTCCTCTCTATTCTATATTTGGATGTGGTTATTCAACTGCAATAACTTCAAAATTGGTGATATTTCACTGCTTGAACTTATTTAAATAAAATTCTATAATCACTTTCAGACCACCACTGTTATATTAAATTAAAACGAATGAAACAGAGGTCGGAAAGGACTTTCAGTTTGGAAAGGTCTATAGAGGATTTCGAATAAAATACAGTGTGGAAACCACTTATGGAATGAAATTATTTATGTCATTATTTTAGAAAATTATAAAAAATGCCGAGACACGTCAACTTGAGTTGTGCGCTATGTAAACATTAATTTAAATGTACAGGTTGATTCACGCAAGTATGCCATAGTCGGAGTTGTTTTTTTTAATGAAACTCCCTGTATATTTGCATATTTTTGAAATCCTCTTAATGAACCGATTCCAACAAACTATATAATGTATGGTCAATTATGAATTATACAGGGTGAAATTTTTATTTTTATAACTAATAACTGCTTATTACTATGCTAATTACTAGAATATAGAGTAACTAAAAAGGTTCAAAAAGGTAGTCAAACTAAAAGGAGGATTTGTTAAAACTATACAAAGTATCTCACAAAACCACAACACAAAATTCGATGATTCTGACCCCAAATAAATCAACATTTTGCAAGTGAAATAAGCGTTTCGACAGCTAAACAGTATTCGAGTTGAATTGGTGAAATTTTTTCGAATTCGAATTTTATTTCACATGCTCATGAAATAAGTTTAAAACTTGGATTGATCTAAATCAATCGAAATATGGGAAATTTCACTGGTGAAATATTTCAAAACTAGACCCCCTGTAGTTTAAAAGAATAATTTTGCAAACTTGGTAACCGTCTGACTAACAGTTACTATTCCTAACCGCTTTGCTGCGAGGTTCCAATGTAAAAGGACGCTATACCATTGAATAGAAAATTTGAAAACGGCGGAGGATTGCAACGCTTCAAAAAATTGGTAATCCTTTTGGACAACGTCTTCAATTACTATTGAAAATGGTTTTACAAACTCAAACCAAAACCTCATGTTTTAATTTTGATAGGATATGAATGAAAGACTACATTACGTTTGTTCCAAAATCCTTCCTTTCCGTTTGAAATAATCAACTTCATTTTTCTGTATCTCGAGAAAAAAATGTCGTGAAAAACTCCAAAGTTAATTTTCCGACACGCAATGGCAAATTAATTGGTGGACGTAGTGTAACTCTTACAGCGACTGATAAATTTCATTTTGATGGTACTAATGAGAACCTGAAAGTTAGCGCACTTAACTTTTTAATGAAGCATCATCATACTTTGAAAATTATTTCCATCTCTGAGTTATTAGATATTTTTATTTTGGGCACTTTCTCTTTGAAAATTACATTCATAAATTTAACTTTCAACTTAATTTCGCTGCAGTGTTTGGAAAATTGGAAAGTATTTGGTTGTTGGTATTTTAATTTTTATTAAATACACTGCCGTTTTTACTTCCAGTACATTACATCGTTTTTCAAGCTTTTCACACAAGCACATCTTGATATGCAGCTGATTTTGGTCCACTCAGTGTAATGGGAATTATATAATGACTCATTTTCCGCCACCACTGATATAACCAAAGTGGGAAATTATCACATGCCTAGGGTCTATCGATCCCAGACGAGATTAACATTGCAAATACGAGAGTATTTAAGTTAGCAGTTACCATAACTTACAATGCATATTTTCCTCTCCCCGCTCCTCTTGTGTGAGACTTTGCCAATATTATTATTCGGTTTTCCCGAATAAGCTATTTCGCTAAAATTTCTGTTCGTCTCGAAATTATGAGAATATCTTATTGGAATTGGATTCTTCCGCATATTGTTAATATCTGTCACGTTTCGTAATTCTTGGAAAGTTCTATATGCTACATCGCAGAAACTGTTATTGTCGTCATTAGTATTCGTCGAATGATTGGGGGCACTTTGCTTCGGGAGATAAATAGTATCTTGAATTAGAATATTTGATATTTAAAGGAAAATTTCCATGAAAAATTAACTAGGTATATATTTATAATCTAGATATCAACTTCAGATGGATTGGAAAGGAAAACGCAAACGTGGTAAGCTCTGAATTGAGAAAGACTATATCTATATACGCGTTTTTGAGTTAATCGAGACAGTTTTCAGTCAAAATGTATGCATACTACATACTTTCTTGAGAGATAACTCTCTGTATCTGTATCTGTAGAGTAGGGAGGGTGAGTGTAGGCTCACAGCACTGAGGCGGGTTTATCAATGCCCGGTTAAATCTGTCAGCCACTTAGCCCTCAGCTATCTCTAGCCGACAGTCAAAGTCTTGGTTACAATAGAAAGCGTTTATCAATGCACCACATAACCGACAGAGGCTAAGTGTAATTGAGCATTTGACAACCTTGTTCGGGTTATGAACGTGAGTGTAATATTATCAAAGTGTGAATTTCTCATTTTAATTTGGTGTGAAGAAGGATCACCCGTTACATGAAATACACATATTATTAATTTTATTCGCATATTTTGTTATAACACACTGAATCAAGAATATAGAGGTGAAGGTTATTATTTTTCTATTTTACCGTGAGCTTACTCTGACAACATCGTGGAGTATTTCACTTGTCAGTGAAATTGTGGTACTGTTATTCTTATTTCGTCTATGTTGTGCTTTCTTGAGTTGTTTGCATTTGAAAATGTCCACAAAACAAAAAAGATTTCCAAATTTCACGGAGTCAGAGCGACAATTAGGTACTTATAAAAGTAGCCGTTCACCATAAAAGTATAATAGAATGCATAAAGACAGATGCTGTGACCTGGCGAGAAAAGCTGGAATTTGTTGGAGTATCATGAGAACACTGGGCTTAGATAGTCGAAACCGAGTAATAAACTCGACATCATCGAGCTCTTCAAAAGGGATTCATCCGCTCTTTAACAATATATGGTCGTCTTCCGTACCCTACAAATTCCAATATTTCGCCAAGCTCCAAACTCTTCATTGGAAAGGTTATCAAGCTCCTCAAGATACATTGACAATAACAATGAAATAAAATACACACAAAACCTGGATGCTACTGAACTACTATAAATGAATCAAATAAGCTTCTCGATTTCACCCTAAACGATAATAACACAATCAAATTTAAAGTTGAAATAATCTTTGTTGCAAAATGAAAGCAAACATGAAAAAATCATGACACAGTTGTCAGTTTGAATCTATGGTTAGAATAACAGAACACCACTTTCTCGTATTTAACTGTATGTTCTATGGTTAACATCAACTTGATAGTGGCAGCTAGGGTAGCCGAAAGTTTGACTGCCAGCTAATGCAAACTGGCAGTTGATAAACAATTTGACCAACAGCTAAGATTTAGCCGAAGGCTACAATATTCAACCGAGCATTGATAAACCTGCCCTTAGTTAGGTCACATGTGACCCATTGTACATTTTCCCGAGGAACTGTCCTCCTAGGTCATCGTCCATCCTGTAGCTCTCAGGAAGGTGGACAGGTCACTAGGAGACATCTCCTTTATATCGGCAGATGTAGGCCAAAACTCACCAAAGACACACTCTCTTATCGACGATAACTCCGGACAGACATGCCTGACATTTTCAACTTCTTGTTCACACATCCTGCATAGAGGTGTGTCTACTAGCCCCATAGTATGGAGGTGTTTTCTTAGTTGACAGTGGCCAGTCAAAAATAAAAGTAGGTTTTTTCTGGTCATCGTCAAATATTTTTTCGGCGCCAGCTTCCCTGGGTCACAAAGGGTGATCCTAGCAAGACTGCATCCTTTTATTCCATCCCATCTCTTGAGGGATTGAGCATGGGTGTAACGTTTGGCTAGTTCCGCAATTGTGGAAGTCGTTAGGCCGTAGGTGTCACTGGGTCCTATAATTTTCAGTCCAGTCGCTTCCCTGGCTAAAGAATCGGCAAAGCGATTACCTCTACTTCTGCCCTTTAACCCACCTCAGGATAATATTGTTATCTGTCGAGGCGTTAGCTAAATCTTAGTGGCACTAGCCACGATATAACACGTTGTCTGTTCAAGGATAATAGGGCTTGTCTACTATCAGTGCAGATTGTTCTGTTCTTGCCAGAAATTCCTTTTCTGGTTAGTTCTTTTGCGGCAATTGAGATACCAGCCAGTTAATTATCTGTGATACATAAATAATAATCTAATTTCAGTTGAACAACCTAAAATCGAATCTTGCTACTTTCTCACAAGTATTAATAGGCCAGTACCTCTGTTGTCGGTGTATAGGCCGCTATTCGTGAGTTCTTTTGTATCTGTGGAGGTACTTAATCACATCTTTCCTGGGTCTACAGCTTGCAAGCTTCCAGAAGCATTACCTTAAAGAATCATCTCGAATGCCCGTACCATCTAAGCTGCTACGTCTTTATGTGTCTCACTATATTTCTGCGATTCATCTTGTAACTAATTTCGTAGTTATATTACAGTCTTATGTATCCTTCATTCAGGATCTGTTTTGTACATAGTATAGACCTCATAATGCTTCTTCTCTTGTCCTCGATATCATGATAATTTGTATTAAGGAGTATTTGGAAGGGTGGTTTATGTGATAAAGCTCCTTCATAATAAAAATCCATCCAAAATATAAAATAATATATTCCCAGGTGAGATCTTCTTTTCCACACAAACGATCCATTGAACCCCATCCATTTAAATATTCTGTATAAGTTCGCAAACTCCCCACCAACTTGGAAGCCATTTATACAAAATTACACTTCGCACTTTTCTTTCGCGCCTCATTTATTTTATGACATAATGACACGAGTTTTTTTTCCTTTAAACACACGCTGCTTGGTCCTTTTGTAACGAGAAGATGTAGACACAGGATAAGCCAGAATGTTTATGAACACCTTGACTGCACGCTGGTGAGATAGATAGTGTAACAAATAGTGGCTTTGCCGTAAAACTCGTGGTTGTGTAAGGGGTCGTCTCGGGTTAATCCGGCGTACTAAGAAACTCTAATTTCAGTTTGATTATTCTCTCAAAGGTTGCTTTGGAATAAATAATTTCAAGCCAGCTGGAAATTTGCCAAATACTTCGAAATTATATACGTATGAGCTTTTAGACTATGAAAAGTATTATTAGAAGTTCAAATCAATTTTCAGGATCTTTTGGATGTTATCCTGCCGAAAATCTTTCCAGAATGATTTAATTTTTACTGATTAATTTTCATGGGCTTGGAACTGTAAACCCAATTCCACATTTCATAAAAAAATATATTGAGCTTTCTCAAACAATTGAATTTGTATGTCATTAAGAATTGATAATAGGGTACATAAATTTTGCTATTGGTGGGAACTGACGCTTTATCAGGTCCCCCAACATAAAATCATAAAATTGGAAAGTCCGCCAAAACGTGCTTTACGTCATAAAGATGGCTGCCCCATTCGTTGACGTCACTCCATTTGTTTACGTTCTGAGTTTTTGTGACCTAATTTGTTTCTGAAAGCTTCAAAAATGGATGAAGCCGAAAAAAACTTTGTATTCAAAGTATAGCATTGTTCTAAAGTGTAAATCAACGTCTATTGAAACTCCATACAAAATGTTTGTTACTTTACCTGGTGGCGCAAGCAAGAGTGCACTTAAGAGAAGGGCATTGAGGTGGCAAGCTATGCGTCGAAACAAAGACGCAGAACCTAATGCCATACCGGCTATATTGACAAAGGTGAGCAAATGGTATGACATCACACGTATCATCGGTAGCGTTCCTCGGGTGGTGGTCGGAAAGTGCATTAAAATTTGAATTTTATTTTAAAATTTGGAAGTAATTTCCAATGGAAACTGGTTTATCTCCTATTATTAGTTATTTTTGATATCAACTTTACTATTACGAATAATATCTAAGCAAATTATGAAATATGCGTGTACTCTATTGATACAGCACACGGAAAAGCACACGGAAAAGCGCAACTTATTCCATTAATGTCCACACGCAATTTCATACAATTACACTTTCTGAACACGTTGCTTCGATTACTAAAAGCAATCAAGCGATGTGTTTACTGTTTACTTATTTGTTACGAACTGATATACCATTTAATTTATAGATGTTTTCATTACATCAAGAATTTCTTTATCAGGAACTTGGAGAAGTTGAATTTTTTGATGGATTGAACTACAATTTTGTTCTCAAACTTAAATTGATGAACTAAATGGCCACAACAACAGTGCAATTGTGAAATCTAGAACTGCAATGTTTCATTTTTTTTGTTCTCAAACCGGAATTGTTTGTGTTTGTGCTTAATTCCTATCTTCATCATCATGGAAAAGTATAACTTTTCAAACAAATTCGTTACGGAATTGAGCAGCAAGAAGGAATGGGATCCAAATGCCATTACCAGACTTGGGAAGAATGCCATTCAATGGTACACAGACGGCTCAAAAGCAATAGAAGGAACTGGGATTGGAGTGTTCAGGCCAGGAACAAAACACTCTGAAAGCTTTGGAAAAACCCGAAGTATCTTTCAAGCGGAAATCCACGCCATAAGAAAGTGCGCCCAGTTCAATATTAATGAAAGGTACAGAAGTCAAAGGATTATCATAATTTCAGATAGTCAAGCAGCCATTAAGGCACTGAGCTCTTGTGTAATCAGTTCCAAAATAGTGTGGTAATGCCTAGACAAACTCAATAAACTAGACAAGAACAATATGGTCACCTAACTATGGAATCCAGGACAGACTGGAATAGAAGGAAATGAAATAGCAGATGAACCAGCGAAGAGGGGGACTGAAATACCTTTCCTGAACCTTGCCTGAACCCTTTTGCGAAATCAGCCTCAATGTAATATTGGAAGAAATAGGTAAAGCTGAGATAAAGATAAGATCTGACCACCATTGGAAAGATCTAGTAGGGCTTATACAATTAAAGACTCTTCTGGGTGACTACAACCTGTTGAGATCAAATGAATGCATAAGTCGAAGTAAAACTGCGCCAAGAGTTTTAACAGGGATCCCAACGGGACGTTGTCACTTGAATGGGCACCTGAAAAAGCTCAACATAGTAGAGGTAGAAGAATGCAGATTTTGTGGCATGAAGAAACCTAACCTAACCATCCACATACTTTCCAACTGCACAGCACTTCAGAATCCTAGAGCACAGCACCTGAGAGATTACTGGATAGAAGAGGAACATTTGCCTTAGTTAAAGCCTGCAGACATCCTTAAATAGGACTAAAGGAGCTACTAGTTTTTGAGACAGAAACTAAGTAGAAGTAAGGGGGCACAATAGATCTTTTGGGTCTCAGTGAATGTCACCCCAAATACATACATACATACATCTTCATATTTTTGGTTCAATTTATGGAAAAAGATACGTACTTTGTATTTAAGTTCGAATGATGTTCGATTTTCTCGATTTATCATCATTGATTTAAATCATTCGAAGCGACTGAATGTATTCGGAAAATAATACACGGTTTGTTAAAGAAAAATTATGGGAAGCTATAAAGTTGAAAAATGACTTTGAAAAGCTTTGACACACGAAATAAACTCGGAAGAATTTAACAAGAAATATATAAAGTTGGGAAATACAACCGCACGGGGAATATATTGGATGGAAGAAAAAATGGGAAAATGGATATAAAATCGTCGATCAAAAACTGCATAAGTAAAAGTTGAGAAATCGTGACTGGAGATTGGAGTGAGGATTATCAATTGCCTGATTTTGGTTCCCATTGAAAGTACAACCGGATATATTTACTGGCAGCAGAAGTTTCGATTTCAGAGTTCAATCATTGAAATTCCGAATATGTTGTGAAACTGGAAAAAAAGTTTCCCAAATCTTTTATTACTCGTAATATATTATTAAAATAAGTTGACGTACACAAGAAATTGGCTCTAAAAATAATATTTCACGAAAAAAAATTGTGAAAAACATTTCGCGTTTTTAATTTAAACTTGTACAGAAATCGTCCAAAAATTCTGTTGAAAAGTCTTAATTCCAAGACAGGAAATTTGAAGACTACACTATAGTAGGCTGCCTCTTCTCCTTAGTTTTTTTCTCCGTAGACCATGCAACAGTCACGTAGCTATAGCTTTTACAAGGGGGAGGGTTTTGGTTTTTTTCATCTGATAGGTTTAGAAGGGGAAAGCTTTATTGAAGGCAAAAAATCGAGTGCTACGACCTAAAGCAATTTTTCAAGTTCAAGAAATAAGTTTTTCTTGTAATTATTTGTTTGACTTGGCTACATCTAAAAGTATTTTTAAACTAAGTTTTCCGTTTTGCCCCCTACTGCTGAAATGGTTATAACCCTTCATATATTTTTTTAAAGGAGCCGTTCCTTCGCCGGCACCACCTCAGTATCTTGGGCTTATTGTGTATTCTCCTAACATTCTGACTACAGCCTATTCAGCTAATCCGTTTCCTGTATTAGCTCATACAGGTTCTTTACTGGTTGGTTGGTCTTCTGGAGTCATTTTGGGTCTTTTTAGTTTTTGCCTCCTGTGGTCCAGCGTCTCACGTCTCACCTTTTAACCATGACCTAGTGGAGCATCTGGGGATGCCCACAGATGGTTCGGGTCCGTTCATCAGTGTTGACGATCCTGCTCTTGCAAGTTAGTCAGCTTTTTCATTGCCAGCGATTCCTTTTTGACCTGGGACCCACTCCAGTGTTACACTGTTCCGAGTCGCCAGTCTTCTAAGCTCTTCGCCGCATTCCCATACCAGCCGAGATGTTACCTTAGAGCTATGAAGTGCTTTAAGGGCAGCTTGACTCACTGTAGTGGAGTGGAGTGGATTGAGGGTTAGTATTGCCCTTCTCCATACTTCAGGTATATCTGAACAAATAACGGAGACTATTCAACAATGGTAGCCAGGAGGAGAAAGAAGACGTGGAAGTAACAGATCAAAATGGTTGGCAGAGGTGAAAGAGGATTTAAGCAGTGGAAGATGGAAAGGGAAAACAAGAGACTGACTAATCAGTGAGTAAGTTCAATGATGAGCCGAGGATGGAGATGTATCCACTCCATTCAATAGATTTAGGAAGCGAAAGCAGCGCAAAGTTACGTGAACTGTTGATTTATATGTAAACCAAATTTGTAGCTGCCAAAACTTAAGCTGTAGGTAAAAGCTTTTCTCAGTAATATTTATATTTATTGGGAAACTTATTACCTCGTGTATTGGAATGGTTTTTTGATAATCTCATATTATTGCTACAGAGTTTTATAAATCAAATTTGTGTTCACCTAATTCTTTAAACCGATACCCGACTTCATAATGGACATTTTATTAAAGAGAGTGCATTGCAGTGCGGTATAAATTTTGAAATAATCCGTTAATAAATTGGTCAAATTACTTGTATATTAATTTGGGAGCACCTATTTTAAAAAGTGATAGATGATTGAAAATTGAAGCTTTTATTAAAAGAGAAAATCAATCTCACAAAAGTAAATTTAACCTCTTCAGCTAAATTATTCACAATTTTTGAGGAATCTATTTCTATTGCCACATCCCGATGAATACTCATATTGCGGCAGTATGCTAATAAAAAATTATTGTACCTTCATTGTATTTTTCTATGGGGAGGGTTTGAACCCCCAAAACCCCCCCTCATATACGTCCCTGCCATGCAACGATTCTGCAGAAGGGTCCTCAAGGATGGAATAAGAAGTAAGGATATAAAAGAATATTTGGAAGTATAATTTATGATGATATAGGTTAAAACACAGATGATTTTGGATAGATTATGTTGTTGAAATAACGCCTGACGGAACTGGACTAGAACAGAAAAAGATAGCAAGAAAATAATTCCAGCATTATAGTAAGAGACCAGATGAAGGATTAAAATAGTGAATTGAGACATACTCCTAATAATTGAATAGAAAGGCATTTAAACTGGATAGAATCTAGAATCAATTCATATCTAAACAAGAAGGATCAATAAAACTCAAAATCCAAACCACAATTTTAATATTGTCCACCAAAAAGAACAAATTATTCAGCTACTAGTTTCGGTACAAAATTACCCTCATCAGGCTACAATAGAAATATCATACTTATCAAAAAGATCCCATGTACCTATGTATGTATGTATTTTGGGGTGACATTCACTGAGACCTGGAAGATCTATTGTGCCCCCTTACTTCTGCTCAGTTTCTGAGGAGAGTCTCAGAACCTAGTAGTTCCTTTAGTCCTATTTCCCGGAGGAATTTTAGGATGTCTGCAGGCTTCAACTTAGGCAAATGTTCATCATCTATCCAGTAATCTCCCAGGTGCTGTGCTCTAGGATTCTGAAGTGCTGTGCAGTTGTAAAGTATGTGGATGAAGGTTTCTTCTTCCATTATGACTTATGCATTTTTTTTATCTCAACAGGTTGTAGTTACCCAGAAGAGTCTTTGATTGTATAAGCCCTACTAGATCTTTTCAATGGTCTGATCTCCTCTTTTTCTCGCCTTTACTTATTTCTTCCAATATTACATTGGGGCAGATTCCGCAAAAGGGTTAAGGCCCCCAAAAAGGTATTTCAGTCCCCCTCTTTGCTAGTTCATCTGCTATTTCATTTCCTTCTATTCCAGTGTGTCCTGGAATCCATAGTAAGGTGACTATGTTGTTCTCGCCTAGTTCATTGAGTTTGTCTAGGTATTCCCACACCATTTTGGAACTGATTACACAAGAGCTCAGTGCCTTAATGGCTGCTTGACTATCCGACATCATAAAAGATCCCATGAGATAATGTTAACAGTTGAGACAAAATACATCAATACTATTGAAATAAGATGAAAATTTTTTAGACATTGAATAAATTTCAAATACAAAATCTTTTATAATCTAAAGTTATATTAATATATAAAATAATAATTCAGTTACCTTAATGAAACATTTACAACGGGAAGAAAATTAATTTGCCGCTAATACCATACTTAATGTTTAGACAACAAGTGAAAGTGGTTTAGAAAGAAAAGAAAAGGAAAATTATTATTTTGGGAAAACATGAAAAATTAATATTACAGTACATTCAAAATTTTTTTCTCATATTCAAAAGACTGTACATTGTAGTGCTATATTTCACATTTGCATTGTAGTCACTAGTTTCAAAATCTGTAAATATAACCGCTCTGCTAGTGTACCAAACTTCCTAAACATTAACAGCAATCTACCTTTGTGTTGCTTGGCTCACAAATATTATAAGCACACTTTGAAAACTCTGGAATAGGTACCTAGGTATTTATGCTTATTCAAATATTTCAAAACTTCGCTTGTTATAAATTGTTACCTAATTCTCCAATATTTCAGACTCGAGCTGTTAATTGCTGCTATATTTTTATAACTGTAAAGACATTTTTTGTACAACATAAGCCGTATTTCTGCCAATTAGCCCTTTATGATACACCGCTTCCATTTTCCCGTCTTTTTTTTGTGTGAGAAACTCCGCTCAAAGTGCTTATGAAAACGTTGAAAAATTATTCAACAATTCTCGTATACATACAATTCCCAGTGGTATTTTATCACGAAAACACAATTGTACTTTTTCGCGATGGTAAATCTGTCTTAGTAAGAAAATTGTTCGGGAAGATGATATAAGGTCGTAATATTTCGCGAAAACTTTGCATATTCCGGAGTTTGTGATTTTAGTTGTAAACTCACAATTAGTAAGAGAAAGAGAAGTGGGAACTTGTCGTTATTCTTGTGGGAAATCACACGATATCATATAGTTTAGCCGTTAGCCCAAGAGTCGTATATTATTCAATTATTTAGTAAAAAGTGCTCATATGTAGACGTTATAACTTCAACCCCAAATTCAATTTGATATCAACTGTCACTTCCAAATATTCAACTTCTTCAGATATTTCGATCACTTTTACTCTATCTTGCGTTGAAACACTTCTATTCGTAAATGTTTGGTCTTCTTTGGATCAACCGAAAGGTTTTCTCCTACGCATCAGTCTTCCACAATCTATAGTGCTTTAGAAGACATTTATATCTGGGAATGCCCCATTGGTGACAATCACTAAGTCGTCCACAAAGCCCCGCGTCTATATGTCTTGATGATCCAACTAATGCCCGTATTTATAGTCGAAACTCAACCTCCGACTTGAGATGGGCTTGAGTCGTGCTTGGCCAAGCCGTACTCAGGACTCGAGTTGGACGCATATTATACCTAGTCCAATCTCCATGAATTCTCGGCGAAGGAAAGACTCAAGACGTATCTCAAGCGTAGCAATTAGATTTTCTGTTGGCCAACATGAAAAATTTTAAAATTGTTTGTGTTTTTTATGACAATTATGACACATTTGTCGTGAATTTTGATGCCGTAACGCTATTTTCTGCATTCTTGTTATTTTTGGGTGTGAATCTCGAGCTTTTTTGGGCTTATTAGTAATATTTTTTTAATTTCTTATATAAAAGTAGGTAAGTACGTTTATTATTCACTTTCGTTAAATTTTCGACAACCAAAGGTGAAATTATATCATTAACGATATTTTTTGTGAATCTATAACGTAGGTACCCGAAATTCTCCCGCGTTATAAAATTCCCTAGGATTTTCTGCATTCCCTTATTTATTTTTTTAAAATCCTATCATTTTGCATATTTTCCTCCACATAATCAAAAAATTCCAAAAAATCATCGTGCTCTCTATAATCCATTTTCACTATTAATATTGTTATTCTATAACAAACCCAATACACAATCTAACCTCAATTAACAAAACAAATGTCACAAACCGCGTCTCAAGTCGAGCTTAAGACAGGTGGCTGGCTGCCTTGAGCAAGACTCCATTTGCACATGCGCAGTTGCAGCGTTTCCCAAGCTGTGGGTCTCGAGATTCGACTATAAAATACGTTATCGTCTCAAGGCGTTTTCAAGCTCGAGCTCGGTCTCAAGTCTCGACTATAAATACGGGCATAAGTCATCCACAGAAGTGGTGAAAGTACTCCATTTTATGGTACAATTGGTAGAGAAATATCCAAACAAATTATTATCTCTGCACTTTAAAGATTTTAGTATGTCCTTCATTGAATTAATGCAATTCAATGTGAATTTATGAAGAAATCTGAATACTAAGACTAATTTCTTTTCAATGTAATGAAAATGTCATGGTGAGAGATTTGACGTCATTACAGACCACGCAACACCATTTAACCAATTATATTTGATTCAAGTATAACATAAAGAAGAATTTAACTGTACAGAGTAACCAAAAACGTTCACCAAAGAAAAATACTGCAAAGTCTAACTCAGTTTTTGAAAATTTTATGTGGATTATATTATTATCCGAAAATGCTTTCCAAGGATTGAATGTCCAGAATGATATCATTTAACAGGAATCCAATTTGAAGTTATTTCAGTCGAATATATGATACAGCGTCTGCTGTTAAGAGCTACAGATCCATTAAAACGAGTTCAAATTTTACTGCATTTTTCTTTGGAGTTACCCTGTATAAATTCAAAGCTGAAAATTACAAGTTAATATTTTTTTCAGAGAATTACAATGCGACAGTGTATTTGACACAGTAGGTAATAA
>CAJUYI010000096.1:170687-208793 GCA_910591695.1 Galerucella pusilla
GACATAAGCACATATTGTAAATGTGCACCTCCTTGTTCAAGACAAACACCATAACAATGTTTCTTCTGAATTATGAGTAGCAAAATTGCTGAAGAAATAAATAGAATTATTTAGATCTGCCATCAAATATATTCTGTACATTTTAAATTAGTTCTAGCTAATGTTTTGCTCCATATATACAAATATTAATTCAGCCCCGCTCTTTATATATTCCGTGGCCATATATTTCGGGGAAAATGTTTGTTTGCTCTCTTGAGATGGTTAACTAAAATACACAGCCTAGTTGTCTTCTAGAACAATTTTCTCTGTTCGCGCCGCTATGTTCATTTTTTACTATTTTCCCCTCGCAAGCATAAGAAGATTAAATTTTCTCGTACATAGTTTCAATTTTCTACCGAATTTCACCACAAGAGAAAAGCTAGGCCCGAAAACTAAACTAGCTTACCAATTTTATAGTTATTCGCACATTTCATTCGAATTGTCTTTGTGCTGTTTAATTTAGTCTAGACTTGATTAAATTCGTATGTTTCCAGAGTAATCTGAAGTTCGCCAATTACTTCAAAATTCGTTCATACAAAATTTGAATTAGATGTAGAAATGTTGTCAAATTACCGCTATATTTCATGCAATAGTTTGATAACTGAAATCTCAGAACCCCCCATTTTTGTGGTGAATTTTAATCATTATAATAGGTTGAAATTGAAATTAGTGAAAAAATTAGAATGGAAAGCGAATCAAACACCAAAATGGATGCTACTCCGCCTAAAATATGGCCTATTGTCCATGTATTGTCGCGTCAGTGAAGCAAATCATATTAAAAGTAGCAATACGCTTGCGCTTACATTCTGTCTATGTGTTGTACGAAAGCGGTTAGTATACAATATGTCTAGCGACGAAGAGGAAGTATTCGCTTTGTACAACTACATTACTGAGGCACATGAGGGGATTGCAGGAGCTAGCTAAAGAAGGCTCTAAAGGAGCCTTTACAGGTCCGGAACCCTGTTGTGGAATCACAGAGGATTACATAATAGGTTGGCTAGTTAAGCAGCACCAACTCAAATTGGAGGCTGACACAAGGACACCTCCATACTAAGAGAATAAGTTAGACAAGGAACTCTCGTTACCGACCTGGTGACTGGACACTGAAAACACCTACGAACATACTCTGCTTCTGTGAGAACTCACAAGGACTCAGACGGAAGCACTTTGGAGTGAAAATAACACAACCATCACAACTACCGAAGATTTCTCCAGATAAACTATAGAAGACACGAAGCATCTGAAATGGAAGTAGGTAGATAACATGGGCAATGGTACAAAGATTCAGTTCAAGTGCCTGGGCTGTTGAGCCCAACCAAATCGTATGAATGAATGAAAACATTACTGAGATGTTGTATACCACGCAGCATACGCTTAGCGACTGACTAGGCAGTACGAGAGGTCACGAGGCGAGAACGCTTTTCTACGAATATTTTTGCCCTGTTACGCTAAGGGGAAGCATATTGGACAAAATATAGTATTCCACTCGCACTAAATTAGCTTCGAGGAAATGTAAATGATTATTTTTTTAACGACTCTGGCAGCCGATCGTGATGAGGAAAAAATTTAAATCGACCCATAGCATCAAAATTACCCTGATGATGTGCTAGTATCAAATGACTGTCAATATTACCCTCTTGTATTAAAAATCCCATATGAAGCGGGATCTTATCGCGATAAAATGCCGCTAACTATCGATAAGATCCCGCTAGCTATCGAAACTATAGTAACAAGTGTTAAAATTGCGCATTTGTCATTGTGACATATACTAAATTTTAAAACTCGTTGAAATGTCGCGATTTCGACAAGATTATTCAAGTTCTATTCAAGAAAAAGTGACCGGAAGTAAACCCAAAAATACAATACTTTTATTTCTTCTACTCGAGAAGTATTCTGCCGAACTACACTCGTGCTTCAAAATAGACCTAATTATTTTTTATTAAAGCATGTTGTCAGTAAAAACTGCATTCGGTTATTTTCATATTTTGTTAAAAGAGCCTTCCTCCTTCGGAGTCGGGCTCTTTCGCCAAAATATGAAAATAAACTGCAGTTATTAGACAACATGCTTTCATAAAAAATTATCGGTAATTTTTATGCACTTGTGTAATTACTTCCGATTATTTCACTCAATACAAAATACGCGCCTTCGATTGGTTTAAATATGAGGATTGATATCTGAAAACACCATGTTCTCGATTTTGTATTTCGGCACCTGATTGGATACATGCAATTTTTCTATCTGTGTGTTTCGCGTTGTCATTAGTTGATTCGATATTAAAAATCTAGTGACTGACAGAAAATGTCAAATTATTAAAGAAACGTCAGAATCATTGTATCAAGAAATAATCTTGACAAATACAACTCGTGTAATTAATGATCATCGAAAATTTGTATTTCGATAATCATTAACACACTTGTTGTATTATTATCGATAATTTGCTAGTAGCAAAATACAGCGATAATTTTTTCACGCTGTTTGATTGGATCTTCGTTTGAATGAATGCGTAAGCCATCGGGTACCTACCGGACATTTGTCAGTGTCATTTTTATTTGACGTTAAAAATTTGCTGTCAGTTAACCTGCTTAATAAAGATACTTACATATTTGCTCAACATTCTGCTAAATAGTTTGAAAAATATTCACGCCGAATAACATTCGTGATAATATTTTTTTTAAATAATCTCAACTAGATTAGCACTCATCTTTATTGCTATTAAGAAATCCCCACAGCAACAAAGATTCGTGCATCTAGTTTAAATTATCAAAAATTTACCACCACTTGTGTAATTACTGTTGAAAATTTTATAATTTCAAAATCTCAATAGAGCACTAGTTCAAACATATCGTTACTGTATATTGCCGATCCTTGTTATTGATTTTGTGGTTCAACTCAAGCTTGCTAGATCATAAACGTACTTGAGTGGGATGGGTATGCGGCTTTTCTCATCCTCCGGGTACTATAGAAACGTTATAGGAAGGCGCTAAACCACACTCCACACACACTCCCTGGAGATAACACTGAGAAATCTTTACGATTCTTTAGAAAACTAAAGAATTACTTTTTAACGGATAAACTATACAGGACGTGGAAATATTAATAAAATATGTTGCCTGTTTATATGAAAATATATTTATTTCAGTAGAAAATAATGTATGAAGTGTGGAAGATTTCGACGATCGCAAACATAAGCACTCCAAACGTTTGATATCGTGAACTCATAATATATTATCCAATGATTTTGAGAAATGTCGAAGGACTTTTTGTTGTTTCATATATTTTGGATGTCAATTTAAGATTATAAGAAATATATTGAAGGTCACAAGGGAGCTCCTCGTTGCTCCAAACCTCTTCCTTTAACAGATGACAGACAAGCGATATTTGCTGATTCTTATTTTGGGCTGTTATACAATAGTTATTTAGGTACGTAGCTAGTTATGAAAAGAGCGATATTGTTCAACAAGCTTAATATTTGCCAAATCGAACGCTAGCGAGTTCTGCAAATTACGCGAGTTGAACATTGTCGCACTCTTCATAACGTGTTTACGTACAACGTTTTATCTCATTCCGCGCTTTTATAATATTTCATGAAATCTTCAATTACAATGGTAATATTAAAGTGGATTAAAATGCTGTTGAAAGTATTTTTACCATGAAATATTCACCCAGAAAATTGACTCTCTTTAAATAACTATGTCCTCAATAATGTTTTTTTCAATGTATACAGGGTGGGGCAATCTTCTGACATCGGAGGATTACATCGTTGTGGTGATAGATAGAACTTTATAATTTTGTGTGAGCTAATACAGTTACTGAGAGCACATTTTGAAAATACTTTCGATTCTACAGGGTGTTCCAAAACCACGTAGCAGCACAAACTTACATTTTTTTAAATGGAACGTACTATATTTTGTTTAACAATCGAAAAGATCTCACCGAGAGCGTTACAAAAATATAGCACTCTAATATATTATAAGGGTGTTTTACAAAGATATGGCCAATTATTAGCAAAAAAGACCTCCTCTTTAACACTCTGCAGAACAGTAAATTAAAATAAATCAACAGGTCTTTGTGTTCAAATGTCATACACACATCATTGGCTGTGCTCAGTATTAATTACTTTTTTCATCTGTGGCTTCTTTAATACAGGGTGAAACAAAACGCAAATCAAGCAATATCTCAAAATTTTTAAATGAATCACCCTATAAGTCTTTTTACAATTTGTTAGTACAATTAATAAACTTTCAAACGATGTAGTAAACTTAGGGCATTAGTTAATGGAAAATCGTAGATATTTTATGATAATGGTCAAAAACAAGTATTTCACATACTACACAAATTAAATGGTATTAAATTTTTACATGCAACCTTTTGTAAATTTTAACATTTCTAAGGCATATATTTTAATCGTAATTTTGGATGCATCTACAACCTACCTGGAATTACCAAAAATTTCATATTTATTCATGTTTCACTTTCAAGAATTGTTATTATAGGATTGTTTGAGAATGGGCGAAACATAACTACTTTTCATAACTTTTCATGAAGGTTATGAAAAATGTGACGTTACCTAACGTCAAAAAATTACTTAAAGTGTCACATTTGATAGCGGAATTAGATAAATCAATTATTTCAATTTTTGATTATAAACATTGCCAGCTCTTACTATGACTCGAGAGCAAAATAGTTTTCGATTAGTAAATGCTACTTACATCTTACATCCATCAAAGTATAAATAACTATTCTAACAATGATTGTTTTCTGGTTTCTGGAGCAAATTGTATCTAAAAAAAGTCTTTTAGCTATTATCTTAAACCTATAGATCACTACATCGTGTATTAGTAGTATAAACAGTGGCGTGTGCATTATAGCAACAGTGGGGATCTAGCATGCTCGTTAAACAATTAATTTTTTGGCTACTTTCTAATTCTAACAAAAGGCTGGCAGCCGTTCTTGTTTAGTCACTTTGTACCATATATTTCAAGTTTTTGAAAAAATGAGAAGTAAGGCTCAAATGACTTCTATTATCTATAGTGAAGAGATTAAAAAGATAGGTAGGTTTTGAAAAAATATTATATGATGTTTGTACATCTCCAATTTTTTTCTGAAATTGTTATGCAGTATTGTTGGAATATTTCTTATAAAGTTTATTTACGATAAAAAGACGATGACGTTGCAAAACAAAATATTGTGATGTTGCCAAGCTGTAGTTTGTTTCCTCACTTAACGGAAACTAGAAAAGTCAATCTGATGTTAGATGACAGTTCTCAATAATAATAAATACAAATAGCGAATACTATTACTTACGTCTCTCAAAGCCGTAAGTGAGAGAAGCGGGCCCCCATTTCGGCATTCTCGTTCGAAATACCTTAACAAAGATGTTACCATCTCTTGACATTTACTGTTCAGCTGCTTCGGCATTTCATTAACTACACACTGCAGATTGGCCTAAATAATTAGTGATGAAAATATCTGTTTTTTTCCAATCTTAAAAATTAATGAATTCAAAAGCGCTAACATCTTGTGAATAGTAAACGATGATGGAATGTCAATAAACGTCAAAACAAACTGGGGAATTTCACCAGTTGGTCTGACAACGACTTAAAGTTTTGCCAACCCGTTAGCTGTAAATTGCCCTGGCTGTTGAGGATAAATTGTATCTACGATTGGTAAATTAATATTTATTCTGATAACCAAAAATGACGTCATCGTCTTTTTATCGTAAAAATTCTATATACTGTATATTTATCCGAGTCAAAGTGTTGTGTACGACTCTGCTTATAAGAACCACAGGGCTTGCTACTATGCCTAATCTGATAGTGCGAAGCCGAGGGCAGCAATCTTCAGGATAGTAAATATTATTGGGTTTTAGTGCATTCCCAGACTAAACATTATCCGTCAGATTAATCTTAATGAAGGATGGGGATGAGAGAACGGTAAATTAAACCGGTTGATCTGATAAGGGCGTCGAGGTGGGGATAGTGATTAACTTTATTTCGCTGTTTGGTGACGCATGAATCTTATATTCCACAAACGTGGAAATATCAGGTTTTCAGTAGGCGTGAAACAGCAAAAGCTGCTTTATAGATCAGAACAGACTTCTTATGTAAAATAATCAACTGAAGTGGGAAGTAAAAGAACAAAGCCAATGCTAGGACGGAAGGGATCTATGACGACACCCAAATCCAGTAAATCCAGTATTCATATCAAGGGCAACCACTCAACTAGATAATTGTTTTTCAGTGACCATCAGAATTTGGAGTTCATAAAACATCAATTAGCGTATAGGTATAAAGGGACGTTTAAAAATAAAAACATCTCAGACACCGTTAGAGCTACACTACTCAAAAGTCCCCCTTAAGGAATACTCTTTACAGTAAGTTTACGGAAAGTCCAATAAAAAAATCGCTTGTAATATTAGGCTTTGAAGCCTCCTAAAAATGTACGCTACTGACGAATATCTTAAATGTTTATAAGTAAAAATAGTCCCTATGCTGACCAAAATTTCATCTATAACTGGGTGTTGCAGTCTCAAGTGGATGATACTTTAAAAAATAAGGTATTTTTATTTGTCCTTCCTACTATTGTAGTAAATTTTTTTAAAGTCGATGTTCAATCAAATCTCCAAGTATACTTTGGGAAGTTTATCTGAAGCCGTGAAAGGAATGCGGTCGAAAACATTCGATATTGCCACGTTCATCTATGAAGAAGCTGAAGTGCTAAGTATGTGGTGATAATAATTAGAAAAGCGACTTTTTATTATTAACATGATTAAACTTTAATTCTATAAAGTGTTTGTTCCCTTGGATTTTTCTATTAACATCATGTTTTCAATTTATGGATATTGAAATATAGAGACTTTTCCAAATTAGTTATGGGCTTCTTCAAGCTGCCAGACATTGTACGAAAACCATATAATTACCACACCCTCCGAATAGTCCGAATTACATAATTGGTGATTTTTATCGAAAGCTGACTTCTTATTGGCAAGCGCGTGTGTGTGTTCTTCCCTCTCACTTCGTCAATTGACTGATATTGATTTATCCAGTGGCGTTGGTATTGTCAGTAAACTTTGTATTTTCAGTTTTACTTGGTAAAATAGGTACCGCACGCCATTTGTACGTTTATGACAGATATGCGCCATGTTTCCTTGCCTCTTACCGATGCCCCGTAGCTTCAGATAAACTTGCCAAACCATAGTTGGGCGACAGTGTCCTGGTGATAATCCAAAGAAGACACAAGTAGGATCCATTTGAAGCCATGTTGATGGGTCACTAGTTCAGTTGAAAGATGATTATTTTGAGTGGTATATTTCATAATACATTTTAGTTGAATACATACATAGATATATCATTCGATAACAAACAACTGATGGTTTTATAATGTTTGTCTGTTTTATCACGCAGCAACTTTACATAATTGCTTCCGTTCCAAATTAAATACTCGATGCTGGCTGATCAAATATCTGATAAGTTTTTAATGAAAACAAATTGATTCGGGATTAATCAAACCCTTCAAATTCCGCAATATTTCAAATTAATATTAAAATGCATCAGATAAATCGCCTCATCCACTATTTTTATTAATCCACGTTCTCGCCACCATTGGTACTTTTCGTGGAACAGAAACGATAAATCAGTTTTAGAAAAGTAATTTGACCAATTTATTAACGGATTATTTCAAAATTTATACCGCGCTGCAATGCACTCTCTTTAATAAAATGTCCATTATGAAGTCGGGTATCGGTTTAAAGAATTAGGTGAACACAAATTTGATTTATAAAACTCTGTAGCAATAATATGAGATTATCGAAAGACCATTCCAATACACGAGGTAATAAGTTTCCCAATAAATATAAATATTACTGAGAAAAGCTTTTACTTGTAGCTTAAGTTTTGGCAGCCACAAATTTGGTTTACATATAAATCAACAGTTCACGTAACTTTGCGCTGCTTCCGCTTTCTGAATCCCTTTAATAGAGCGGCTCATCATTGAACTTACTCACTGATTAGTCATTCTCTTGTTTTCCCACTCCATCTTCCACTGCTTAAATCCTCTTTCACCTCTGCCAACCATTTTGATCTGTTATTTCCACGTCTTATTTCTCCTCCTGGCTACCATTGTTGCATGGTCTCCGTTATTTGTTCAGATATACCTGAAGTAACGAGAATGGCAGTACTAACCCTCAATCCACTCCACTCCACTACAGTGAGTCAAGCTGCCCTTAAGCACTTCATAGCTCTAAGGTAACATGTAGGCTGGTATGGGAATGCGGCGAAGAACTTAGAAGACTGGCGACTCGGAACAGTGTAATACTGAAGTGGGTCACAGGTCACAAAGGAATCGCTGGCAATGAAAAAACTAACCAACTGACAAGAGCAGGATCGTCAACCCTGATGAACAGATCCGAACCAGCTGTGGGCATTCCCAGATGGTCCACTAGGTCAAGGTTAAAAGGGTGGGTAAAAGAACAACACAATAAACACTGAAAGGATACGCCCAGGCAGACACATGGAAATAAATTCATAGAAGAACCATCAGAAAAAGTAGCGAAAGAACTGCTCTCAATGAGCAGGAACAAACTACGCACCATAACGGGGCTACTTAAGGGACACTTTCCCACAAAGGAGCACCTGAACAAAATAGGTCTGTATAACGGAGACCTTACATGCAGAAGTTGCAAAAAGGACACCGAAGCAGCTTTGCAAATATTATGCAACTGTGAGACGCTGGACCATAGGAGGCAGAAACTGTATGGTAGACCTCAAATGACTACAGAAGACTTCTACAACAAACCAGCGAAGATCCTGTATGAGCTAATACAGGGAACGGATTGGCTGAATAGGCTGTAGTCAGAACACTAGGAGGATCCAAGCCCAGGAGACTGAGGTGGTGCCGGTGAAGGGACGGCTCCTTTTTAAAAAAAACCTTCAATCCAAAAACTGGAAAAAAGAACACCACAAACCCAAAATTCTTCACACCAATTGGTCTAACATCGATTTTCCTTAGAACGGAAATTCTAGAAAGACTGCACTGGTACAACTGACAGATGATATCCGAGGCACCTTATAGAACCAAGAAATTGTAGTAAATTTGACATGCACCATCCTTATATTACAAAATTCACTCTTCTCAAATGTTCAATCACCTGTACAATAAAACAAGTTTCAGAACAGATGCAGTCAATTCATATTTCAGAAGGAAAGTGTTACTATCTTCTCCTATATTGAATAGATGAGGCTTTTACTTGATGTAGATCCATACTACTTAAATGATGAAATAGAACAACTTAATTTGTTAAAATCTACATTATATTAAACTGACAGTTGTGACGCATTTCGGTCACACAGTAGCTTTCTCATTTGTATTTTTATTGTTTATGAAAACTAGAAATACATATTATAATAATTATTGATACTACTAATAGCTCTTCTATACTCTCCTTCGAGATCTCTTGCTTCTACTTGAACATTTTTTTTGTCGTCCAGTCAACCGGAAATCGGTTCGACCCGGATATTTCTCCGACGGAATTTTTCAATAATAATTGTTAGAAGTGTCGACGTTCTGTGGTCTATGTCATTCGATCTTCTATATATTGGATTCCTTTGAAATAGAAACTTCGGTATTACACATTTCGACAGCGGTGTTACGTATGCTCGCTCTCTGCTTTGAGGCAACTTTTGATCAGAACTGTCGCATTGCATCACTTCCGTTTGTTTGTTTTTTTCATTCGATCCATTTGTGTTACTCGTACCAGATTCATTTCATATAGCTTATTAGAATATCGCTTTAACGGGAGATATTCGATATCATACGACGTTTTACATGCTTTACTGAATTCATTCCTGATGCTACTATTCCGAATATTTCAATCTTATTGGTAGCTTTTTAAAAACAGGTGTTTGTTTCAATTTTACACGAATAGTTACGTTTTTCGCTTGGTTATGTTTTTTTTTTAAATTAGATACAAGCGACACATGATAGTTTTACTGACACTTCAGTGTAGAATTACTCAGTTTTAGTGGGAATTTATTATATAATAATTGGTTTCAGATTTTAAATGCGGAAGTTATAGGGTGGACAAACTACAAATGAGTTTATATATAAACTTACTGATACGAGCATTGTAGGTACCTACTTTGAGTATTGCTTATAACAACAAATTTCAAATGTCAAACTTAACTGTCATGTTTAGTTAACTTAACGCCAAGATTTCAGGCCGTTCAGTCTAAAACTTCACCTAAACTGTGTACCATGAGACGTTGGTGCCAATTTGTAAAACACGTTGGCCAATTTGCAACATGTTTTACCGGCGTCAACTTGCAACCTCCCGGTAAACGGTTACCGGTGTCCTCTCCGCTTTAACT
Source organism: Galerucella pusilla (assembly GCA_910591695.1). Lineage (NCBI taxonomy): Eukaryota > Metazoa > Arthropoda > Insecta > Coleoptera > Chrysomelidae > Galerucella > Galerucella pusilla. Next base: position 181,092 of record CAJUYI010000096.1, read on the forward strand.
CAAGAGCGGCAGAAAAAGATCATCGCCGGCACGTAGAACTCTTAATAGGTAACGGTATATCCCAGGGTTGGATCTTTGCCTTAAGTAGGATTTTTTGGAACCATCATACCAGGAAGAAGGCTGGTACAGCGTCTAGACAGAGTCTAAAACATAGCGCCAGAATAGAAAATTACCGGTTATAAACAACCCTGATTTGCTGAATTCTAAACTGGAAGCAGGGCAAATAATTAACGGACAATGAGTGGTTAAAAAGAGTGGTTAAAATGAACACGTGTACCACATCAAACAGAAAAGCGGCATAGAAACATCAACAGAAAAGGCCATAAATCTTAGAACAAAGGGTAGGGACGTGTGCAATCTGAAAACAAATTTGTTTTCATTTTTACATTTTTTTAGAACGGCCTAACGTAGAAAAGGGGTTTTAGCAATATTCGTTACATAGACAAAGGCGTCGAAAAAGGGTTTGAAAAGAAATTAATTGGGAGTTAATGATAGAAGTAGATACGAAGAATAACGATCGTTGCAACTGAATTTTTAAAGTTGATCCAATTTGAAAAATTGAATAATTTCTTACAATTCTCGACAATTTATATTGAATCAGCTCTTGATACTTTTATGCGAAATGTCTCCATGTGTGGTAAAAAGCCTACGCAATGAAATTCCGAAAATATATCATTTTTTATTCCTCCAGCAAGCTAATTCAAAGAGTAGTCCAGCCATTTCTATCCAACAAGGCGTTACTGTTCCAACAATAACCTTGAATACACTTTCTCTCTTTTCTCTCGAATTAACGGTCTGCTGATTGACGAATTTATCGTTTTTTGTGTGTTAGGGAAAGAACAAAACACTTCCAGATGAAAAAAAAAGATTCAATCACGATGAAAGAGATGTACGATACGATTCCGAAAAATATCAATCAAATAGAATAAATTTATACGCAGTCAGATATCGGAAAAGTTTTGTTTTCAGATTTTTGATAATTAATATAAATTTCTTTCGGAAATAATGTTTTTTTTTTAATTTAATAGGATCAAGGAAGTTTAAATTGAATCAGCCCTTTTCGACAGTTTAAGCTTTGAATAAATATTTTCAATTGGAAGTTTTATTAAACTTAAACTATAAATTATAATTATACAGTGTGGAAACCACTTATGGAATAAAATTCTTCAGGTCATTATTTTAGAAAATTATAAAAAATGCCGAGACACGTCAACTGCCTAAAAACGCCAATAATTGGACAAAATCGGTAAATAATGTGGATTGTTTTCTATTCTGTCAGTTGTTGATGTGTTGACAGTTTATACTGAAAAAGTAAAATCTTTGTCAAAGACTCTTCCCTTGTCGACGTAACAATGAAATATTTAACTGAGACTCACCGAATTGAGATTTTAATGATGATCGGGTACGGGGATAACTGCAAGTCAAGTTGAAGTGGCAAACTTTTTTAATCACAGGTATCCCGAATTTCCTAATAATTCACAAAGTACTGTGTCTAAAATTCATGCACAATTCAGAGAACTTGGACATGTCAAACCATTGAGAAGAAAACCACACTTCGTTGAAGATGATGTGAAAGTGGATATTTTGTTAAGTGTCGAAGAGAATCCAACTTCAAGTACCTACACGTCAAATTGCCCGTGAAAATAATGTTAGTCATACAAGATGTCTGCATAAAGAAAAACTTCATCCCTACAAATTAACTTTTGTGCAGGAGTTAACAGAAGAGGATCCAGATCGTAGAATGGATTTCTGCGAAAGATTGATGAATAATCTGAACAGAAATGAGATAGCTCTTGGTACCATTCTTTTTTCTGACGAATCAACATTCACATGTCCGTCCAGCAAGACGGGGCAACACCCCATTATGCTTTAATGGTAAGAACATATTTAGATGAAATCTTCCCCAATAAATGGATTGGACGAAGAGGTACTATTTAGTGGCCAGCTAGATCGCCAGACCTTACGCCGTTAAATTTTTTTCTGTGGGGTTATCTCAAGAATAAAGTATATGCAACACAACCAACTAGCATTGTAGACCTCAAACACAGGATAACTACAGAAATACGGAATATTTCACCTCAAACTTTAAACAAAGTTGAGGAGGAGTTCTACAGGAGACTGTGCTATTGCCAACAACTAATTGGAGAACATTTTGAGCATTTATTTCAATGTATTAAAATCAAATACATCAGGTATTTTATGTATGTGTTTAATAACTGTAAAAATAAAAATTTCACCCTGTATAATTCATAATTGACCATACATTATTTAGTTTAATGGAATCGGTTCATTAAGAGGATTTCAAAAATATGGAAATATACAGGGTGTTTTATAAAAAAAAACAACACCGACTATGGCATACGTGAATCACCCTGTACATTAACATTTATGTTTACATAACGCACAACTCAATTCAAAAGCTGATGTGTCTCGGCATTTTCTATAATTTTCTAAAATAATGACAAAGAATTTTATTCTATAAGTGGTTTCCACACTGTATATTACTAATTAACAAAACCAGACACAAACGTCTCCGCATATCGTTTATCAACATTTTACACAAAATCTCGGTGCTGCCAGGCTCTTGCTTTGTCCACGTTCCTGCAACATTCTCTACTTCCTTTCACCTCGGAAGTAAATAAAACTTAACGCTCATTTGTTTGGAAATGTCTATAATATGACATATTTTCACATGATAAACATATTTTGGAAGAAAAGTCTATGGTTGCAGGAAATAAAATGAAACGTGATAAGAATGTATGGTCCAGGAACCAAACACTCAAAAATATTGAGAAAAAAGTATCCCTGAACATATCTCGTTATTGCCGGAGCTCTTCACTTTCTACCATAATTAAGATTTGTTGTGTATCAACGATTTTTTTTTTGTTTCAGTGCGTCCACTTTGGGTGAGGCTTCTAGGCGATAACAAACCATTATCAGCCGAACAACCTTACGAATTAAGTTGCGAAGTGGTAGGATCTAGACCAGAACCTATTATTACTTGGTGGAAAGGCAGTAATCAAATGAAAGAAACACGAGAAACGGTAAGTCTATTCACATTTTTGTGTTTATAACTATTTTGTCCAAATTTTGGGTAAATTTAATGGTATATCATTTGACAAGCTGATAATGGCCAATACTTTTTCGAAAAATGTTGCTTGCAACAGAGTTTTGAGTCAATGTTTACTCCTCTCCTCTAATTTTTACAATATATTCTGGCAGTCTTAGATGTTTAACGAGCTAAATAGCTACCCCATAATGAAAATACCCAGAACCTTTCTGTAGCATAGCAAAAGCGATGCAAAAAACAAATAGCAGTATTTGAATAAAAGTGCGGCCTCGAGAATGTTGGTACAAGGTGCCAAGAATGACACAAGCTGAAGAGTTCATCAAAGAACCCTCGCCCTCAGTACCCACTGAGCCGGAATAGAAAAACAATCAGGATCGTATCCATGCTGTAACCAAGTCTAGAGTCTTTTGCATTCTACCTCTCAATTGTTGTACTGCATTTCTCTTGTGCCATGATGACTAACTCAACACCATCTCCCAGGGATGGAAATTATCATGGGAATCTTGAATTTATTTTCGATTGTGGATACTCCTCAAAAAACATTGTGGAAAAGTGATATAACTTCCAAAAAATCGATTCACATAGTTAATCCAATTTCTGGCGTATCGCCATCTATTAAATAATAAAAAAAGCATAACTGTGTTAATAAAAATTTTCATAAAACGGCACTGAGTTGACCCACCAGGTTCACTTACACTGATAAAGCCCACATAAAGAAAAAAAGGATGTTCGGGTTAAATAAAATTAAAAAACCATAAACCATCTCATCTCTGTTTCTGTTGTGTAGGCCGGAAACAAACATAAAGAATTTTAATAACACAGTAAACCATACAGTATAATTCCGCGTTAAACTCGAAATAACATCGTCCGTTTTAACGTATAACAATATTACTGAGCTAATTTCGACCGTTTCGGACCACCATGTAAACATTTTACACTTAATTGGGTTTTATTACTTTGGCCCAATTCCCTTGGTCATATGTTTATTCATTTGAATTATTACAACTTAACATTTATATGTATTAAAAAGGAAATTCACTTACCCTTTATTTATAATTTCAGTCAACATTTTACGACGTTTTTATGGAAACAAAGTAATGTCTTGTGTTTTGTTCTCTTTTATCACCCTATTAGAAAAAAAAAACTACAATTTGCTAAATAATGGCAATTAATACCTGTTGATGGATTTATGTTTTGTGCTCGGAAGTAACCGCAGATAGGTTGCCATTTATCTCGTTCAACTTTAATCGTAGTCTCCCCAGATGCTGTCCGAAGTTAAATAATTTTATCGCTCGTGACTTATTATCACTCGTTAAGTCTACGGTATAACTAAGAAAAGATCGTTTTTAGAAATTCGACCATATCCATCATTTTGTGTGAATTTCTGAAACAAAAAGACGTTACAAAATCATGGTACCATAAGAGAAGGAGGTTGATGAAAAAATTTAACGAAAATTGAAGATTGGTACTAATCAATTCGGGTCTGTCAACAGTGTTTCTTTATAAGTCTCAGACCCAAGACTTAATGAGTGGTGTATAATGTGGATTTAACCAAGTTTCCAGTGCCTTTGTCGCTCAGGTTTCTGTGTCTAAATTGCCTGTCCACTTCATCTTAACTTTATTATTCATATTAACCGAAAATCGAAACCACTTACATTTGTTTGACCTTTTTTTCGGTTATCTTCACGTAAGTTTTTTGTGCTAGTTCCGAGAGAATATACTGTGAGTAATGCTTTTGAACTTTTCTTTGAAAAACTTTCACAAACATATTCCTTTCTAAAGATAACCTTGAAACTTGATTTCAATGAAAAATTTCGGTTAAAAAAAGTTTTTACTATGTACGCAATCTGCAGCACTATTTTATTGATTTTGGAGCTTATATAACGCAACCGTTAGGTCTTAAACCAGTACTCATGTATACAGGGTGCGGCAAATAAACTCATATCCGAAGAGTGAAAATTGGTATGGTGCGGTTACTTTATCTTTTTCAATGGAACGCCCTGTAAGAAGGTTGTCTATTATATTTTACATATAAAGCTAGGAAAAACGCAGCTATTGCACTGGCTTGTAGGAACATTTAAAATAAAGTTTTTGAAGGCGTAGATTGTATCTTCTGGAGACTGGAAAGTTCATTTTGACTTTTGGTATTTGTTGATTTGAAATAGACACATTTTTAATAGCAGCTTTTATATTTTCCACTAGCGCCGTGATCGTATTTATATTGCATCCCATTTATTATTTACCCAACTGCGCCATAGCTTAAGATATTTATTAAAGTTAATAAAGTTTGTATGGTTAACGAAAATACGGCAAAAAAAACCAAGATAATTATTCCATAACAGTGATTATTAACTTCTCAACTGCAGTAACTCAAAACTTTGTACGGTGGATTACATAATAATTTTTATAACACATCTCGACCTCTCTTTGGGTGACAATTTTTGCAATTTTAATTAGAAGGGAAACCCATGCGACCTAGTCAAAAACTTTTCAAATTATTTTGCACCCGTGTGTATAGAGTCCGCTTAAAACGAATAAATCTGAAAAAGGATATCCCCGAAAGATATATTACCTTTAATAATCAAAATACCTACTTTGAATATTCTTCACTATACAATTATTTCAAAAATACGCAGCTTCATTAAAAAAAATTAAGTCTGCTATTGTAGGTCCCATTTGATAGTCTCCCCATTGTTACGGGCTCATAACATTAGGAACACCAAAAATCACTGATATTTATAAAAGCGTTTAATAATAAAAAAAAGATTAGTTAGAAATAAAAAAAATAAAGTAACAATAATCAAAATAATTAAAATCAACCCGCTAGTCTATAAAGACAAGACCACAGGGAAGAAGTGTATCAGCTTGTTATCAATCCAAATTAACAAATGTGATGACCTTGACCTTCTCCTAATTTTATCAATAACCAATATGTAAAAGGCCATTTTTATTAAGAAGGTCAACTGTCAGAGAAATCATGCTTTTTTTGGTTTTAATGGGTGATGAATGGTCCATAACAGTTTTGGGCAAAACAATCGAAAATCTTCGGACATCTGTGCCATCCATATCCCATTTTTATCAAGGAATCTTCAATTTTTATGTCTGGAAGACATACTCAACTTTTTGAGGATTAGTGAGAGTACTTAAATAAAATATCAACCTCATACATATCACGCCACATTCTACAGAAGGTTCGTACCTACATTTCACAAGTTACGTTAAATCTAATGCGATCACTAACTAACATTATTTAGGCCTTTTACCTGCAAGCTTACTTTCCTTTTTGTTTATTGTGCATGTCACTTTATGAAATCTTGCATGATACCAAGCTTACACCTAGTCCCCTAGTCTTCATCTCAGATCTGCAGAGCTCTGGATTCTGTCTGATACCACCATCAAAGTATACAAGTAAGATATTTCCAATAATATAATCAGATATTCCACACTCTGGATCTGTGCTCTCACTGGATCCTAGAAAATACAATAAAAGAAGTAATTGAAACACTCAGTGCAACTTTATTACACATATTGTTTATTTCTATAAGAACCATAATTTCATTTTATTAGCTTAATATTAATGAATTCAATGCTCTAATTTAGAACATAAACTACTCACCCGTGAGCAATCTTCAGATAGTGTAAGGCGAATAGTGCGTAGGTACGTAGGTCATTCCAAGGGTGTTTGGTACCCACTTATTGTATATGGACCTGTATTCGAAAATTTTCTGGAATAAAAAATTGTTCAATAAACTCTAATTTCAATAAGAAATAGAATACAGTGCTATTCAAAAGTCCCCTCCCCCCTCGTATCTTTTGAACGGCTACACTAACATTAATAAAATTTGGAGGGTGAAAATTAACTCCTCTACGAATGGTAACAGGTGACGTAATAGTAATAGATGACGTCACAGTACCACTCTGGCCAATAATTTTAAATAGGACCTAAAGGCAAGTGATATCTCGTTTGAAAGGCATTGACATTGGCTACATAGACATATTAATTTTATTTGGGCTTAAACTAATTTTGATGGATAAATTAAATAAATACCAAAATTATTGAAATTATTTTTTAAAATTTAATTAATAAAATATCAACAATGGATTCCTATAGCAAGTGTTCGAAATGTGCTCAGTCTACCGAGTTGGCCATTCTACAGGACCTCGCCGGCCGATACATCTACCTCGATATTCTTCATCCAGGTAACGTCTTGCTGCACCATAATAATGTTCAGGAGCACCATCTTGTTGAAATGTTATTTCCAGATGGCCTAATTCATCTAAATTATCTTCCAGAATTTCAAGAATTAACGGCTCAATTGCATTTTGTAACATCTTCAGATACACTCCACCGCTTAAATTTAAATTTAGGAAAACAGGACCAACTATGTGGTTTCCCAAAATACCTGCCCAAACATTGACTTTTTCTGGAAATTGGGTATGTTGTTCACGAAAGGTGTGAGGTACTTTCGTCACTAAAACAAATTGTTTTTGTGTAATGTGGGTTTTGACTAATTTTATTTGTCATACATTCACAGAATTCGAGTCTTCTGTCGTGGTCGTCATCCGAAAGGTGGTTCACCATTTTTAACATGCATAGATGAAATTTATTTTTAGCTAACACTCTCTGTACTGTAATTTCACTCACTTCACAGATAGACGCAACTTTAGTTGAAGAGGAAGTAGGGTTTACTATAATTTCAGCAACTATATCAATTTTTTTATCATCACTACATGTTGGTCGACCAGATCGTTTGGCATCTTGAACACTACCTGTTGCTTCAAACTTGTGAAGAAGCTCCCTCAAATAAGTTCTCGAGATAGGGCGATCTTGGTATCTCTCATTATAAACGTTCCGCTTCATGGAGATTCTTTCTAGATTCACCAATTATGAAGATAGCTGCTACTTTGTCGGCTTGATTACGTACCATTTTGCCTATGTAAACTCTTAAACGTCTCGTTAAACAATAATAAAATTAAATATTTAAGCTATTTAAAAAAACTTTGCAAAGCAACAAATACTATTAACATAAAAACGTCAATTTTTTTGATAACTAACCAGAGGCGGACTGAAAAATCTTCAATATTTAAATGTGAAATAATAATTCTGGTATTTATTTAATTTATCCGTCAAAATAAGTTTAAGCCCAAACAAAATTAATATGGCTATGTCGATGCCTTTCGAACGAGGTATCACTTGCCATAAGGTCCTATTAAAAATTATTGGCCAGAGTGGCACTGTGACGTTATCTATTACTATTACGTCACCTGTTACCATTCGTAGAGAAGTTTACAACACTTTATATTCACCCTCCAAATTTTATTGATGTAAGTGTAGTTGTTCAAAAGATACGAGGGGGGAGGGGACTTTTGAATAGCACTGTATATATTTTTGTTACCTGTCTTGTACACTATAAATAAACTAGACACCGGGTGCAGGTAACACCATCAACAAATATTTATCTATTCACACCCAATCTGATTTAAAATCGATTTTTAACTTTTTTCTTTAGGCAGACTATTTTTTTCAAATTTTGGCGAAGGCGAGTGCACTCACCAATATTTGAAAACTTGCTAGCTTTTATTATTTTATTCGATAAAAGCGAAATCCGTTTTTACCCATCCATATTTATGAAAACTTCAAATCAAGCTCTATTCACCCTCTTATTTATAATCTGCCCATGCCGGAGAAAAAACCACGCTCACAAAAATTAAACAGAAACCAACTCGGTAAGGCATTCTTGTTGAGACTGACTCATCAACATTAAATACTCAGTTTAGCTTTGAACATGATGCAGCATCTAGAAGACTTTAGCACTAAGTTTTATCATTTTACTAAAATATAATGTCAAAGTAATGGAGTAAAGCGGGTTTCAAATGATACTAGGAGAAATTCTATCACATACACACACAAACGTGTTCTCTTTTATACGAAAATCGTATTTTGTTCACCCACTTACACTCGCCGCTATGATTCAAAATCAGTTTTTTCCACTTTTACTTAGGTTCGAATCGCCGTCGGACCTGATTGATCTAGTTCAAATAAAAACCATGACAAACGGTCGAACATTCAATAATATCAATCTAAGTCGCTTTAGAGCCCTTTGTGCCGCCCAAAATTTATATTAGAACTTGATATTTGCTTCTACGCTAGGTGAGGAATACGTGTAGAGAAACTCGATTAGGCCTTTTCCGATAAAGATATAACTAATGGTAGTTTCTAGCGTTTTTGGAAATGATTATCAATCAATGTCAAAAACTTTTATTTGGGTGTTTATATTGATAGAGTCGACAAATGGATCGAGAAGCGTACAGGTGTACTTCCGATTTTTTACGGCTTTTCCACTCAAATAAATACAGATAAATTATAATTAATATTCTCCAAAATTGTATTATAAATATTTAATGGAAAGTAACTCATTATTAAGCAGTAAGTAGGTCTGTTAACTGTAAGCTCAATAGGACGAATCCATGTGCTGATTTCGTCACCTAGAGGAGGACTGCAGAGCACATACTTTGCCAGTGGACATTATCTCTAATCTGATGGAGCATGGGTCACATTAGGCTTGTTGTCAGCCGTTGATTATCAGCGGATGGCAGTAGCACCAGCAAACAGCGGCTGGCAACCCGGTCACATTCGGCTACTCGCGGAATAAGTTGAACCGCTAATTAAAAAACAAGATAGTAGATTCAGACAGTTGATTTCGTGTAAAATCAAGTTGGAAATAACCTCAAGATACCTTTCAAATGGAGATAGTTTTAGATCTCTGGCTTTGTTGTTTAGAGTGCCGCATAACAGGATCTCGGATTTTTATACAAAATTCACAAACAAAAACAACAGTATACGTGTAAACAACAGACCACGTGTTTGTCTTCTCGACGCTGGCGTGCGACTCAGGTGGTCAAACTGCGCTTCTAGCTGGCGACCGCAAGCGCGAGTGGATCACGTGACTTTTCAGTTGCCGCTGCCTGCTACCAACGAACATTAACAAGACAAGAAGGGTCACTCTCCGTCGGAACTTTCATGTCCAGCTTACACAAGCACGCCGACGATTTCGATAAATTCCTGGAGCCGTGCACGTGCTCGTGCTTATACGAGGTTGATGCAAACCGCTAGCGATTAAAACGAATAAACGTTCACTTACCAGGGTGATTTAAAAACATCTAGCAATAATTGTTATTGTAACCTATTCCGCTTAGTGGGAATTAAAATAAAAAAGGGAATATCGTCGGGATATTTAGTTTGTGAATCTAAACATGATTATAAAAAGAACTGGTAGCAAAAATGAAGGGAAAAATGAAAGTTACATCGAAAAGTAATAATGTAATAGGCTACAGATGAGACTAGTATAGGTATAGGTATAAAAATTAACAATAAAATGTTCGCAAATGCCAACTTAAATAGGTATTCTAATATAAAATGTATACAGGTCATTACAGGTTGTTTCAAATCCGAGGCCATCAAAGAGTACCTAACAGTAAAATACGGGTACTGGGAAAAATAATTATCGCGATTCGAAAATTATGAGAATCGATACACGAACCATCCAAAACCAAAGGCGTTTAACCAAATGAATTAAAATCTATGAATTTTAAAAGTCTTCCATATTGAATAGCGCAACAACTCAATAAAAAAAATTGTGAAATAAAATATATTTGCCGGTTTTCAAAGATGTTTTGAGATATTTAATTTTATGTTAGGTTTTATTGATTGTTTCGAAGAATATCTATTTTTTATATCCCGGTTCGCAAATTTAATTGTAAAATGAATCCGCAGCATAATAAATAGGTTTCAAAAATATTTATGAGCAAACTCTTTACAAGGATGTGTGAATAGTAAATTTTCATATAATTTTCTATTGGTTCTAAACGTTCTCGTGACAACTAATTTTATTAAAATTTTCAACAAAGATTATTTCTAGCTGTTCAACATATTCTACAATATTAATAGGAGGTACATTCAGACCTCCATACTTTTTAGACGTCGAATATGCTTTATGCTCTAAAAATACAGCCGCTTATTTTGGTAATGTCTTTTCATCATCGTACTTTGTGCAAGCACTACAAGAGTCTTGCAGCAAACATTTCCTTAATAGATAGCCAGAAAAGTGAACTATAGCATTGCCATCCGTTCTTGAAATATGTCTATAGTCGCATGTGAAAACTGTTAAAGAGCTATTATTTGTCAATATAGGTACATCGATATTCTTATATTCTTCTAGCATATCAGGAGTTACATTGAGCACAACTGTATTAATATCTTTAATACAATTGGCACCTTCAACCTCATTATAATATTTTAGAGCAAATAATTTCTTGAATGCACTACAAAATTGATTTGGGGTTGGATTTCTCGAGTTTCCGCAACAATTTCTTAAAAGACCAAAAAATTTTTCAATGCAATCCAGGTTCAGGTTCCTTGTTAAAAGAAATGAATAATTCCTGCATTTTAAGGTTTCCCATAAAGACAGAGCAGAGGTAATAGTAATTTTTCAGCCATTTATAAAGTGCATCCATCATTCTGTTTGCAGAACCAAACACAAAACACTAAAGTACGTAATTGTTTATTTTATTTCTAGATGAAAATTCGCTCACTTGAAAAGACAACTGGTATATTTCTTTACCTATCCCTACGACAGACAAACTGTTTATGCATATCGCGCGTAGGAGACTTACGGTGCCCTATACATAGCATCATCCGATATTCGAGCGTGATAGGCATAAAGAGGGGAGGAGCTTAGAGTGATCCTTCCTGTCTTGTTATTGTCCGTTGCTGCTACCAAGAGTTGAACATGTCCAACTTCGTCAGCCTCTGGCAAATACTCGCCAGCTGGTCGTGTCAGCTGACAATTTCGTTGTCACACCAAGCTTATAGTAGCAGCTTCCTTAATTCGCGGCTGGCAACCATCCTAATGTGACCCGTGCAGTAGCTCAAGTATATACCGAGAAAATAGGTTAGGAAAAAAGAGAAGCCCAAAACATGAATGTGAAGTTCCAATAATCTAGGACTTACAAACATATAATACTGATTTAAAATAGGAAGTATTAAATAAAAATAATCATATTTCCTTTAAATTCAGTTTCCGTCTCTCGCATTTATCCTCAAGATTTATTTTGGTATGAAACTTTGTGACCACTCTGCGGCAGAGAATAACTAGTGTAGAAAAATCCGATTGTTCATAACTAAATCGAGTGAAAAATTTTCCAATTTTCTTTGCCATTACCCTGTCTCGGATTATTCACATATGACGGTGCTTTGTCATTACCTACATTATATTTAACTGTCCTCTTACCATAACGTTGAATTGAAATGGTTTTATCTTGCTCGACTGGGACTTGCGTAACCGCCACAATAAAACAATTTTAATGAGTGCATTTCCGGAAACAGGTTTTCTCCGAGACACGTTATACCTTTAAGGGATTTTATTATTACATATCGAGAAAGAGAAAATAATTGTATTTTGAATATTGACTGTTGCATTTAATGTATGACTTTGTCGCTGAAAAAGATCCTCTTATGTCTTCCCTTTACAGTTTTTACTATAACTGTTGTTTTTAATTTGACATCGCATATATTTTTTGGTTTCAAGAATGTTCCAGTTGATGCATTTCTACGTTTCACGTCCAAATAAATCATAAGCACTCTATGCATCTTTAAAAGGATGATGTAAATACGAAGGCGTCTGTTCTGAAAACTGACATCTGAGAAATGCATTTCTAGACGAAAACAGGGAATAATATCATGTATAGTTCTTATGAACGTAAGAGATAAACTACGAACTGTTTCTTACCAACCAACAAAACACTTAAACCGTCAGATGGTATATTTGGGTGTAAACAACTTTTCTAGACTTGTTTGTTTACATGTATTATTGATATGGTCATTTTTCGATGCTTTTATTTGAATAGTAAAAGCTCGTATAAGCCGTTTTTGGGATTAGGTTCCACATTGCGTCAAAAAATGTTCGATCCTTTCTGGAAATATAACATCAAGACAATAATAGGTATTTGTTACTATGGTTCATTAAATATTCTATATCTATGACCATCTTTAAAATAAGGCATTTACGAACCAAAAAAAATGTGTGAAATCATACATTATATATACATGAAAAAGGGTGCGTAAATAAATAACGCTTTTCATACGGGACTTTCATTATAACACCCAAAAGCGTGCGTAAATGACCAATGCTTTTTCAATGGGGTTTTCAGTAGTAATACCCCTAGGGTCTTGATATTTCCGAGATAATTTTGTCATAGAGAATGCTGAAATCGTGCTGCTTGAAGGATTATCTATGACAAAATGTTGAGTATTTATCAAGGTCCGAGTAGTATTCGATAAGATAATTTTTTACTTCGTAGATATCGAAAAATTGATTGTCAATCTGACGTCTAATAATTATCAATACAAAATTTGTTAGTTTTAGTCAAACAAATACTACACATTTTCATTTAAAACTACAGTTGTGAAAGGTAAGTAAATAGGTAGGTAAATCAATTGAATCGTTAGACATTTTTAAACCAGTTTTCAGTTTGACGTTTAATTAATTTTTAATAAAAAAAACACCGAACTGAAAACACCACATGTATACTTTGGCAAGTTTATCTGAAACCGTGAAAGGAATGCAGTCGAAAATATTCGACATTGCCACATTTAACTATGAAAAAGTTGAAGTACTGATTATGTAGTGATAATAATTATAAATGGGTCCTTTTATTATTAACAATATTGAAAATATGATTGAACATTAATTTTATAATGTGCTTGTTTCCTTGGATTTATTCTATTAACATTATTTTCCAATTTATGAATATTAAAAGAGAACACTTTTCCAAATTTGTTATGGGCTTCTTAAAGCTCTGGCAACGTTGTACGGAAACCATAATGACCACACCCTCCGATTACATAATTGGTGAATTGTATCGACCAGCTGACTTCTTATTGGCAAGCGCGTGCGTATGTTCTTCCCTCTCACTTCGTCAATTGACTGATATTGATTTATCCAGTGGCGTTTCTATTGTCAGTTACCTATGTAATTTCAGTTTTACTTGGTAAAATAGGTACCGTACGCCATTTGTACGTTTGACAGATATACGCCATGTTTTTCCCCGCCTCTTACCGACGCCGCGTAGCTCCAGATAAACTTGCCAAACTATAGGGTGTTATCGCTATAATCCATAGGTTTTTGGATGAAATTTGACACATGACTTAAAATTGAGCAATTTAATTGGTTACTGTATTTAGTGAAAAATTATCATTTTAACACTATTTTTCAGCTACATAATTAGTATCTAGTTGCCTTGAATTTAGTCGTTTGTTGTATAAACTTTTGTGCTGTCAGTAAATTTGACAGAAGTGTCAGACATAGTGAAAAATATTTTCTGTTACATTCAAAATTTTAATTACACTCATTTTGAATGGAAAAACCTCGAGAAGAATGCATTTCTTCTGACTGCACACCACCTGAAATTAGAATTCGTTGTGTATATATTTGTTTATGGAAAATTTATTTTTATGTTGTTTAACCCCTTCGGAGCACATTTTTTTATTTTTTCCCTATATGGTCGTTGATAAAATTTTGTATGACACTCGTGCGTGAAGTACTTTTGCGCAATCGTTGCGAATAAGGCACTCGCTTCGTTCGTGCCTTGCATTTTCGCAACTCGTGCGCAAAAGTATAAATTCACGCACTTGTATCATAAATAACTATTTGAGAATTATTGAATTAATTGGATACTTCCCCTCATAAAACTAACCTTTTCTTATGCGCCTAATATCAGCCTCACTAAATTATACTTTTTAAAAGTGCTTGTGCATTCGCCAGTATTTCAAAATTTGGTGGATGCACAACGCTCATTCGCCAAAATTTCATATTTCTCATATTTCCAATAAATTTATTTTTTAAATATTAAATAATTACCAAGTATTCAATAACACCTCACGATATTCCACCTAAAATGTGTTAATTATTTCCCATTCATTTTATACGACTCCTTGCTTTAATTCTGACATTGTCAAGAAAAATCATATGATCCCAAATTATTTCCTTTTATCTACAAAATTTTCATTCCATTGGCTCAAACATTCAATTAATTATTCATTCCGCCGGACTTGAGTACCTAACTACATTTATGCAGAAGTTCATGATTCGCCACCAGCTGACTGTAAGTTCCAGTTATGACATCTTGTAATGGAAATTTTGAACGAAATAATGACACAATTATTCATGCTTGAAAAGTTCATTAGACAATAAAACGCAGTTTTATTCCCAAGTTTGGTAACTTTATTCATATATTATGAAAACTAGAAAGGGATTAAATGTCTCGCATTCAATATGTTTTCAATCAAGATAAGAAAAATGGGATTTTTCTAAAACTAAAAGGATCGAAGTCGTTTACTTGAGTTGGCATAGTTGTGTTTCCATTCAACATATCCTTGAGCCAATTACAATAATCTAGTGTCTGTGGCTTTTGATATTTGATGAAGAAATACATGATACGGATGAAAAAGATTTTTTGTCAAAATATTATACAGGGTCCGGCAAACCTCTGTCATAGCTCTATAACTCTTATTGCATATAACTTACATATTTATTTAAAAGGTATGTGGATAGGGTGATTAAAATCGAACATTTTAAAATTATGTTTATGTATACAGGGTGGTCCATTAGTAAACAGAACAAATGAGATATTTTTTTTCAAATGTAATGCCATACTTTTTTTCACATTTTAGGAACCGAAATAGTAAGTACTGACACTCTCAAATTTCCTTTGTAAAACTCCCTGCCATCTCGGAGGAAAACCACTCTTTTCCCAAAAAATTTGAAATTGCTCATCCCTTTTGAAATTTTTTTTCTGCACAGTATGTTCTTGAATGACTTTCACATTCCAAAAACTCAGATGGAAGTTATAATAAAAGGCCAACTCTAGTTTATTTAAGAATTCTCCAGTTTTATTTTATAAAAGGTGCGCTCGAAATGTCATTTTTTCTTATACAGATGAATCTACTCGTTCCTTAAATGATGGAGATACGTTCCTCAGCATCTGCAGCTAAAGGAATGTCTTCAAGTTTCCAACCCAAACGTATGAATGAGTATGAGCCTACTTAAATTTTTAACAAAAATGTGTTTTTCCAGATAACTTTTAAACGTCGGTTATCAGGTACTAAGAGTAAATGGCAAAGTTGGAGGAGATAAATTTGAGTATCTATTGATGAATATTTACACAGGGTGTCCTATTTGAAAAAACTGAAATAACCATTTAAGTTTTTAAAATGTAAAATTCATTCAAGACCATCCTGTACAGAATAAAAATTTTAAACAAGTGTAAAAAAATCTCCAGTTCTTTGTCTTTGTACACTAGTAATTTCAAAGCTATAGCTTTAAATCTTATATAGATGGGGTTTTTTAAAAAGGGATGTGAAAATTGAATTTTTTTGAGAAAAAGGTGGTTTTCTCCGAGGTGGCTGGGAGTTTTACAAAGAAAATGCGAGAGTGTACAGTACTAACTATTTCGGTTCCTAAAATGTGAAAAAAAGTATGGCATTACGTTTGAAAAAAAATACATCATCTGTCCTGTTTACTAATGGACCACCCTGTTTACATGAACCTAATTTTAAAATGTTTGATTTTAATTACCCTTTCCATACACCTTCCAAATAAATATGTAAGTTATATATGTACAATAGGAGTTATAGGACTACGACAGAAGTTTTCCGGACACTGTATTTTATATTCAAGTTATTCATACCAAACCCGTTTAGCTTTGGAGTATAATTCAATGTCCTTCGTAGCATATCGACAGTGAAGTAGTTGTTGCTTCTTGGTTAAATTTTCCGTATTCGAGATTTTTTTTCTCTACTCTGTAAGCTCAATTTTTCCCAACATCAATCCAAAAATTCAATATTTCACAACTAGTTATATGAATAGTTTTTATTTTATTAAACTTCATTTTTCTAAATTCGCAAAGTGTCAAAAATAAAGTAAATCTCGTGATTTGTAATTTATGAAATGCCAGCGCCAAGCTTTCCCTCGAGTAGCTGTTTTTAACGTTTGTGTAGATATATATCTCGTGATTTTTTTATGAATTTGGTGTGCGCAACTTCTGACCCTCAAAACTGATATTTCAATAAACTTCGAAGGAAGCAACCGAGCCATTATAGAATTTAATGGGTAAATGGATAAATGGTTGAAAACTTTTAAGAGTGTAACAAATCCTTCGAGCTATTACCGACAATCTGGAAACGGCCATTCGTTAAACTTCTTTCTTCATTTAATTAAAAATGTGTGAAGTAAAAACCAAATTAGATTGTTATCTGCCAGAAAATACGATTCGAAAAACCTAATTAAATTTCTTTTTCACTTAGAAAACCTGCTCAGATCGTAAAAACAAATGAAGTCGTTAGCGTATTATGCCATGAGAGTTCTGGCTTAATTGTATAATTAAAGGTCGGGATGACTTCCAGATATGGCAAGAACTACACCAGCACCAGCAAGTCGATCGACTTTAAAGGGACCGGAAAATATAAAAATACAACCCCAAGTATTGATCAGATGAGAGATATCACAAATTAAAAATTAACTTCAAAACCTTAGAAAACTGAACAGCTTTATATTTAGAATATAATTTTTAGGGAAAAACAGATAGACGCAGGAATATGTCCAATTAATTGTCATCTGGAATTTAAGTTTGTTCAAAATTGAAAAATGAAATGAAGTGAAAAATCAAAACCCAATAAAAAAAGTGATACTTTAGATGGCAACTTCAAATTTTATTGAGTTAAAAAGATCAACGAAGAGACTATTTTCATTCACTAACATTTGATTTATGTCATCAGCGTATATTTTTAGTAGTCGATTGTTAAAACAAATACTTAAGCGCTTTTTTATAGGAATTTTGACTACTACACTCTAAGGTGTAACCCTGAAGGTACATTTTGTCTGATATGTATAGTCAAATGCGGGTTATACGTTTCAACAAATACATACTCTCCGTATTTTTTTCTTCATTGCGTTTAATCATAACTCAAATACAATCCGTAAGATGAATAAGACAGATTATGCAATTTTGACGGGAGAAAAAATGATATGTGCTTAGTTTACAGCGATTCTAAAAGTCTTTCACCAGCGAAGTTTTTATTTAAATGTCAGTTATGTCACTTTGACAATTCAAAGTAACAATATGAATAATAAGAAGCCCGGTATTTTGCATCCTCAAGCAAAAAAAATGGTACTTAATCTGATAGATTATTTCGAGAATGGATGAAAAAGTGAAAATTCGTCAAGCAGTGTGCAGGAAACATCAAGCATCATCATTTTCTCCGGGTATATTTGTAATCTGATTTGATACCTTTGATGACCTTTGAACACGCGCGATAAGAGCTCTTTTGACTATACCATTTTTGTTAATTTTTCAAACGAATAAATGTATTTTGTAAAAAATCTATGGAAACATTGCCATTACTATTAAAAAAAACGGATCTTTGCAAATCCCTAAAGACGTAGGCTACTGAGTCCAACCCAATATTTATAAAGGTTAATACTTAACTAATTGTCTTTAACTGACCACCAAAATTTGGACTTCATAAAACATCAATTAGCTTATACAGGGTGTCCCACGACGATTAAGACAAGTAATATATCAGAATTGGGCAGCAGTAGATAATTATAATTTTGGGAGTGTAAATTAGAGCAAATGTTGCATATTTTCTTGTTATTGTGTTACCCAATGAGTTATGTTTTCGTTCACGTGACGTCGCATTCAAAATTATTAATGGGACAACCTGTATATTTGTGCCTTTCCGTGTTCCTCCCGATAAAACAATTCCAAAAACAAATACCTCTTTGGGTAACACAATAACAAGAAAAGATGCTACATTTGTTTTGATTTACACCCCCAAAATTATAATTCTCTACTACTGCCCAATTCTGATATATTACTTGTCTAAATCATCGTGGGACACCCTGTATACAGGAATGTTTAAGAATCAATAAAACAATTTTTGACGACGTACATCTCAGGCACTCGTGAAGTTACACTACTTAAAATTCACCTTTAGGTGTTGCAAGGGATAGTATTCACAGTGTGGTAACCAAAGGTACCATAAAAAATCAGTTGCCTTTGGAATTTTGACATTTACTTTGTCAAACCTGAAGTAAACTCAAAAAGAAAAAACGTAGAACGTGTCGTGGGACACACGGTAGGAACTTTAGTTCCTTTTAAGCAAAAATTATGTAATACATCTGACGTTATAGATAAACAATTTGCATATTTCTTGGTGGTCGAGTAGTAAGCGAACCAGACTCTCACGCGGTATCCGGGTTCGATTCCCCGTGAAGAAGTTTTTTTCAATGTTAATTTTATTTTTTAATAATTATTCTACTTGATATTAATAACGACAACAGATAGACGTTTGAAATATTTATCAGAATATTCTTTATTATAGATAATGGTACGGTACCCTTCATGAGGGAGTCCGACTGGCAACATCTACTTATAACAGCATCGTATATTTAAAAAGGGATACCGTAGCATTATACAAATTTCTCATTCAAGAACTGTACGCTCACCACAAAAAAATTAGTGTAAACATAAAATTTAATTGTTAAATTTTCAATTTGAAGTTATATTACAGTTTAAAGAAATTTTTATTTTCTAGATTTTTTCTTAAGTGGGTCGTAAAAAAAATATGCTGTTCGACTCGTGTGGATTGTCCATATCGCACTTGAACTATTGAGCACTCCACCTACGGTGTCGTGCTCAAACTTCGATGGCGATATGGCCATCATATCCACACTAGTTGCACAAACTACTATTTCTATCAAAATATGCCCTTTACATTTAAAAACAACCTGCCAAATGTCAAATCAATTTATCCATCCATTTTAAAGTTATCAAATTAAAACATTCAAGTTTTCAAAATTTCAATACCCTGTATTTGGAAAAGTAAATATGCTTGACCCCTTAATCCTCATATCATTTTGTCCAATTTTACATGCAAACGTTGTAATTACCCTCAACGTTCGAGATGCTTATACCATTTTTTGCGCGATCGTATTGAAATAGATTCCGAATAAAATTATTTAAATTTCTTCGAAATGAACGAAATGTCAAAAGTGACATGTATACCTCTCGATCAGTTTAAAATATATTTTGCATTTTTGTGAAATTGGTTTTATACTTACCGACGTGTTAAACTTAAAAACCAGTAAGCACAACCTACCGTCCTGACAACCGATGCTGTAAATAAACAAAAAAGATCAACCACGCGAAAAAAAATTATGGAAATAATAGTAAAAATTTATCCGAACCAATTCAAGTAGATCACCAGCACTGCGAATACCAGATATGCATATAATTTTAATATAGTGGTTCAGTGGTAGAATGCTCGCCTGCCACGCGGGCGGCCCGGGTTCGATTCCTGGCCGAAGCATATGAATCACTGCTTAGTAAACGAGAGAGAGACTCAGGAGAGAGCACACTCACGCAAGCAAGGCACATAACGAAGCAAAGTAACATAACGTAACGTAACGTGACGGTCAGAACATTTGCGTCGCGACCTCCGGTCGCTCAAACATAACCTGACGTGAAGAACTAAAGTTCCAATAAGAAATTTTCATTATTTCAATTCTATTGTAGCACCAGCTCTGATTTTGTTAGTCTTCAAAACATTGAGTATCCTGTATCTCATTAACGTTCATATGATCCCTCCGTTTTGAAAACAGCCTATATATCTCTTTTCATTCATTAATTCGTGATAAAATGGTGGTTAATACATAATAATTGTTTGTTAAACATATAAGTCGTAACTGAATATCTACTTCGACTAATCAAAATTTCCCATTAAAGTTATCGAGAATGTACGCCCAGCTCTCTAAATCCATTGTGCCGTATATTTGAAAACCGCCACATGTACCTATTGATGTGAATTGTTGAGAGAGAGGAATCGCCTTCTGCGATATAATGTAGCCGTTGAAAATGCTAACCGGAGCACGTTTTCTGTATTTCAGAAAATGGGTCTAGAAGTTAACTGGCATATATATAATTTATATATATACGTTGATGCGGTATATATGCACCAACTTGTATCTATTATGAATGTCAAAAAGCTAACGTCGCGCTGTATCTGCATCACTTTATTAGAACTCGTGTGTATTATCTTTATTTCATACATTGAGCAACAATATTTTATTCTATAAACAAGATTTAATCGGAGAACGTATACACTGTGTTATTTATAAGAAGCGACATAGGAATTCCTGTACAAAACTGTCAAACGCGAGCCAACTTTATTACCAAATAGCGTTCATGGAAAATAATAACAGATTTGGAAAGTACAACGAAAATAAGTACAAATGCACTTCTAATTTTCTCAAATTGGCTTTGGTTTTATGTAAAAATGGATAGCTATGTTAAAAAAAATCGAACTCCATATTCATTTCACTTTCGAATACTTTCAACCGTCTGGGAAATAGCTACACGGATAGGTGCACAGAAAATTTAAGTTAAACCTGGAGTATGGCGGTTCGATTCGCCGCTGTGGTGGAATTTTCTTCTTTCTGTTCTTAGTTCTTTCTTCACAATGTCGCATCTTATAAATAACACAGTGCATATACAATTTCTCCTTAATAATTGCTAGATATCGAGATTTTTTTATCAATCAACACATCATTTTTCACATTTATATAATGTGTTCATGGATTGAGTACCCAAGAGGAGATTCTGAAACACAAAGAGATGAAATAAAAAAATTCAAAAATGTAGTAATAACATAATGAGTGATTTTACGATCAAAAGCGGAAGAGATTGATCCATTGCATTCTTCATAAAACTACGAATCGAAATATTTCTCCTCTTGGGCACTGTATAACTGGAAATAAATTTTGCTTGCTACTCTATCATTGAATATTTCAAATTAACTTTTTTTTATTTAAATAGAATATAAAAAAAAAGAATATTTATGCAATTCGCTTAAACAACGAGGTAATTAGCAAATATGCATAAATTGGTACAGTAATTTCAATTTACATAGGTGTTGTTTACAGAATATGAATTATATTAATATTTTGAGGAAACGTAATTAAGTTTATGACATT
This sequence comes from Galerucella pusilla, assembly GCA_910591695.1. Classification (NCBI taxonomy): domain Eukaryota; kingdom Metazoa; phylum Arthropoda; class Insecta; order Coleoptera; family Chrysomelidae; genus Galerucella; species Galerucella pusilla. The sequence goes on from CAJUYI010000096.1 coordinate 203,253, forward strand.
ACAAGAGTCTCCAGTTCTTTAAGGTTATCGCTGAAATTACATACTTTTCGCTCGTGATAATATTTAGGGCACTCAACAAGAAAATGTTTGACACTTAACTGCACCTGACACACAATACATATTGGGGCTTCTTCTTTCTTCAGGAGATATTGGTGTGTATAACTCGTGTGTCCTATCCTAATCCGTGATAATATCACTTGTTGCCTTTGCGTAAAACTAAGGTTCTTCCATGGGGAAACATCAATTTTTACTTGTTTCAGCTTAGCCTCGGATCCAATCCATAATTTCTGCCAAACATCTCTTGTTGATTTTTTGAAAAAAAAAACTTTCAGGTCACTTTGACTAGTCAGCTGTTCATTTAATATTGTGGGATTATTTAGGTGGGCTTCTTTGGCAGCTTGGTCGACTGCTTCATTGCCTGTTATTTGTGTGTGAGAAGGGACCCACAAAAAGTTGATAATTTTTCTTTCCATTTACGTTACAAGCGCTGAATCTGGGTAGATTTGAGTTATGCTTTGAAGGGAACTCAGCGAATCTGTTATTATGAAAAACTTTTTTTGCCTCCAATATCGCATACAGTTTCCCTGTATATACGCTCCACGTATGCGGTAAAGCAAAATATTGCGTCTCGTGTGCAGTAACCAAATCAGCCGACGTGCTATCTTGAGATTTAGAGGCATCTGTGTAAATATGTGTAAAGTCTTCATAGTGGGAGCAAATTCGTAAAAATTCCTTTTTAATCAGTGCATGAGAAGTTTCTTGTTTGTTGTAGGGAGTTTGGGAGGATATCTAGGGGAACGTATCTCAACCTTTGGGAAGTTTATAGCTATTTCACTACAGATTACATTGATGTGTTGGTAGAAAGGGCAAATTACCTTTGGTAGGTAAAAAAAATGAATATTGAATTGATAGTGCAGCTGATTTAAAACTGAGAGTGCCGGGACCTTTGGTAGGTACCTGAAGACTTCCCTGCTCTCTCATTTTTAAATCATCTGCACTATCAATCCAATATTCATTTTTTTAATTCCAATCTTTCTAGCTTTTATTATTGAATATTTTTTATCAACAGTAAAAACACAAGAGCTTTTTTTTATCGGATAAACTTCTCTTTGCAACGAAACAGTTTTGCCAATCACTAATTTTACGAGAAAAACTGAATAAAGTCGAATAGTAATCTCCGATTATTGTTCTACCCTTATCCAAAAAATCAATAATGACTACTCCCAAAAAACTGAAGCAACAACTTTTCCAGCAGATTTTTGGACACGAAACTTCTTAGATCTTGGAGAGGACGAAGAACATTGATCACCAAGAGTATTAAGCATATATTCGTAAATCTGTTTACCTCTTAACCCTTTTAAATACAGGTAGTTGATGATGGCTCGATACTCCAATTTTTCAATTTTCACAATTTCGGTGGACATCTTTTTCCTCTACTATAATTTCCAAAAAAACTCTTGATTGGAATACAACCCGAATATTTGGATCACAAAGTTTTATTCGTTCACAATTGTATACAACAATGCTCAATTTCGACCTGTTTATGTACCTAGCTTTTTCTTAATGGTTAACGTTCACGTTTCAACCGTCCGTATCCCTCGAGGCAGTTTAAGAGTTTATTTTTTTCGAAAAGGCCGCCGCTTGATTAGATAATTAGGGAATGTAATGAAGTACAAGTGAAGGTCCCTCAGAGACCGGTCATCTTTTCAATTATCTCAACTTTTTGTGCGTTTTGCGGAGCGAATACCAACAAGAAACGTAAATTGTTAGGAAAAGCTCCTAATTTAATTAAGCAACAGGACTAGTGTCAGAGTTTTTCCACCGTCCATGCGTTTTAAACGGTTCACGCAAAAGTACGTATCTACATGTGAAGGAAAGTAAGGGTTAATCTGATTAAAATATATTATGAAAACAGTTTATTCACAATTCTTGCACAAATGTTTGAATTATAAATTTCCCTTCCTCCAGAACCGCTATTTTTGAATATTTTCCGTTTCATAAACAGTTTACTTTTGACTTTACTCAGGTTTAACTCCATATCTATTACTGACTCCTCTTCATATAGACCCGACTCTTTTTTTATTGGAACTTGCCCTAAGACCGAATTTTCCTTTGGAAAGGTTATTTATGGCCCAACGTATACGTATTTTATTGCACATTGTTCTTTTTCTTCCTCAATCCAACTCTGTACTGACGTCGGAGCGTTAAAGAAGAAGGGGTGGGCATATTCACTTTGTTCCGTGATGGCTATTGACATTACTGAATTGGATTTTATTGTGACAGGGAATGGAAGCATTTCATGGTGGTCAGATCCCTTTTTCCACGGCGGTTAAGTTCGGCTCATAAATTAAGTTTGCGAAAGGGGACAGGGTACAAATTTATTGGCAGAATGAAAATCATCGGTGGGCAATTGTCTAAAGCTGTCCAGTGTGACGAAAAAAGACAATCGTTGTACGTGGAAAGCTGTAAGAAACAATCACTGAAAATAGAAAAAAACAAGTTTATAGTACTTCCGTTTTTTGTACGTTCGCAGTTGGGAACGTTCGGTCTGGTATTTGCGCTGATTAACTAAATTACTGTGAAGATTTTGTGAAAGTAGAGTCGTTGTTTCTTGGAGAATATCGGGAATCAAACGCGTTTCTTCATTCAAAAGAAATACTTTGATTATAAACTTTTGAAATTAGGAACTATAAAAAAACCGAAGACTAATTTTCTCGTACGCCTCTGGATCTTCAAGAACATTTATAATTCAAGGCATACTTGTCCCCAATGATTAATTCCGGTTTTTGAAAGGGCACGTTCATCATAATTTTCTGTTGTTCTCCGCTTTGGAAGAGTGTTCTTTTTCCAGTCGAGAGTTTCAGAAAATTTCTTTGTCATCATCGAAAACCCGCCACAGTCTACAAACCGAAAATTTTGTTTGTCCATCACCAGTGACGCAGGCAGCTATCATCGATATGTACACTGAAAAGTTCAATTTTGGGAAATTATTTTCGAACGCTTCAGATTTCCCTCCGGTTTAGAATTTGCTTTAGAAATTGAGAATAACGAAAAATGTTTTCAATTATCAATTTCCATAAATTAGATTCTATATTTCAGTTCAAAAGATCTAGACTTCTTACTAAGCCCATTATTCCCTTTGGAGCTAGATCTGTAGTCTCTAAGTAGACCTGGCGGGCAATTACTTCGCAATTGCAGATAATATCTTATCAGCTTCATCACAAATTCCACTGTACACTCTGCCTATCTTACAGAGATGGTATCTTAGTGGGTAGTAGCCAAACAAACACTAAATACCTGGACAGCAAGAAGAGCTTTAGATTTCTGGCATAATTTACCAAGATTGGTTCATACAAAGGCTTTCATACATCCTTCGAAGAATATCTTCAAACAAATGTTAGACTATAGCAGGCATGACCTACGTTTTCTTAAAGGCCACTGTCATCTAAATCATCATTCAAAACTTGGACCGTCGGAAGATCCGACGTGCCGTCTTTGTCTGGAAGATGATGAAACAGCAGAGCATATAATTTGTGTCTGCCTCGCCGCGGCTCGGAACAGGTATCTGATGTTTGGTCTCTCTCTATCTCGCCCTCGAACCTGAAATATCCTTCACCAAAAAAACTAAACGGCTTTGTTAAGAAGCTGAATTTGGTGAAATCTGAATACGAGTGAGCCACAATAGACTCTTGCGAGTCGCACTTTATAGACCCACTCACCACACACCTAATCTAACTTAGTGAGCAGTGTCTATTGAGAAATCCTGTGGTTACTCTGATATCAGATTAGTATTACACCCAGTATTCTCATGCAGGCAAGTCGTTTTATTTTTTGCTCCATAAATAACTAATGTTTTCAGCTTTTTGCTAATTAAATTTCCAATTTCTCTTCAACTGTCGAACAGCACACTCACATTAGTTCGAAATTTTCCTTTTTATGATTGCAAATTGGAGATGTTATAAGTGCAAGCCCGCTTTAAAAAATTCCCGTTTGACGAGAACAAGAAAATGGGGGACGTCAAAAGTTTGAGAGACATTTTTTTAAATTTAATTGTTTCGGATCTCTGGAAGTACAGAGGTATATTAAAAATTATCAAAATAAGTAAACGTATATGAAATTTTTTTTTCAAGTCAAGAAAAAAAGTTCTTCAAAGGAGAAACTGAATATTAAGCATTCGGAGCATGAAGAAAAAGATCTTTTTATTAAATAGGATTTTTTTGTTGCGATATGTTTAAAAAATATCTGTGATTCTCACGGAACAAATACTTTTAAAAAAATGTCACAGCGGTAGTTGTCTTAAATATAAGATCAGCGTAATATGAATGCATACAGATAGAAAAAAAGAAGCATTGGAGCCCATTTTAGATCAAAAACTTTTTTTTGGTTCCCTGCCACTCAAATTTTTAAGCAGAAGCCATTTGAAAAACCATCAATTGTTACTGCATAATTTTTGGTTGATATTTTTTGTCAGTACCATGGTTAAATACCATTTTCCACCCTTTGATTCCTACTTTACTTGTATTCTTTTAAAATACTTGGTAGTAAACAGGAAAACCCTACGTTCTGTGGGCCAAAACCCTCCTTTATAAATACAGAAAGATACCCTTGGACTCCTACTTTGCTTGTATTCTGCTAAAAACCTAGTACTTATAAAGAACATTTCCACTAAATTCCGTTCCAGAACAATAAAATTAATTTCCCCATTCCAATGAAACGTTTTTTGTCTTCAATCAAGTAATTTTTCTGTAGACGCATTCTTTATTCAGAAAATAGCGAGTTTTCCGATAGAAACAAAACTGTACAGAACCATTTCCTTGCATTTTCTCCATTATTCATCAAGTAACATAAATTCTTTTGATAATTACCGTAGCAGCATCAGTTGAAAATTTCTTTCCTCTGACCCCGATAGAGAATATTGATCTTTTTATTACTGAATATCCAACAATGCGAAAATGTTACGCCTTCCCGTTATTGATGCTATAAATACTGCTATATATCTTTTGTAATAAAGACCTTAAACAGTAATAGAGTACATAAAATGGCACTAAAATAATAATAATTGGCTATAAAATTTAATAAGACAAAATGACAAGATGGGATAAAATCCAACTGACGTTTTAAACAATAACTTTTTTCAACAGTTTTTTTATTATTACTTTAAGCTTGTTATTTTGCACACTGTATATATAATATTTCAAAGAAGAAGAAATATTCTTAATATAGTAGGTCAACAATATCTCCTCCTCCACAATGTTTATCACTTTTTTTACCAATGCGCAAGTAATTCTTAATATACACAGCTATTGGTACAAGCCAGACGATGTCCTTTTTGCTTTAAAATATGTGCAATAGACATCTGGTTCATTTCTCTATGTCACTAAATGCCACTAAAACTGACGTTTATTGTCAATCGGAAAAAAAATATTTCTCCGCATTTTTCCGTGGAAAATCTGAACTTACCGCAAAATTTTCGATGGATAATCTTCAAAATGGGTGAGAACTATCGATTCTTCCAAAATCATGCACAAACTCGCTTCTCCG
>CAJUYI010000096.1:208803-224594 GCA_910591695.1 Galerucella pusilla
TGCACAAACTCGCTTCTCCGTATAGGTAGTTTACATCACCCTCACCAACACTGTTCGTTGGAACTGTTTGCACATTTTTCATGTCACTAAAACTGACTTTCAATGTCAATAGGAGAAAAAAGTATATTTCCGAATTTTTCTTTGAAAAATCTGAACTTACCGCAAATTTTTCGATGGATAATCTTCAAGATATATGAGAACTATCGATTTTTCCAAAATCATGCACAAACTCGCTCTCCGTATAGGTAGTTTACATCACCATAATCACCACTGTTCTAAGAGCAGTCACAAACGGTTGGAAGTGGACGAGCCATGCTCAGTAAATTATTATGAGCATATAGTTTCTTCTTCTATTCATTTAATTTTCCACCAATATGATTTTCACGCAGTGATGATATCGACCATAAAAATGTTTAAGCGTTGAGCAATTTATTGGCATTGCTACAACTATACGAGTACACCGACTTGAAATAACAAATGAATTGCTTTCGTTTTAAAAAGCGCGCGAGAGATATATGTTGCACATGATAACATACAATGTGCAGTTATTACCCGTTGTATAAAACTGAGAATGAGTTATCGTCCGAGTCGAAACTTCTAACGTCCTAAACTGCTGAGCTCAAGGAACATTTGTTGCCAATAATTTATTTAAGGTTATAAAAATTTTGACTCATATATAGGGTAAAATAAAGATAAGCATAAAAATTCACAGTTTACGAGTTATAAAATCCGCTGGAACTTTTATAACTAAAAATAGGTAGATACGTTTCACTAATAAACTTTTTAATATTATTACCAATTCAAAAAGCTACTATTTATGTGTACAATATTCTTTTATTCAAAACTTTCGGTTTTTAAAGGGAATTTGGGTGTCCCCATTTCGAGGAGATAAAATATCTTTCGACTCTGTATTCAAGTCCAAGTACTTATTCTATCTTGAAAACCGTAACTACTTGAGTGAAATTTAATGTAAGATAGCTTATGGATCCAGAAAGATCGTAACATAATTCCTTTTCCACGAATTCAACTAACATAACCAAGGGTATACATTAAATCTAGAGTAATATTTCCTTTATGCGATACTATTGTAGATTGAATTATTTTTGGTAGTTGGGAAAACGATTATTTTAAATTGGCTGCATTGAAACTTTTCGAATTATCATTTGATTACCATAAACACAAAGTAAGTTTATAAAAATATCAAAACTTATAATCTTGAGTAACATTTCAGTATACATACAATGAAACTAGAGAAACTACACGGAAAAATTGTTAGAATTTGCTCATAATATCATTTATATTAGATCTCCTAGGAGTATAACATCTGTAAGATAAAAGGTAACAACATTTTATAACAGTCTTGATTGCCCCACTCATAGAGAGACTAGTCTTGGAAGCTTCTATTTGTGTTTACCACATAACACAGTAGACATCCTTACTACGCCTGTCATTTATGCGCTTCTAGTTGAAGGCTCTGCTACGAACCAGTCTAGTGTGACCAGCGCTTAAGAGAAACTTGTCTAAGGAAGTGAGTGATGCCCGTACTTATAAACAAGACTTGAGGCTGAGCACGGGCTTAAGCATGTAAAATGTGTCAAGAACTGATGCTCAAGCCCGTGCTCAGCCTCAAGTCTTGTTTATAAGTACGGACATGGAAGATGAGAGCAGAATTGATCTTCCATAGAGGTCTCAGTGAATGTACATTTTTTTTAATGAGATGTATGACTATAGGCTAGTAAATCACATTGTATAGATTCCGTATGCTGTATCGTAGAAAGAAACAAAAGCTAATAATCATAAAAATTGAAGCTGGCTAGTCTTAAATGGAATTCCCATTAGCCTAGTTGTGAAAGAGTAAGTCTCAGACAAAATATCGTGTGAATAAAAATGCCATCGACCACTTTGGTAAAATATATAGAATCAGGGCAAACAAACTTTATATATACAACCATTACCGAATTGATAAGAATGGTTTACTGGACAATTTGTACGGAATAGTGCAATATCGACTTGTATATATTTGAAAGATTTATTAATGCAGTCGTTTCGAGAATATTTTGTTTTTCTCGTCCATGCGTTTTGGGATCTGTATATATACGGACTGGCCGGAAATAAACATTGTCATATTTCACCTTTCGTTTAAAAAAGCTTTTCTATTCGACTCCATATACTCTACTTTATCCTCTTCTAAGGCCAAATGTAAAGCACTTCCGTTTTGTGAATTATATATAAAAACCAACATTGTATTTTTTACGGTAGATGTTTTCGGGTATGTTTGGATTTGGAATTTTTATTTCTCGATGTATACCTCTACCCACTTTCATACGTTATTTTGGGGTGAATGATGATCATTGCTTCGAAAAATAAAAATAATAATTAAAATTATACCAACAAAAAAATGAGAGATAATTTATTTGAAGAATCTCAAGCACCAAGGAGAAAACTTTCAAAGATTTGATATGACTGATGCAATTGATTTTTGTAAAAAAAATTATTGGGGTGATATTAACGCCGTATCAAAACAGTATCCCTATCAGACAACAACTCCAGCGATAGTGCAACTTCAATGAATTCGCCAATCCGAACTCGAAACGTTTCCCTATAGAGCTATAGAGCTGTTGACAAGGTGAGTATATGGTTTTGACGAGTCGTAAATGAAGTTTGAACATACCATAAATGTGGAATAATGTGTTATTACCAAAAAAACTGAATATAGAAATAGGGTACAAGCATAAATTTTGCTATTGGTGGGAATTGAAGCTTTATCAGGTCTCCTAACACCTTGCATGCCTATTTTTCCAAAAAAATATAAACCTTACCTTTAAAACGACTTTAAAAATCATAAAATTTGGAAGTCCGCCAAAACGCGCTTTACTTCATAAAGATGGCAGCCCCAATGGAGTGACGTCATTTGTTTACGTTCTTATTCGTGTATCACGCTCTGAGTTCTTGTTTTGTTTCTGGAAGCTCTAGAAATGGATAAAGCCGAAAAAATCTTTTGTATTCCAAGTATTGCATTATTGCAGTGTTTAAATCAACGTCTATTAAAACTCCAGACAAAATATTTGTTACTTTACCTGGTGGCGCAAGCAAAAATACACTTAAGAGAAGGGCATTACTTTTGTTTGAGAAGACCATTTTGATGTAAGTACCTTCTTCTATGCTGGTAATTTTTATTCTTAAATAGTTTGAGGTTATATACCTATATGTCTAGGAATCAACCATGAAAACATCATTTTCTCACGACCACACATCGAAATATGGTTGGTATATATTATATAAATGAAACATAGTTTAAATCGTACTTACGATAATGCTTCAACTCCTCTTATTTCCTCTGCATTAAAGCAGCTGTTCTGTTTGACTTCATGAATTCAAGCAGCATAGAGTCTACTTTGGGCAAGCTATCAGTTTGTGCTTTTACAAAACCTTCGCTAGCCATATCTTTACTCAAAAAATATGAAAGAATCGTCACTGAGCACTGAACTAGTAAATAAAATATATTCTTCCAAAAGTTTCAAAATATCCTCGGAAATATCGAATATTTATGTCCACTTTCCACTTTACGTTGACTTTAAGAAATAAAAAAAAGCACACACAAACACGTAATGGTCTGAAACAAACATATAATAGATATTTACGTAATTAGTTATGAAAAGAGCAATATTGTTCAACAAGCGTAATACTTGCCAAAACGAGCGCTAGCGAGTTCTGCAAATTACGCGTGTTGAACAATGTCGCTCTCTTCATAACGTGTTTACGTACAACGTTTTATCTAATTCCGCGCTTTCATAATATTCAATAAAATCTTCAATTACAATGATGATATTGAAGTGGAATCAAATGGTGTTAGAAGTATTGTTACTATGATGTATTCACCCAGAAAATTGACTCACTTCAAATAACTGTGTCCTGAAAAATGATTTCAATGTTTATAAATCTCAAAATACTATTGAATTAAAATAATGGGTTAATTGTAAAGTTTAAATAATGAAATAATTGTCAGTTTTGACAGTACCTACCTAATTAATAAATTATTCTTTGAAACTCATGTGGTATCTCTATGTTGAAACATAAACAGTTACGTAAAGTTTTTACATAACTACTTTTCATAACTGATATATGAAGGTTATGAAAAATGTGACGTTACCTAACGTCTAGGAGTGACGTAAAGTGTCACATTTGATAGCGGAATTAGATAAATGATATTTTTACGTCGACGAAGCAATTAATAGTTGATTTAAATACAATATAAACACACAACTACACATAACCTAATGCAATACCGGCCATATTGACATAAGTAAACACAAGAGATATGACATCACACGTATCATCGGTAGCGTTCGGAAATCCTTGTTGTGGTCGGAAAGTGCATTGAAATTTGAATTTTATTTTAAAATTTGGGAGTAATTTCCAATGGAAACTGGTTTATTTTCTATTATTAGTAATTTCTGATATCATATTTACTATTATAAATTAATATCCAAGCAAAATATGAAATATGCGTGTACTCTATTGTCTTTGTCATGACAACATTGAGAATTATAAAGCCATGCTGACAAAGAGTATATTTTCTTGCTGAGTTTAACTGGATGGTGAGCGATCCATTTTAGGAAATTTTGGGTCTTTCAACTGCGCTAAATCCATCGTTCAGTACTGATGATACACTTCCAATTTTTATTATAAAATGTATTCAATTGCGTTTTTCCAGTAGGTCAAATAAATTCTCCAACAATCATATCTTTATGTTTATTCATCACCCCTAAAAATGTTGAGGGCCGCTGGAATAGGGTGAGAAAATACGCAGTGAGGGGTAGGTTTTCGAAATAAAAAGTAATATTGAAGTATTTGTTGTGAAAAAAAAATATTTTGGATGAAAACGTTTCCGACTTTTCATTTTGTAATTTTTTCCAAAATTAATAAACCTTCAGCATTTAATTTGAAATACTGACATTTCTGACTAAAGATTACAGGGTAATATTCAAAAAAAAATTCCACACCAATTCAACCATATCGAGTTACAACGTTTTCGTACAGTGCCTTTATTGCATAGAAATTAAATGAGAAAAATTAAAGCAAATATAAAAAACCAAGACTCTTTCATCTTATTTCACTCAGCAAGGGCATTTTTTATTAAACGAAAATTGCGCTATCAGCGTTTAATTCTGACAAAAGGTTCAATAATTTTTTTCATTACGCTCGCTCATGGTTACACAAAAAGAAGCTTTTGTAAATTGTTTATAGATCATTCTCAAGCCATAGTAAAACGTACTAAAAGAAAGATAAATACGGCTCAACAATTTAAACAAAATCAATTCGAACCGTAACGAAAATTAAGAGTTGTGCTAGCTTGAGTTTAGGGTAACACAGTTTTTAATCAAAAAATATGTATAAATGCAAATATAGTATATAATTAAATAGCATGAGAACAATTTCACCAAAATGCAAATAAGCGTTTTCGATTATTTAATTTTGGCTGCTAGTAGCAGCTCGTAGTGACTGAATTCCGTTCGTTTATTACCGGGTGTGACGCCTACTCTTTCCTTCCCCTTGCCCCTCAAGTACATACCGAAAAGTATGAACTTCAAGCCACGGACATTAAATATTTGACGTTTGTCCGGTTTGACGTTTATTTAAAGGTTAAGATTGTGCCGATTACGATTTAATACGTTCAAACCTTTCTAAAAATATCTAAATATGCAAAATTTTATTATCAAAAACATTATAATTGAAAACTGTTGATTTTGAGGATCCTAAAAAATCGTGTTCGTTTTGCTTAAAAGTCGTGACGACTGAGGCGTCACGCACAAGTGCTTGAAGCCCAAAACGAAAAGCAATATATATTTTAAACTGATCGAGAAGTATAAATGTCACTTTTGACATTTCGTTCATTTCGAAGAAATTTAAATTATTTTATTCGAAATTCGAATATTTCAATACGATCGCGCAAAAAATGCTATAAGCATTTCGAACGTTAAGGGTAATACCGGTCTCCAGCAAAATTGGAGGCTTCGCTACGCTTAGCCTCCAAACATTGCTGTCGATCGGTAAGCAACCCTCACCATTCTTGATACTTAATATACTATTTATATTGTTTTTTTCGGTTCTGGTCATTAAAAAAATATAAATCTTCTCATTTTTTTTGTTCCTTTTGTGTAATGAATGAAGTAATGTATTATTTAGGACCACTTAAATGTATGTAGGGCTTAGACGTCGGTAAGTAATTTACTTACAGACGTCTGAACGGGAAGTACCGACGTGTTAGACTTAGAAACCAGTTAACACAACCTACCGTCCTCGTCCTGACAACCGATGCTGTAAATAGACAAAAAAGATCGATCGCGCAAAAGATTTGTATATTCCACCAAAAAAAGTGTACTAAATTTTGAAATTGAGAACAGTATCGTTAAGAAAATTGTGATGCCTTTAAAAACAATATTTTACCCGGTTGATTGAAACCTTCTGAGTTGAATTGTAGATACACTCGCTTCAAGGAGTTGAAAAAAAATCGGAAAATAATATCCACCCTTAATAAAAAATCGAGGGGTATAAAATGTTGACGCAGTTCCTGTTTTTGGGTGACCTGTCGTAAAATGTAGCAGCTTATTGGAGAGCAGTGAGTTTTCATTACATTTAAAGGAGTTACCATCGAAAATTGCGAATAAAGAAGCTCGGTCTGAAAGTGATTATCAGTATTAGATTTTCTTACTCAGTCATAAATAATAAACATCTTTACATTTTTATTAAAAAAAAATTGAGAAAATGCATCATAAGATTTTCAATTGCCATTGGTCTCTCGCTTCAAGTTTACTGTAATGCATCAAAATTTTTCAGTTAACAAAAATTCAATACAGAGAAAAATATGTTTCAATAAGTAAATAGTTGTTTAAAGAAATCTCTTATTATTCTTGGTCTGAAAAGTCCGAAAAGCTTAAGAGACTTTAAACATAATCTCGTTTTATTATCTCTCTATCACGTCACCTATTTCGTGTAATTTTATTTCATCGAAAATTTGATGTCTTTCGTTTTATATCATCTCATAATACGAGTAATATTAGTTATATTTGCTGAAATTGGAATTTCGATGTAATTCTCTGCGGACCTAAGAAATTCGTTACAGAAAACCCCAATGGGAGATCTTTCCCAGAGGGGTGACAGAGCATTTGAACGTGAATTTCTTTCTTTGTGTCATAAGTTGTCAATAAATGTTTTCTTTAATCTACTGACTAACACAACTTCTTTTCTTTCTCAGTGCCACTTGTATAAGCTGTAGTTACCATTAGATCGAATTTCAACAATTGATTATGTCCCAACAAGCTTGGTTTTCACGGGACGCGTAACTATAGCTCATACAAGGGCCCTTACCATCGAAGCATATTCTCTCAATCATTTCGCTGTACTGCTCCCCACGTGAGCTATAAAATTCCAAAATAAAATTGCAATTATTGATGCTCTTAATATAAATATGAAGAGTTTGAACTCTCACTGTTCTTTATTTCTGATACGTGTGATAATATTTTCAGTAGATTGGAAGAAAATAAAAATTTTTCAAGCAATCTGTATTTTAAGAGATCGAAATCGATTGAAACTGCTCAGAGCATTCGACTAACATGGAACTGACAACGTAAACTCATTCAATATTTATATAAGTAAAGAAAACAAAAAATATAAATAGAGGAAAAAAAATAATCTCCCATTACTGAAAGGATCTAGTTCACATAAATCATGAAATATTTAGTTAGCTCTGGGTCCTTGAGCATCCACTTTAAAGAAAAAAAAGTAGACGCGTGCCTTTTACGTACAGTATTTTCACAAATAAAGCTTTGAAGGAACTTTGTGGACATTCCTTTAGATCAAACATTGAATTTCTTGAGAAAACGTGACGATACCATTGCAGGATATCATTTGGGGAATTCGTCAACTGGTATATTCATTGACGTACATCGAAAAAGTTCCCTAATAAAAATAATGAGTAGGAGTATTTATTTTGATAACCCTCAATGTTGATATAACTTAAGCAGATAAGTACTATGTTTTTCCACTACTAGCTGTGAAGTTGACAATTATCGCTTCTTCTAGCCTACTGAGAAGTTGAATTCCTCTATTTTTTTTTATCAGTGGTTAATATTTTCCGCTATCATCAACCTAGGTCAATAATGGACAAATTCAAATATTTTGAGAATTCAGGGATAGTAGTTCAACAAAAAGTTGTGCAATATAATTTTGTATACCCAGGAGATTGTCTTTAACATATTTGCTGATTGAAACTACCTACCAAAAATGGCTGATGACATAACGAGTACGTTCATGATAGGTGTGTTCCTTTTTGTCTGAGATCTCAGTTAATCTCAGCTCACATCGGTAATGTGCGCGTTTTTTTTTATTCACTCACTCCGAAATGAGCTGAGATTTTTCCTTCCCCTTCACCGATGCTGAATGTGATGTAAGGGGGTATCAGTTGTACTTAAGTCGGAAATAAAGTGGAGGGGATGAAGAAATATTTGATTTTGTTTACATATAAACACACATAACCTAATTTTCTGTTGTTACAAATTATCAATTGACTAAATAAAAGAGAAATAATTATGGATACCATAACATTATTAGATGCTGATACGAATATATATGTTTTATGTCTCTTATCCACGCATGCGTCGGCAGATCGCGCGTTTCAATTGAGTAGTTCGTTCTTTTTGGAGCTTACTCACATCACTTTATCTCAGATCACTTTAACTGAAGTTAGCTGAGATCTCAGTCAAAAAGAACACACCTAATATATCGAAAACTGACAGTGTACTTGTCAGTCAGACTACGGGGTAAACGCTTCTCGATGTGCGTTTGTTAATTATTTTCAAATTTTTGTCTTAAATTTGGCTAGTAGTGGAATAAAATGGTATATACACCATGGTGTTGAAGACATTTTTTATAAACCTCGCACCTTATTTCACCCACCTTGGTGTATAATATACTATTTTTATGCATTTTGGGGTGATATTCACTGAGACCTAACTATGTTCACTGTTGTTTCATAGAGTCTATTGCCTACTAGCTAAAACACGATTTTCTCCGCGTAGCAATTAACAGGTCTATCAATTTACTGAACAAACCTAAAAATCACTATTTTTACCGGATAATTTTCATTATACATAGCTTATCTTGATCGGTATCTATTATAACCTACGGCTAATAACTGTAGAAGAATAAGGAGAGCTCATAGTGAGGTTAGACGAAAACTCGCATGCCGTGAATGGGCACTTCATCAGCACAGGTTTAAAATCAAATTTGCGCTGGATGATTGGGTAGGTACCAATTTATCGGGTGTTCCATTTCAGTAGAATACTCAAATGGATAGAGATATGTAATTTTTTTAGGTATAATTTGATAGATGTTCTTGATATTGTATATTTACGATGTTGTCTTTTAACCGCTGCATACAACAATATAGTTGGCGCCTGTCAACATATATTAAACGTCAAAATCAACTGTTTTGTTCAACTCACTTAACGCCAAAGTCTGAGATGGCTTCCTTTGAAGATGAAGTTGATGAGTCAGTCGAAAAATGATACTGAGCCGAAAAAGTTTTCGTGCAATAATACTATTTTTCGAAGGCAATTGTCTCGACAAGAATTGTAGGTATGTATGTACTTTGGGGTGACATTCACTGAGACCTAAAAGATCCATTGTGCCCCCTCACTTCTACTCAGTTTCTGGAGGAGAGTCTCAGAAACCAGTAGTTCCTTTAGTCCTATTTCCCGGAGGAATTTTAGGATATCTGCAGGCTTCAACTTAGGTAAATGTTACTCTTCTATTCAGTAATCTCCTAGGTGCTGAGCTCTAGGATTCTGAAGTGCTGTGCAGTTAAAAAGTATGTGGATGGAGGTTTCTTCTTCCATTCCACAAAATCTGCATTCTTCTTCCTCCACTATTTTGAGCTTTTTCAGGTGCCCATTCAGGCGACAATGTCCTGTTAGGATCCCTGTTAAAACTCTTAGTGCAGTTTTACTTCGACTTATGAATGAATGAAGGGTATGTAACGCCACTGGTTTTATTTTCCACAACGTTTGTTCAGTTTTAAAAACTTCCTGTGGACGTCTGTATGAAAAATGTCCAAGATCCGGTTATAACCGCAAAATGAAATTATGTTTCTCCAACAAATATTTGGTGGTACGTAAGATTTCGAAGTTATTACAAGTGCAAGCTTGGCAAGATTTCATTAGAGATTTTTGTTTTCGAGAAACTCGACAGAGAGAGAGAGACGACCGCATAACATTTTATTCGGAGGTAGGTATGGTATGTAGCGAACCACCACTTCAACAAATTGAACAAGCATATTATTATTAGACATAATTTGATGATGCTTCCACGTGGTTGAGTTAATTCTTTTTCTTGGTAATTCAATTGAACTCTTGAATATAATTTTGAAAGAAAAACAACTTGAATTATTGAAAGGCTGACTTATGTTGACATTTCAATAAGCGTAAGTGTACATTTGCACAAGTATGTTCACTACAGATAGAATTATTTCAAGAAGTGAAGGTGCATGAATGGTGAACTATTGAAATTCTTCTGCTAGTGGTTGTTGTTGTTGTTGTTTATAACTTTCTCTTTCAATGGGCCACCCTGTAAATTTTTTAAAATAATTTTCAAAATATTTAGAACATGCGTATTATCTTGACATGACATCAGGTAGTTGGGAGATCGGGACAAGCCTGGTGCTGGAAATCCGAACAGAAGAGGAGGTAGGACAAAAAAACTAGGAATTGGATACTTTCAATAATTATATAATTATCATACGTTGATTGTAATGGTTGTTTATAAAATAATATAAACAATTTTTTGTTATTGCCTCTTCAACGAATCATGATCATATAGCGATATAGAAATTCTCATTTCGAGTCACATTTTGTAGAAACGTTATTTCCTTGTTTTATGGATCCCCCTCTCCCGCCGCGCCTACGACTTAGCGCGTATGCAATATTGGATTTGAAATATGTATATTTCTATATATCTTATATGAGGAAGTTTTGTCGGATAAAAATAAAAAGATGGATGTATGAAATTGGGAAAAGGTCCATATTTTATTCATAGACACAAATGGGTTTTTAGCGACGTGGAAGACCGTAACTTCGTGCGAAGATATGCACCAAATTAGGTTTCGAATTTGTGAAAAAAGACCGGAAATTGTCTTACAAACGTATACAATTTTTTTTGGGTTTCTTAACTACCTCTATCCCCTTGATGTGAACTTACATACTATATTAAAAATGAATTTAAAAAAAACTTGACATCAATACATTATTTTTATCAAAAACATCCCATCACGCCTAATATAATAACAACGTATCTATAAAATGATGTTTTGATAAAAGATCTCTCTCTATGGAGACTTAAATAAGACGAAACGAATAGCTTTTCGCCTCTGTACTAATGTCAAATAAGTTCTTTTTCAGAAAATGCGGTATACTTTGAAGATTAATAGTCCAAATATTGTTTAGCATATTAGAATGTCTGTGGAAAGCAGCAAACTCATTTTTATTCCCTGGAAAAGCGCTGATATAAAAGTCTTGAAATTCTGAATATAAGTGAGCGAAATAAATATTGACTGTATATAATTTGCACCTTAAAAAGAAAGCTTTATTTGCGTTGAATGGGGATGTCATTTGTGAAACAGAAACAGAACTGATTTGAAAAAATAATTGAGAAAAGTTGTTTTAATTTTATAATATTTATAATTTTCTATGTTCCAAATAGGTTTGTGTGTCACCTATCAATTGAAAAAGCATTGTTGTGTAGTTTTGTGTCAGCTATCCGTTTTTCATGTCACACATGCAGCTTCATCTAGCAAACGTTTCTTAACCCTTTCTCAACGGGAGCCGCAAGAATGCGCAAATTTTTGATAGCCATATCTGCAGGAAACGCATTTTTTCGGGAAGCACGCGGATGTGGTCCAGTGTAATTCATAAGGAGTTCAACATGCTTCAACTTGTTAGTTGTGGGGATTGATTGGCACTGTAAACACCGGCATTCTGGCTTCTATTTATTAGGAATAACTAGATATACTTCTATTTGAAAATAAACGCCCATGTGGCTAGAGGCGGGAGATGCGTGTTTGCGCAGATATGTCAAACCGGTTAAACGAAAGACGCACGAATGCGCAAGCGCTGAAAGAGCCCGTTTCTGGGACTTACTTTGGTAAAAAGAACCGTTGGGAAAGGGTTAAATTGCTTAGTCTATGGTAGCCTAGTACATCATCTGAAATTCATCACGTAGAGATATACTATTAGATTAGAATTGGAGTGGCTCTTTGTCCTATCCCTCTGCGACCTTTGCAGATCTATTGTGGACCTCCCTATATTTAGAGCTCAATATCTAGCTTTATTCTTTTTATTAGACCTAAAAGCCTGGATACTGCCTCCTTTGCGTAGCTCTCTGACCTCGGTTTTTCTTCTCCGAGTAAGTGAAACCTCACCCTTGCTAGGCATTCGCACTCACAGAGTATGTGCTCCGCGGTTCCGTCTTCTTCCTGGCAGAACCTGCATAGGCTGTCATCTGCAATGCCAATTGTGTGCATATGTTCCCTCAGCCTACAATGTCCGGTCAGCATTCCCACATCATCCTCGTCGTTTCCCGACTTTGACATAGTAGGTCGTGTGACAGTTTTGTCGAAGGGCTTTTAAGGAATAATTTTACGTGTCTTTGTCCTGGGGTTTCAAACCACCAGCGCAACGCCTGGTTGTTTATCCATTTGTGGATGCTCTCTCTACTTAGGCATTTTGCAATTCCACAGGAAGGTTCTGGCCCTATCATGACCTCCGTTGCTCCCTGCTTGGCTAATTCATCAGCCTTTTCATTGCCTTTTATTTTTGGTGGCCTGGTACCCAGGCTAGGGTCACTCTATTATGACTGCCTAGTCTGTTTAGGGCCTTCCGACACTCCCACACCAGATTTGATGTTATCTTATATGAGCGTATCGCCTTAAGTGCTGCTTGGCTGTCGGAGTAGATGACAATTCATTGGTTATCGACCACCTGTCTCATCAACTCTCCTGCACAGCATTGCACCGCCAGTACCTCTGCCTGAAAGACAGTAGCATGTTTCCCTAGGCTTAGAGAGATCGTGATCTTCTCTTGTACCCCATATATTCCGGCTCCTACTCCGGAGTCTGTTTTCGAGCCATCAGTGTACCAGTTGAGATTCGCTGATATAGGAGGCCCTGCTTCCCGTTTTAAAACTATATTGTGGGGCGATCTGATCCGTTGGCATTCCCAGTATTGGATCTACCTTTATTTCTTCATATAGGTCTTTGTAGACCTTACCGTGTTCTTGGCTTATCGGAGAAGGTCCCTGTAATAATCTGTGACTAACAGATCTTGCATTTCCTTGAATGAGGATATGTAGTGGTTTACTATTACCTCCTATTACCTCCAGGGCCGCAGTCGAAGTCGTTTTCATGGCCCCCGTGATACTCAGGCAGGCCTGCCTTTGAATACCACTTAGCTGCCTCCTGCGCTCCAATCGGTAGTGTCCTGGGCCACCAGACAACTGATCCATAGGTTATCATTGGCATCACAACCTGTGTATATAACCATTTGGTCATGTTGGGATTTAATCCCCAATTCTTTCCACACATTTGCCTGCACCTTCCAAGGGCGATTCTGGCCTTGTGTGTGGTTTTTTTCAATGTGGGAGTTCCATGTGAGCTTTTGGTCAAATATCACCCCTAGGTATTTAACTTCTTTCGCAAATGTAATTTCCACTCCGTTAATTTGTGGCTTTTGTAGACCTTGCAATTTTCTCTTTTTTGTAAACGGTACCAGTGTAGTTTTGTGGGGGTTCACTGCCAGTTCTTCCTCCCTACACCAACCACTCACTATATCAAGCGCCCTTTGGGTGCGCTCTGATATTGTGTCTGGAAACCGTCCTCTTATGACGATAGATACATCCGGTTTTCGAAATTATGACAGAACTATTATATTTATAGCATGCTATGATCTATTGACAGATTAACAGTTTCAAAGTGACTTAGGTCACAGAGTACACCATCTATCCTCTGTGGTTAGGTATTCTTTAATACATCAACAAAATATAAAATGATATTTAAAAAATAAGCGAATTTGAGAAAGGCGGAAAAATCATATGTAGAACATGGGAGTAAAATGCCTTTTCCTTGAATGATTACTGCCCTCCGCTTCATCCTCGGGAGGAAAAGTAGCATTCTGCTCCCTTGTTATACAAATAGCTATTTCCACCTCCCTTCCAAATATTTTTGGATGGGCAGACTTGACAGGCTCAACCTGCGCGTAGTAGATTGTTGGTGGACAGAAAGTCAGCATTATGAAATTGACCTTTGAACTCTGAGAAACTTCTTTATTTTTGATAGCTCCAAATTTATCAATTTTAGAGAAACTAGCTGGATAAAATTGTACGCTTCAAATTGTAAAATCCAATCTCGTTTTATTATGAATTTGTTTTACTTTATATAAAATTACTTCCGTCTGGATATGTCGATAAATGTCAGTTCCCATAAAATCTCAGCTGGTTGCAAGCAACGATTTCCCACAGAACATACACAATATCTTTCAACAAATAATAACATTCCGATTCTATTCGCAGTATTTGCATATTATTGACTGTATTTTTTTCTTTGCAGACGAGTCCCGATCGCAATACAACCACGAGTGTTGTGACATTTGTACCGAAAGTCGAAGATGGCGGCAAATACTTATCGTGTCGAGGACAGCAGCCTCATATCCATGATAGTGGGAAGGAAGACGGTTGGAAGTTGGATATTCATCGTGAGTAATATTTATAAATTGACTTAGTATATGAAAACGCGAGATCGGGAAATCGAATCCGGTCGAGAGCATGCAATCATTGGAAATAACAATACGCTCGTTAATATTTTCCGACCATTCTAAGATACTGGAAGTTTATAGATCGAATTTAAAGTCAAGAGATATGTTTTTCCAAACAAATACTGATAGTTTCGATAACTATTTTGGTCATACACTCTGCCTGCGATTTTTTCATCAAAAATACAAATACTCATTAAACCAACTGTCCAAATTCTTTTTTGGATGATGTCAGTTTAAGACCAAGTTTCCCAAACAAACTCATCCAACGTGGAAGGTCATATTATAGAAATTGTAGATATGGCTCAGTTATTTAAAGATAACATAACAAACTAACATATGTGTCAGATATATTCGATTTGACCTCAATAGATTCCCAAAGGAAATCAATTACCGGATCCCGAGAGATACAAACTAGACAGGATTCACTGACTTCCTCAGTAGAAGTATCGTGGAAGGTACAGAAACGTTTAAAAAGTCCGTAGTAGAGTCGCCAAACGAAGCTATCACGGTCACTTGCCACAAACACTGCAAAAAATAATAACACAGGTGCAACAACGGCTTAGTGAAGCTCATGGCAAAGGTTAGCTGCTTATATAATAAAGCCAAAAGTACTTAAGACTGGGAAACCTACAGGTATAAATAAGCTCACATAGTTTTTTCAAGGAGATTATCTTGGAAGCAGTTCCGCAAGGATATTCACAGACTTCATAAAGTCCTGACTGGGATGATCAAAAACGATGTGGGCTTCATTAGAAAAGTTAAAGCTGATAAACATCCACTACAGGCAAACCAATCCAAAGTAACGGCTGGATAAGCCAAGCTCTTTAGATTGGAAAGTAGCCAACGGAGTCATAAGATCATGTAGAATTAGGCAATTGGAAAGATTCATCCATACTTCTACTGATGTTAATACAGCACTTATGTATAGGACTT
>CAJUYI010000096.1:229594-284896 GCA_910591695.1 Galerucella pusilla
AAAAAAAAACAATCCATTCACAAAGAGTAGATATAATGTGTCTTCATTAGCAGCAAAATTACGTGATATATAGCTCCAGTCTAAACACTAACGGGTAGTGTTGAACATAAAATTCATTAGGAAAAACAAACAAATTAGTTCGGGCATAATATGGCCACGCAAAACCGAAATTAATAGGCAAAATGTGAAATTCGTGCAAGTTATTTAATAGCTTCCACTAATAATTGTCAAAATTCAGCCTTTGGCATTGTTATTTGTGCTCACGTAGCTTTGGTGGTGAAATTGTTCGCTGATACAGAGAGAACGAAGGATTTAGTTTTGAGATAAAGCTGGATTTACATCATTCGTCACACTAATATGGGCTATGAATTTTGAACATAGAAGGGATATTTATAAACGTCATCGTATCACGGACAGAGGACGGCGAGGACGTGGGCGATGACGACCGTCCGTTCGGCCGGCTCGAGACAAAAAATTGAAAAATAATATTGAGACATCAATAACTTCTCCTTTTTTTTAAAACTTAACTCAGCAAGAATGTTTATCACGTCTTATAGTCAAACTGAAACATAACCAAATTTGCCCAAAATAAAGTAAAATAATTGTAGAACTGAAAACTTTCTTGTTGTCGTTCGCTTAGCATCAGTAATATTGAGGTATTACATTATCCCGGTATTATCCATAGCTTTTCCTGATTTTCCAGGTTGCTTGACAACGGGCGAACTAAAAGGAGTTTTTTCTTTATGTAGATGGACTGATTCCGTCTTGAAAACGTGATTGAAGGAACCTCCAGTTCGATGCCTTTCCCAGGAAGCAATTTTTCGCATCGCCGCCTATTAATCCTTCACATAAACTTCATGTATTTTTCCGTAAAATCCTGTCCTGCGAGAATAAGATTCGGAACGTGTAATTTATGGTGTATTTTTTTTCTAAGACTTCCACTTCGTTGATTTTGATAACGTCCGATTCCATAACTTTTCTTTTTTGGTCCCCGTACTTTTTTGACACACAGTATATTGATATACAAACTCTTGTTTCATTAAAAAAAAGATTACGTTTTAATATATGGAATTTGAAAAACTTACTTTAACCTCTCCCTACAAAAAAATAAACTGTTGTTCCTTGACTGAAATGAAGAGCATTTAAGCCGGATGTAGCTACGAAAGCTTAATTTTATAAGAAACTTGTGACGGAAGTTTCCCAGTTATTAAAGCCGCTTAAACATCGCAAAGTACTTGTTAAAAGTATTCAAATTAATTGAATAATATCGTCAAGATTAAATAGTTCGACGTACTGCGAAATCTGCTAATTCCTGTCAGCGTGTTTTAACTAAATTTAGATGTAAATTCAGAAACGTTTCCCCTTATTGGACGATTTATCCGTAGCAATCTGGGATTTCGTATTAATTTTAAACTTAATATGCTAAAACTCGTTGGTACATATAAACTGTCCACTAGCTAAATCAGAATATATGTTAAATAAGTGCTGAAACTCCAATTCAAAATCTATAATTTTAATGCTTCTACCCCAGTCATACCAGTGAATCTATTTAAATGAAAAAAAGGCTAGAACATTTTTTTTCCATTTCTGACCCGATTTTGGAAAAATAAAGAAATATTTATCGCAGAATAATATATTTTTCTACTACCGTGCGTTTTAACCCACTTTCCCGCACGCATTTTAGCTTTGAAAGTGTCACTTTCCCGCACTAGTGCGGGAAAGTAAAATTATGCAAATTTTGACTTTATTAGATAGTTTTTTACTTCGGAAGTTATAACTATTCTTACACCAGGTGAATACATAGTCCATCAAATAAAATCAACATGTTTTCCAGCTTTTTGTTGCATTTTTAATTTTCTGGAAATATAAAATAAAATAAATATTTTGATATAACCTTGTAAATTCTTTAAAGTAGTGTCACAAAACAACTATCAAACCACCCGGGTTTGATAAAAGAAAAATATATCAAATGAAATTCTTTCATCTACAAATGACTTAAAATTGTTGCCGTCACCCTCATCGTCATCTTTATGTGACCTGCAAACGATGCCATCCTCATCAACGTCATTCACTCACCAGTTAACACCAAATAACTCCACTGGACCGGCAATTTTAAGTAATTCACAGAATGCAACTAATTGTGTTTCTAATATTAATATTTATAATAATAATTGATAATAATAATAATATTTTTGGTCTAAGTTTTTTATATGTGTGTTAAAATAAAATAAATTTTGAAAAATGGGTTGATATACTTCTTTGTATATACGGTCGTAGAAAAAATAATGTTCCTAACGCATGCGTAAAGTGTCTTTCCCGCCCTTGACCGCTTGCCCGAACTCCGCTTCGCGTCGTTCGGGTCAACTGCAGTCGCGTGCGGGAAAGTATCACTTTCCGCACTAGTTAGGAAAATAACTATTTTGCAATTCACTTACGAAATGTCATCATTTTGACACTCATTTTAGTTGCAAAACGTGGTTAGGTTAGATTTCATTTTGTCACTCAGGGACAACAAATCCATTTATTTTTACTAAGAATACAGTTTTATTATGAAATTAATTAGACAACTACATATTATAATATTTTTATTGAGAAATCACTGTAATTCATTATAAATATTAAACGTACAGTTTTGAAACGTATTGCCACGGAATACTGCTGCCTTTTGTTCATTACTTGTAGACATAGATGAAACTCCAGATGATACATCATTGTTAAAAAACTGATCCACGTTTGAATTCATTGTTCTGCTTGTCGATGTACTTTGTTTCGGAACTGCGATATTGTCGATATTTGTCAATGTATCTTGCCCAAGTATCTTCACAGCTGTTTTTATTTTATTATTGATAGATTCGTCAATATAATTTTCAGCAACAGCGTTGGACTTCCATCCACCATGCCTTTTCAACGTTTGTATATCAGCACCAGCATCTGACAGTAACGTTGCAGACGATCAGCGAAATGCATGGCTAGTATATAATTTAGGATTTTGCAAGCCAAGGAGTGTTGCTATTTTTTGGGGGTGTCAGAAAATGAGTTGATGCCAACAGGTTGAATATTGCATTTTCCGTTTCGATATCCGAGGAAAAAACGATTATTTTTTACATGGTTTGGACGCATTTGAATGTATTTTCGGACTAATGCAATCAGATTAATTCCATCAACATCACCTTCGGTTATTGTAAAAATTCTCTCAATCTTTGTCTTCGTATCTGGAATGCTTATTTTAATAAAAGAACCGCAGTCGCTAACATCCTCGATCCGCATATCTAGTAATTCATTTCTTCGGCAACCTCCTGCTATCCCAACTATAAAAATTACTTTCAAACCTAAATAAATGTGATCATCAGCTTCTATTAAAAATCTACTGAAATCTTCCTTACTTAATGTTTCTGATTTTTTTGGCCAATATCCTTCCGCATTCCTTTTCAAAAAAGCGATCAAATTCGTAAACTTATTGATATCCACATTTTTATTGACATAGATTGTTGTTCGTAATATCGAATAGTAACACCACTTCGTCGACGGTTGGAATATTTTGGCTTTGTATGAAAAATAAGCAAGAAGAACCTTTTCTGATACCGTTTTTTCAGTATTTATCTTCTTCACTTCGCACCACTTTTGGAAGTTAGAATAAGCTGTTTCATATCCTGCTTTTGACTTACTTGGCAGCAAATTTGCTGCATCAGCTTTTGCAACTTCTTCACCGTCTGAAGGTAGGGACTCTTCAGATTCGCTCATGTTTAAAGACAGAATGGACAGAATTAACAAATAAATGTGGTTATTTTGACAAATATGTCTTCACATTTGAGGTTTTGATCATTGTTGTAATGGTTATCTCCTTAGAAACAAACAAGCATGGCTTTGATAGTATTTAAAATTTCAATGAAACGTAATGGAAATTTCCTTTTTTTATTTTCGTCAACTGAATATATAAACACGATGCAAAACGCCGTGTTTTTTGCTCGCTACGTTCGTGGTCCAATCCCCACATCTAGTGCAAAAACACGTTCATTTTGCAGCTAGTTGTATAAATAGCTATTTTATCTGCGACCACCTTTAAAATTAGTCATTCACGAACCAAAAAAATGTGTTAAATCAAACATTATACATACGTTGAAAATCGTGCGTAATCGTGAATAACGCTTTTCATATGGGACTTTCATTATAACACCCAAAAGCGTATGTAAATGGCCAATGCTTTTTAAATGGGGTTTTCATTTCAACACTCTTTTTTTAGCTACGTAATGATCGAGTTTCCTTGAATTTAGTCGTTTGTTGTATGAACTTTTGTGTTGTCACTAAATTTGACAGAAGTGTTAGACATAGTGAAAAATATTTTCCGCTATATTTAAAATTTTAAATGAAAGAATCTCGAGAATAATGCATTTCTTCGGATTGCACACCACCTGAAAATAGAATTCGTTGTGTCCATATATATTTGTTTAAAGAAAATTTATTTTTATCTTTTTTAACCCCTACAGAGCACATTTTTTTATTTTTTCTTCATGTGGTCGTAGATAAAGTTTTGTAGGACACTTGTTTGTGCGTGAAATACTTTTGCGCACTCGTTGCGAAAAAGGCACTCGCTACGTTCCTAACTTGCAATTTCGCAACTCGTGTGCAAAGGTACAACTTCACCCACTTGTATCATAAATAACTATTTTCCACTATTAGCTGTTAAGCTGACAATTATTGCTTCTTCTAGCCAACTGAGAAGTTGAATTTCTCATTCTCCATCATTAACCTAGGTCAATAATGGAGATTATCTTTAACATATTGCTGTTTGAAATTACCTATCAAGATAAAATTATTTGAATAAAGATGCCATTAGCTTAAAATTCGCGCTTATCCAAAAATGACTGATGACTTAACGAGTACGTCATAGACGACGGGGTAACGCTACCTGAGGTGAGTTTGTGAAATATTCCTAATTCTTGTCTTAAATTTGGCAAGTAGTGGAAAAAATTGTATATATGTTACCGTGAAAGACCGAAATCTGGTGAATGTCGAGATACACCCGTGAATGTCAACATTCTCAACGTTGCTTGACGTATATCTGGAATATTGTTGAAATTTCATTATTTCTAACTTACACCGGCGATTGTTGACATTCAGGATGCACTCATGGTGTATGTTAAAAATAATTTTTTTTTTAAATAAAAATAAAAAATCCATAGGTCTTCATTTATTAAAATAATATGATGGGAAAAGGACTTTGTTGAACTCAAAACAAACAGCGCATAATTCAGATATGACTCGATTACTGAACTCTCTGCCATTATCCGAATGCAATATAGCGGGAGCACAAAATGTTAAAAAAATTTGGAGAAGGTGATATGCTTCTTATTCCGATCTTCTGCCTTTTAAAGGTCGTAACTGGACAAATTTGGTTAATTGATCTTGATATACCATTATAAACTTGTAATCGCCATCCCTGTGTGATTGCAAGTCTATCAAGTCGACTTGACATCTAGAGTTCAATTCGGAACTGAGCATTGGTTTCACAACAATACCTTTTTTAGGCGCAATATGTTTCATCTGACATTGTTTACACAAATTTAAATAAAACATTACAACTTCATTAGAAAAAATGTTTGTATCTAACTTGCAATTCTTTAAGCATTCGTGTTTTTCCTCCATGGCCTGTTCTTGTGTGAGTTTCAGAAGGTATTGTAAACAACTCATCATTAGTGACATAATACTGGATATTTGTTTCTCCTGGTTTCAATGGCACAATTAACTTTTCTTCATCACTAACTTTTAAAATGTCAAAACGTTTTAAACGTCTGTAGTCCAAAGGTGTACTACACTCACTTTTAGCAAAAATTACTTCAGAAACGATTTTAGAGTACTTTTCTTGTGAAAAATAAAAACAATTGTCTTCCCGTTTACATCCAATTAAGGCATGTGACTTTTCAAATAACTTATCACGATTCACTGTAGTAGCCATTGAATACAAATTATAATTTCTGATAAGAAAGTTAAATTAGGTTAGGGAGCGCTGTCAAACGTTGCGTTAGACTGACGAAGACAAAGCTAACTGAAACAAGGTGCTGGAACCGTCTAAAAACTTGTCACGACCTGCAGTGTCCGAGATTCACCGGACCTCATTTGTGTTTGTCGACATATACCGGTGAAAGTCCGAATGTATAATAGAATTAAGAAATGTTCGGACTTTCACCAAGGCATTTGACATTTGTCGACATCCAACAACGAATGTTGACATTCACTACTTTCGGTCTTTCACGGTAACATATACACCATGATGAGAAAGACAGCATTTGGTGCTCTGTCAATAATAATAGTCTTCACCACCTTTATAGTGTATAATATACTATTATCATATCTGCAATTTCCGAGACTAAATTTATATAAAATATATGAGAAAAAAACAAAACGAAAGCATCCTATAGAGGTACAAAAAAATTTTGTTTTTTGGAATAAATGAGGTGGCTCCTTCATTAGATATACACGCTTAGAAAAGAGATGATGAAACTATCAAAAGTAAAGGAAAGTGGGAAACCCTACATTTTTATCTTGTCCTATCTTATCTCCACCTTTATTGGAAAAATAAGGAGTAATAGTGAAAAATCAACCAGTTTGTAAAAATCACGTTTATGTTTATCCAGTTGTGACCCATATTAAATAAAATCCTAACCTCGCTGTTTTTTTTTCTGTTATTTTGCTCATTTTTGCTGGAAATAACCAACAATTCATTTCCCAACGTCCATGTTTTCTTTTGTTTCGTTAGCAGTAAATGTAAAATGTAATACGCTCAAACATTATAAAATTCTGTAACTCATTACCTGGCATAGATAAAGTTGTAGCTACAGAGGAAACGAATACCCATCTCTATCCCACGGTTCCTTTGTGCTGTCGCATTTCAGTTAATATAAAGTTTAGTTTTAAAATTATCTTCCGACACCCCGGAATTATGTACAAGGGATGCTTGAAAAAGTGATGACGATGACGTTATATATTTCACAATACGCTGGCTTTTGTGAATGTGCAGGATTAGCCAAATTAAGCCTGCTTTAGGGGTGTTTCTATTATACGCGGAACTGAATTACTTATCTTAATTACGCTTTTATATGCTCCTTCACTGAGATGTCACATATTTTTATTTCTATTTGTTCAACAGCTGCTGTTTATCTGATGGCATGTCATAGTACCTCACAATTGGGAATCCCTAAACATATGTTTTAGTTAGTTTTAAGGAATTTGATATTATCTAACGTACCTGCTATCACTTATAACATGTTTTGTGACGATAACTGTAAGCCTAATCCATTTCTGACAGTTTATAGAAGATGTGGTGATTTATTATAGTAAGTATTTTGAAACCCTTTTAGAATTCACATTTCGTGATAGGACGAGGATACAGAAAAATTTACCTCTACTTAAAAAAGGTCCCGCTATAATTCGGAAAAATGCTTATAGAACTTCAATAACGTTCATTTTTATATAAAACGCGGATAAAAATGGCTTACTTATACACCAGCCCTGATATTGGTAAAAGGAGAAGCGGAGCGCAAAACTGTAATGTCATCACTTTATAATGCATCCCTTGCTATTCTCCTTTCTTGTATATCATTTTTTGGGGGTGTTGATGAATAATTTAAGCAGTATTTATGAATATTTCGTTCAAGTTAATAGCAGAACTTCTTTGCTTGAGGGTTAAGCAATATTTCCTGCATATTTTTTAAATATTTTTCGGTATTTTGGCGTGTTTATGGAACCATTTTATATCTAATACTTTCAGAATATATGCATGTATGTAATAAAAAAAGAGATCTACATTTTTTGTGCAAAAATACCAGAATTATGGCGTACATAAAGGAATGAGAAGTTTGCTGTTAAGACTATTTAGTGCATACCATTTTCCTGGTCTCGATTTAGAGTGGTTCTCGAGAATCCTCTTCGAATATACAGGATGGATAATAAATTATACCACATAATATTCTGGTGTCAAAAATAGTTTTATTGAACTTTATGTTTTTTCGTGTCATAAATAATAATTCTTCGTAAACAACAATGTACAGACCTGACGAAAACTGTCAGTGGAACATCAGAAAACCAAGACGTAATACACTTTGCCGCTACGGAAGGAACGTCTGCATCCTATTTTGAATTATGTCCTGCCTTTTTTCCATTTCTTTCAACGTAATGTGATAGAAAGACACTAATTCAGAGGAGATAAGCACCCTTTTGACTCCTCAACTTTTCTTGGGGGCTACATTCAACAAAATACGGAACGTATTTTCTCATTTTTTTTTGCTTTTTATGTATTTCTTCGTTACATATTAGCTTGGAAGATATAACCACCCTTTTAAATAACAACTTGAAAAATATTGAATTCTTAAACTGAACTGGATCTTCATAGATGACACTTTAGAGAAAATCCCAAAAATGTTCCTCATGCTTTCTTGAGATAATAAAGTATCAATTTTCATATTACAGATGTGCCACTTGTGTCTCTGGAACTTGGTAGTACGCTGAATGGCAGTACGATCAAAGAGGGCGTTGACGTGTACTTCGAATGCAACATAAAATCGAATCCCTGGGTGTATAAAGTTAGCTGGAGACACAACGTAAGTAACAATAAAATTTTAGTGAAGTTATATCATGTTTTGTATTGTCAGTATTTTCATTTTTTTATATTTTGGTTTTATCTTTATATTTCATCCATTTTCAAATTATGTAGCTTTGGTTCATAAAATAAAATAAAGCTTATCTCTCTGTGTATACTGTTAATGGTGAAATTAACCAAATGACTCCCGTTTTCAAAACGAGTAGGGACATCAAGATCTTTCTGTAACTTGTGCGAATTCACCTCAATTAATTAAAGGATATTTCATTTTTGTTTTTAGGGTAAACCATTGTACAACAACCTCCACAGCAACACAATAGTGAGCAATCAAAGTTTGGTGTTACAATCTATCACCAGAGCCCGAACAGGACTCTATACCTGTGTCGGTCACAACAAAGAAGGCGACGGAGAAAGCAATCCTGTACAGCTCGATGTCAAATGTAAGTAGTATTGGAAGATAATTCTTATTATTCAAAAAATGAAAACATATAAGAGTCATCACTCAATAAATATTGTATAAAATAATCATTGATTTGAAATCACAAAACCACTCGCAATTGCAACGTTGAAAAATCAGCTGTTGGTTGCCATTTTGTAGACAAAACGAAACTAGCGCTGCAGTGGTGGAGAAATATACTAATTTTATGATGATTTGATGCATTTATCTAAAATATAACAATTGATACGAAGGTTCTCTGTTGTATATTATATAAAGAGGTAGTAAATAAAGGGTAGATAGCTTTCAAACATAATTGTGTTTCGAAATATTCTCCATGAATCCTTTGGAACCAATTCTGGAAGTAGGTATTTCAATCGTTAGCTGGTAGATTCAGGCGGAAAACTGAAAAATGACGTTTTTTAATTTCAAATGTTTATAACAATTTCGTGGTCTTGCTTATTCGGCCTTGGTTTTGGTCATGCTTAAATTTTCCGGTATTAGTTTTGGTCTGACCTAACCAAGACCAACTTTGCTCATTGCTAAACAGAACATAGTTGATCACCCTGTATATTATCCCTGGATATAAAAATTACCCTTCCAACTAGAAGCACATAGGTTGGAACTCTGCCATGGAACTTTGTGTTTCAATTAATGAAACACTAACGTTCTCAAATAGAAATGTACAATAAAAATAAAAGAAGAGAATAATGTCCCCAACGTTTTTAATGAACGACTTAACAGCAACATAAAGTAATACCTTTTAGTTTCCTTTGCAAATAGAAATGAACGTGTCGCGATATATTTAAAAGCGAGAACATTAATACCTTCAAAGAAATAACTGGGAAAGCTTTTTTGAAATATTCTCGACACTTTATATACTTTCATCACATTTACGGTTCTCGTAAAGCTTAATCATCAATATTTGTTTTTATTTTTTTTTTTGTTGCTAGTGATGAAACGATTTATTTTCAGTGACTATTGAAATTAGTTTTTGCGAATTGAAATGTTTGGAATTCTTGGAAATGAATCCAGAATCATGAAAATTTTCGTTCCGTTATTCGACGTTCAGTGATAAGGAACCGTGACAAATAATGTATGCTTGGCCCATTGAATGCCAAAGGTGCAGCCTCTTCTTCTCTCTCTTCTTCTTTTCTTGTTCCCTCTGTCCTTTCAGGCGTCGGATGTGGGTTCCATGTTCTGTACTCATTTCTTCCATGCCCTTCTGTTTGTTACTAGGTTTCTAATTTCTGCTACGGTCCCTCTCTTGTACTTAGTCCAATTCACTTGCATATAGTACTGTTATCATATAATGAATTTTCATTTTCACTTCTAAGTCTATATCTTTATGACCAGAAATCGTTTTATTTCGAGAGTAGTATATTTTTGTTGATTTATTTGCTCTGTTTGTTGTTTCTGCAAATATTTCTATACTTCCCAAATATTCATAATATTTAATAATTATTGGAAATAGAATGCGGACTTATCAAAAGGTAAGCACATTATTTCTTCAATTACACCCAAATCGTAAGTGTATCTCTAAGTATAGGTAAAGGAGAATATAAATGAATAACAGAAAATTAGTGATGTACCAACGCAAGCACTTAAAGCATATATTCAAGAAGATAATAAGTAATTTTGTCGGCAGTATAGTGTACAAATATACAATGCGACGATACTCTAAGGATCTTTATTCGTCATTTTGTATTTTGATGACAGAGATTTTCCTGAACATGTGTGCTGTATATCAAAACGTAGACTATAGCACGTGAATAAACCTCTTTACTCCCATAATTCATTCCTAGCTAGAACAAACTAAATCCAAATAAAGTATAACTAGAAAACAAGATGCCGTTAGAAATGGGAAAGTTGGCCACGAAATCAAACCCAAACTTTACCCATAAATCAACAAATAAAATGAAAGTTTGAATCGTTTCTTGTGAATGCTCAAATGGCGGAATCGCAACAGGAAATGGCGGTTACACATGCCATGTCACGTTTATGCGCCCGCGGCTGCTTGCCGATACTATACGCTGCTACGCCGGAGAAACATGTTACCTCACGGCTTAAGTGTCAATATTTAAGTTTAAAGTGGGCGACTTTCATGTAATTTATGCAATTAGATCGTACGTATACAAACAGGGAGTTATTTTAAAATATATAGAACGGTGTTTACTTAAAACTTCTTTTATACCGTGAAGCAACGTCATTTTTTCTAATGAAATATTTCGAGAATATTTGGCCTTTGAACATGTTAAATTATTCCGAGCTTTGAAATGTGTGTTTCCAGTATTTGTCTTTTGCGGCGCTTTCGTTATGCAGAAGAAAGGTTCTGAGTCAAAGGGAGAGTCTGTGGCTTAGCTATATGTATTCCTCGCTTTTTGAGCCATCTGGTGTAGCAGGCCATTTCTGTATTAATTGGAAAGTATATAGTGTAAAAACGATACCAAACAAGACTTACTAAAGTCATTGTTTACCGTGATTTGTACTATATGTCTGAATAAATTCCAATTTGCAAAGTGATGAATAGACGCAGTCGTTAGGGCAATTGATATTGTGAATGAAAGAAATAAAAACGCTACGAACGACTCCTGCATATTCCGTTTATACCCATTTTTCTGATGGTAACAATCAAACCGGAATCAGTTGACGATCTATAAATAATGATTGTGAATGGTTGGAATTCATACATCATCGACCTTATCATGACGCCATCACAATATCGCTACAAATAAGTAAAAACTGAACGAATCATACAAAAAAGTTTAATATTCGCAGAGAAAGCAAATAAATCACGTTCAGCGAAAATATACCTGAAATGCTAAGAATAAAAATACACAAACACATCCATCATTTTTGAGTTGAGGAGAAGGGTCGGACGGACTCTTAAGGGTAAGGTCTCGGTTTCGAGATGTGTGATTTACGGCTCCTACAAAACAACAAATAAACCGAAATGCATAAGCGTAACTAAGTGAGGGTTTAATACATTAAGATATTGTAGGTGTGGTGTGGTGTTCGTAAATCAACGGAAAATATTATTCAGTGACTTCGCTAACGCTGAAACAACAGATTTAAAGATGTTACAGATGCAAATCAATAACTTATGTGATATGCTACCTCAATCTTTGGTTATACCTCCGAAGGAATTCAAGGATTTCCGTGGATTTAGTTTACGCATTGCTTTCTCTTCTATCTAACAATTTTCTCTTGGGCCCTGGCATTCTATAGTGTTAAGCATTAATTCCGCATAAGTAAGCTTCATTTTACAGAATCTACAATCTTCTCCCCTCCATCAGTTTGAGCTTTTTAATGTCCTCTTAGCACACCTGTCAAAACTTTTGCTGCTATCTTGTTGTTATTTTTGTAATATTTTGATTTCTTTTGGCTAGGTTAGGTTTACCAGGAGTATATTCGATTGTATTAGCTCTATTAGCCACCTGTTCCATCCTCCGCGTTTTATACTAGTTGAAATCAAAGGATACCTCTAAGGGATGGATTATTTCAGTACATCCAGTCAAGATTTCTAGTCCTTGGCACCTTGGTCTCTATTTTTTTTGTGCTCGTGGTTGTACTTGGCTGTACTATTTGTTGATATCAAGCTTAACAGTCTTTCCTCCGAATTCTTCCCGGTCTCTTATTTTGGTTCCATCCATGTTACCCCAGCAGAGCCTTTTTAACGAGCTATGGCACCATTCTTTCCATCCATAGCATAACTTTGAGTAATAATGTCAATGGTGATTGGATGTAGATATACTTTAATCTGAATATAAAAAAGTTTACAAATTAATATATTGTTACAAAATCAGTTTAAATAGTGAAAATCCCGACAATGGATATCCTTTTAAATCCTGTGAACGCCTGTGAGCTCAACTATGCGTATTTGTCAATTGTAAAGTAACTTTTTTTTGGTAGAACAGGATCATCCTGGACGAGAAACTTTATACATTTCCAGGATATAGATCCTTGTAAAAGTTTCAAGAGTTCTGTAACCAGGATTGCTTCAAGTGTTTTACAAAAAAAAAGGATGCTACTTTATTTTCACGTTTTGTGTGTAGATAAAGAGGCGGTTCTTTAAGACAACCATTTATATTGTTTCTTGTGTTATTTTTTTTCTCAAGTTGTCAACCTTGCTCTGATAAACTTTCACAATTTAATTAATTTACCCATTTAACTTATCGAATTGGAAATAAAAAAGATCTATAAGTACAAAAATCAAATCAAGAGCCCAGAACAATGTTTATCTTGAATAATCCATTATTTTACTATAAACAATCTGTTCCCCTAAGATGGAATCATATGGAAAACTTTTTTATTATTAATTATAGGAAGAAAAGTTATTCCTCATAAAAAGTTTGTATTATCTGATACCTAGAATACATTCATAAAATATCAAATATTTTAGTGTTTGTCAAAAATATTAATTTCACTCAAAAGTAAAATACCTTTAAATTTGACAATATCGAAAAATGTTACTAAAAAAAGTTGATCAGAACTGAAAACTACGATTAAATATGTAATTACATTCATTTAAATTGGAACAAATTATTTTATTTTTCACTTGTTTCTATTTTGAATGAACCTTTATCTTTTGTGATTACGAAACACATGATAATCTTTTATGTTTTCCATGTTTTTTCAATAATTTTGCATTTAAAACGCGGAATACGTGCATATTCATTCATTTTGCAAATTATAAAAATCATTCAAACACCAAGTTATAAAATCAAATTAATGATAGAAACAAACAATAGTATATTAAAGTATAAGTGGATAAGGTCTTTAAAACACGCGCACGAGCAAGTGTTTTAAAGACCAGTTATCCACGAATACTTTACGCTATTTTTTTTTATTGGTGCACTTTGAAATTATAAATACTGGTCTATAACTACTACAACAACAAGAAATGGAAATCATAGATGGAAATAAGAACTAAATGTCGAATGGTTGAATTCGTAATGTATATTATGATGTATATTATGATGTATACCTTGCGTTGTCATGGAAATGAGAAAAGCATAAACTAATTTGTATTTTGATGGAAGTTCAACCTTATTGAGTTCTGTGAATGTCAATAGTATTAATTTAAATACCATTTCCTAAAATTTGAAAACTCGAAATATTAATATTTCAAACAATACCAACGGCCCTTTCCATTTTAATTTATAAATTTGAAATTGTTAAATTTTGTTCGAATAAAAGTTTTGACGTTACAAACTACTCCTGTCAGATCAATAATAAAAAATTGTCATTTAGATTTAGACATGATTTATTAAACCATAGACTTAGACTTCGTTTCTCGAGTTGTTGATGTTGCCACGAAAACTTTAAAACACGCGCGTTTTATAAAGTTCGATTAAACGGGTGTGTTGCAGCTACTCTTCCGTCACAAATTTTTTCCACTCTTTCCTTTTTTTAGCCAAGCTCCTTCCTCTTTTATCCAGTAATCCAGCTTTCACCTTATCCCAAGTTTTTCCTGGTCTGTCCCATTTTTTATTTTTTTCAATATTTGCTTTCCATATTCTCTTTACTGGTCTTCGTTCATCCATACGTTATAAATGTCCCCACCATTGTAGTTGTCTTTCTTCCATAAACTGTTTTTCATTTCATGTAAGTATTGGTCGATTTATTGTTTTAAATACGTTTCGTTTCTTTAGATATTTCTTTTTTGTAAATAAATATATAGTATAGTTTGTTAGTTTTAACTATTCTCTTATTAATATCTACTTCCTGTGTTTCGTTTTCGTCTTCTATTGTTCCAAGGTAGGTACTGAAATTGTTTAACTGGTTCTATGTTGTCTGTATATATTTTTACATTTATTTCCTCTTTGTCATCTCCAATGACCATAACTTTTGATTTGTTTTTGTTTATTCTCATTCCCATGTCTATTATTGCTGCATTCCACACATTTATGTTTTCAGCGTTCTAATAAAGGAATACGGCGTTCTAGTCTAACAGAATTGATTAATTCGTCAGTAATCTATATTCCAATGTCTAATTGTTCTCAATTCTCTTTCAGTTATTCCGAATTGTCGTCCAGGTCAACCCAAAGTGTTCGGCGTAGCAAGACACGAAGTAGCTCGAATAGTTTGCGAATTAGAAGGCAATCCCAGTGACATAGTGTTTGTTTGGAAGTTCAATAACTCCGCAGATATGATAGACATTCCACAGAGTCAGATTCAAACCGAAAAAGGACGAAGCGTAGCTTTGTACAAACCAATGAACGAACTGGATTACGGAACGTTATTGTGTTGGGGTAAAAACGAAATTGGCATGCAAAAGGAACCTTGTATATTCTACATAAATCCAGCCGGTAAGTAAAACTTCATTATTGATTATAATACGAACCTTTTAACTGACGCTTATCAATAAATGTCATCGAATGTGACCCGAATATTCGTCATGCCCATTATATTAGAAATATTGTAACCGAGCGCGTCAAAATAAAATTACGCCAATGAAAACAGGACGACAGGGCACGTTTGCTGCACCGTAATTTAAGCAATAAAAACCAAATTATATTTTGCACCGGGTTTTAACGGCTATCAATTGGATATGTGTCAGAAATTATCAGGTTGTGCGAGAGATATCAATCAAAACTTAATTCGAGTTAAAAATACATAAAGGTAATTAGAGTCGTCGAGCGGTGGAGCTGAAAAGTTTTTTTTTCGTGTTTTTATTTTTCGTAATTGTAAATAAAATTGAATTTACGTGTATGTATGTGAAATTTTAGCAAAAAGAAAGAAAAATTCATAAAACGTACGATTATAGAGTTGGTAGATATTTATAAAATCCATACAAAACGAAATCTATTACCAAGACTTTGCTGTGCGTCTGTCACCAGGCTGTATCTCATGAACCGTGATAGTTAGACAGTCAGAAAGATCTAGTACAGATTAGGCAATCAAATACTCTTCTGGATGACTACAACCTGTTGAGATCAATTGAATGCATAAAGTCTTAGTGAAACTGTAAAAACCACAAGTATCTTTCAAGCGGAAATCCACGCCATAAGAAAGTGCACCCAGTTCAATATTGATAAAGGATACAGAAGACAAAGGATTATCATAATGTCGGATAGTCAAGCAGCCATTAAAGCACTGAGCTCTTGAGTAATCAGTTCCAAAATGGTGGGGGAATGCCTAGACAAACTCAATGAACTAGGCGAGAACAATTACTATGGATTCCAGGACACACTGGAATAGGAGAAAATGAAATAGCAGATGAACTAGCACAAAGGGGGACTGAAATACCTTTCTGGGGGCCTGAACCCTTTTACGGAATCAGCCCCAATGTAATATTGGAAGAAATAGGTAAAGTCGAGAAAAAGAGGAGATATGACTCTTCTGGGTGACTACAACCTGTTGAGATCAAATGAATGCATTAGTCAAGGTAAAACGGCGCTAAGAGTTTTAACAGGGATCCTAACGGAACATTGTCGCCTGAATGGGCATCTGAAAAAGCTCAAAATAGTGGAGGAAGAAGAATGCAGATTTTGTGGCATGGAAGAAGAAACCTCCATCCACATACTTTCCAACTGCACAGCACTTCAGAATCCTAGAGCTGGGAGAATCATGGGAGATTACTGGATAGAAGAGGAACATTTACCTAAGTTGAAGCCTGCAGATATTCTTTTTTTGACACCAGTTAACTCTAATAGAGGAGTTCAGTCTAAGGTCAGTGTAGCCAACATAAAGTGGTTTTTTTGACAAGAATGACAGTCAAGGTCTACCCTTCAAAACATAAGATGTTTGCATGTTTTTTATCATTGCGAACATCTATATTGCTTTATTAAGATTATGAATACACCCCCGAAGCGTATATCTTAGAATTTAAATTGACCTTTCAGCTGAATACTCAACATATCCATGGCCAATAATTCTAGGAACTCTTGGCAAGTGACTATTCCATTTCTGTTATCTGTCACTAGCTATGTCAGATATCAGTTGAAAAAGTAATTAGAAGAATAGAGATCCAACTAACTAGAAATGCTACAAACATCTAATCGAAAATCGACATACACAATTAAACTGACATTTGACATAACCAGTAACAGAATAACAGAAGTGAAATGGTGATTTGCCAACAGTTCCTAGAATTATTGGCCACCGATATGTTGAGTATTCAGCTGAAAAATCATTTTAAATTTCAAGATATACGCTTCGGGGGTGTATTCATAATTTTAATAAAGCAATATAGATGTTCGCAATGACAAATAATATGCAAAAATCTAATGTTGTGAAGGGTAGACCTTAACTGTCATTCTTGTCAGAAAAAACCACTTTTGTTGGCTACACTGACCTTAGACTGAACTCCTCTATTGGTTTCTTTTCTTCAGCCAACAGATGCGGTATTCAACGAGTAACTAATTTTTGACAGATAATTTTTCATGCAAAATTTTTGAATTGTGGTATTCAAAATGCCCAATGATGCTCCAATAACTCGATATTTGACATATCGATCTTCTTGTATACAGCATCGACCTTTTTGTGAGTAACTGTTGTTGTTGTTGGCTGTTGTTGGCCAAGATTAATTATTCCACATTCAAATTCCCCATACCAAGGAGAAATTGTCGACTAATGTAGTGTTTTATTGGCTAAAACAAAAACCAATTTGGCAAGAAGAGAACTATCTTCGAAAATTTAATTCCATTTTTCGACTGACTATGTTGTTATATGCAACATTCAAAAAGACAACCCTCCTATAAACAGAAAAGCCCTAAAACACATAAAACCTTTCGGATATTTCTAAATTAAGTTTCAATTTAACGACTGTATAAAATACCTACTAGTACGACTACTGCCATCTAGCATCGAGAAGCTGCAACTATTTTGATAAATCAATTTACTTACGCGAGATGGAAAAGGTAGGATTGTGATGGTAATAGAACAAAAGAGATCTACTAGAATCATCAAATTCAATAAACCTGTAACTAAATTCAATAAAATTATATTATTATGTAAAGAAATATCGGAATAGTTGCTTCCAAATTATGTCTTGAAATTTTTCAGGTTCAGTTTTTTTTAATTTGAACCCTGCTTATGTTTGATATGTCGTTGGTCAGCGCCTCCAAAGGTTTATCGACCAGGAGCTAGCTGTGTTCCTTATCTAGGCTATACTACGTTTCAATGAAACTCTAAATGATGTACCCAATCATTATTTCAGGTAAACCAGATGCCCTTTCAAATTGCTCTATAGTAAATCAAACTTCGGACTCTTTAAACGTCGAATGCAGCGAAGGATTCGATGGGGGGCTTCAGCAAGAGTTCATCATGGAGGTATTCGATACCGCTACTAGAAAACTAGTGAGTAATGTTTCATCCAGAACGCCCGTTTTTACTGTAAGCGGTTTGGAATCTGGAGCTGGTTTTGATATTGGTTTATATGCTTCTAATAAAAAAGGAAGAAGTCAAGTTAATCGGCTGCAAGCTTTCACCCTCAAATCGGCTGAAAAACATACCGGTGAGTCATATTTTCAATTTGAAGTTTCATTTTTTCTAATTTAATCACTTTTATTGCAATAATTGTAAATATCCTAGGAGCAGCAACTTCGAAGCTTAGAATTATTTGGGATTGCAGGTGCTAAATGTGACTCAATGAGGGAATTTCGAAAACCGTATGCTCTAAGGTTTGGGGAAAAAATTATTGTGAGAAAATCGGCCATGAAAAAATTATCAAAAACGTTTTTAAGCCCATAGCTTTTTGCTAGGTGGCGCCATCTATCACTATGAAAATATAATTGGATTTTTCACAAATTAAAACACTTTTAATTTTTCCTTCGGTAACTTTAGAGAGCGTTATGTAGCACCCAAGCTCTATTTATGATTTTTCCCAAGAAATTTCAAATGGAATTATAACTAGCTTAAAATAATGCAAGATTTATTGACCTGCGAAAACCGCTAGCTGATATCTCTTGTCATTCCAAAAATATTGGCATTTTTTGGTGAGTGTTGATGATTTACAAAATGCACCAATTACGTAATTATTTTAAATACTAAAAATGCCATGCAAATGGTACCTCGTTACCCTTATTGAATCACTCGGTATATGTACATACAACCTTAACTAGTTTATGTCCGGTTTTATTAGCTCGGGTTACCCATGCCCCGAGAGTTAACCCTCTGACCGGTGGGTGATACAGCGTTTTATAAAGCGGGACTATAGTTAACCCTGCCCCACCATTTGGCTCGAGTTAACTCTCGAGTTAGCGGTTGTTATGCGCAAAATGCTAAAATGTGAAGAAATGGAAGGGACAACGACACGACAACGACACGACCACGACAACGACACGACACGACAACGACACGACAACGACAACGACAACGACAACGACAACGACAACGACACGACAACGACACGACAACGACACGACAATGACAACGACAACGACACGACAAGGTCACGACAAGGTCACGACAACGACACGACAACACGACAATATATAACACGACAACGATAACTACAAAAATACGGAATATTTCACCTCAAACTTTAAACAAAGTTAAGGAGGAGTTCTATAGGAGACTGTGCTATTGCCAACAACTAGGTGGAGAACATTTTGAGCATTTATTTCAATGTATTAAAATCAAATACATCAGGTATTTTATGTATGTATTTAATAACTGTAAAAATAAAAATTTCACCCTGTATAATTCATAATTGACCATACATTATTTAGTTTGTTGGAATCGGTTCATTGAGAGGATTTAAAAAATATGCAAATATACAGGGTGCTTCATTAAAAAAAAAAACACCGACTATGGCATACTTGCGTGAATCACCCTGTACATTTACATTTATGTTTACATAACGCACAACTCAATTCAAAAGTTGACGTGTCGGCGTTTTTTATAATTTTCTAAAATAATGACAAATAATTTTATTCCATAAGTGGTTTCCACACTGTATATAAATAATATCATATCCGATATATTATTATATTTTCAATGTGGACATGGATTAATTGAGAGATAAATTTCAAATTTTTGATGACTTCCTAACAGATGATGAGGAAGACATTATTCAAAGGGTTGAGGCACCTTGAGAACCTAGGGTTTTTAGAAATAGAAATGCAGTCAGTACAACAACTTCTTCTTCCGATAAGTTCACACTTTTTCTACTGATGCCGGCGAAATACATTTTTAAATTTAGTAATTTCAATAGAGGAGTTCAGTCTAAGGTCAGTGTGGCCAACAAAAAGTGGTTTTTTCTAACAAGAATGACAGTTAAGGTCTACCATTCAAAACATAAGATTTTTGCACGTTTTTTATCATCGCGAACATCTATATTGCTTTATTGAAATAATGAATACACCCCCGAAGCATATATTTTGAAATTTAAAATGACTTTATGGCTGAATAGTCAACACATCGGTGGTCAATAATTCTAGGCGCTCTTGGCATGTCACCATTTCATTTCTGTTATCTGTCACTAGTTATGTCAGATGTCAGTGGAAAAAGTAATCAGAAGAATAGAGATACAACTAACTATTATATAAATGCTACAAAAATCTAATCGAAAATGGACATACACAATTGAACGAATATCAACAAAAATAAATATAACTGACATTTGACATAACTAGTGACAGATAACAGAAATGAAATGGTGACATGCCAAGAGTTCCTAGAATTATTGGCCACCGATTTGTTGGGTATTCAGCTAAACAGTCATTTTATATTTCAAGATATACGCTACGGGGGTGTATTCATTATTTTAATAAAACAATATAGATGTTCGCAATGATAAAAAAACATGCAAAAATCCTATGTTTCGAATGGTAGACCCTATATAACTGTCATTCTTGTCAGAAAAAAACACTTTTTGTTGGCCCGACTTTTTATTCTTTTAGATATTTTTACAGTTATACGCCAGTTATCTTTGTTTTTTTAACCCGAGAGTTAACCCTCGGGGTAACTCGAGATATTTAACTGTACTTTATAAAACCGGTCATTAGCTGTTTTTATGGATCCTTTATTACAAGTTACATTTAATTTTGAAAGTAAATTTCATTCCAACCAAACCAGTTACGGCATCCTAAGATCTTGTTCCATTCAGTTTTTTTTACTCTGGAAAATACACAGCAAATAAGTTTTTCATTAGCTTCAATATGAAATTTTTTTCATATCCAATTTAAATTGACTTTAATATTCCATTTAAACATATTATTCGCATATTTTATGCTACAACGTCATGTTAGTTTAATATATTCATCACCGGGTAAAACACACATATTATTTTACTCAGAATATAAATCACATGGAAATCTGAAATAAAGTGATCCAATCCTACACACGTTTGAAACGTAAAATGATTGTTATCGTTAGAATCAAAGGCGTAGCCGCTATGAAATCGTTATGGGATAGTTTACTAGGTAATTGTGTGTTTGGTGGAGTAATGGCGATTTTGAAATTTGCACTAATCGTGTTATTGATGGGAGTATAAAGCTTTTGCACTTGTACAGATGGATAGAGATAAGGTATATAGGATCATCCGTTTATTTGGAGAATTGTATAGAATTATAATATATTATACACTAAGGTGGTGCGTAAGTACTACTTCGCTACCCCATACAGGGCCATGATCCGGGATAGATAGTCCTGGGAAAAAGAGAGGAATACACAGCCTAATGGGACTGTCTGGTACACAGATTGCCCATGCTCCGCGTATAGAGCAGGAGCTGGAATTTACTCCAGGAACCCAAGAACACAAGTTTGTGTACCATTGGGTGATGGTGTATCTGCATATCAGGCCGGGATATATGCTATCTTGGAATGTGCGCAAATAAACCTAGACAGAGGTTATGTGGATCGAAGCATAACCATATACTCCGACAGTCAGGCAGCAATTAAAGCTCTGAGTGGGTATACCAGCAACTCAGGACTTGCTAAGGAATGTCGAGAACGACTTGCTAATCTTGCAAGGCGGAACGTGGTGCGGCTAGAATGGATTCCAGCCCACTCTGGTTTTGAAGGCAACGAGATGTCGGTTGCACAGGCTGCGGAAGGGGCGGCAGCTCCTTTCTGCGGCCCGGGCCCGACCCTGGGCCTAACAAAACAAAAAATACGGAGAAGAATAAGTGGCTGAGGACTCAGCACCTCGCTCATTGGAATGCTCTGCAGGGTCCTAGACAATCCAAACTTCTACTGAAGGGATGGACTGATGGACACGCCAGGGCAGCTACTGAACTACCAAGGAGTAGGCTAAGAAAGATAGCAGGACTCCTAACAGGGCACTGCTGTATGAGGAAACACCTCCACAACTTAGGAGTAAAGGAAAGTTCCCTATGTAGGGGTTGCGGCATGACTGACGAAACGTCAGTCCATTTTCCCTTAGAGTGTCCACACTGGGCTGTACTACGCAGGCGAATCTTCGGAGTCCCTGTTATGGCCCCTGGAGACACAAGCAGACATCCATTGAAAAAGGTTGTGGCCTTTATTGAAGGGCTCGGCTTCATGGATGTCTAGGTAGCAAGAATGGTACAATGGGCCCGCCAGTGGCCTCAGTGCCGGAACCTTGGCTTGAGTTATCCAGGACAAAGCTTGCCTGCACATTTAGTAGTAGAAGTAGTAGTAAGGTGGTGAAGACTATTATTGTTGACCGAGCGGAATAAGGTGCGAGGATTAAAAATTCTTCCCCATCATGGTGTATAGTCAAAGGCACTCTTATCGTGCGGGTCATACGATTCAACAAAGACATACTCACCATTTTCGTTTTCTTCTAATGCGTTTAATCATAACTTCCAAATAAAGTCCGTAAGATAAATAAGACAGACTTATGCAATTTCGACGGGAAAAAGAAGGATATGTATTTAGTTTTCAGCGATTCTAAAAAGTTTTTTATTTAAATGTCAGTTTGACAAGTCAAAGTGACAATATATGATGTAGCTATCTTGGTACGTCTATGTAGCTATCTTCATGTTAGTTAAAATAATCTTCTTCTTCTCTCCGGGTGTATTTGTTATCTCACGTTTTGGTAACCTCTGTGTTTTTTTATTTGATACATATGGTTAGTGACCTTTGAACCCGCACGATAAGAGAGCGTTTGACTATATATACAATTTTTTCCACTACTAAATAAATTCACAAACGCACCACGACTGATAAGTACACTGTCAGTTTTTGATTATTATTATGAACGTACTTGTTATGTCATCAGTCATTTTTGGTTGAGCGCGAATTTTAAACTAATGGCATTTTTATTCAAATAATTTTATACGGATAGGTAATTTCAATCAGAAAATATGTTGAAGACGATCTCCTGGGTATACAAAATTATGTTGCACAAGTTTTTGTTGAACTACCATCCCTGAATTCTCAAAATATTTGAATTTGTCCATTATTGACCTAGATTAATTTAAAAAAAATTATTAATCTCTAATACAGAAATTCAACTTCTTAGTTGGCTAGAAGAAGCAATAATTGTCAACTTCACATCTAGTAGTTGAAAAACTAAATT
This sequence comes from Galerucella pusilla, assembly GCA_910591695.1. Lineage (NCBI taxonomy): Eukaryota > Metazoa > Arthropoda > Insecta > Coleoptera > Chrysomelidae > Galerucella > Galerucella pusilla. Next base: position 253,079 of record CAJUYI010000096.1, read on the forward strand.
CTCTACACCCGGTTTCCATCATATCGATAGCACAAATTAAATGGTTCTTAAGTTAAACGCAACTGGCAATTTAAATCTCCAAAACTAGTGATTGGGAAAAACTACATATTTCCATTGTAACATTTCTATGAACACCTTGTATAAAATATTTCAAAAATTGATACAATCTACAGCTATAATCTACTCATATTTTTATACACGCAATAGAGCAATCATTATTCCAGTTGAAATAGGTTCCTTTTGGGGATTCTGTAATGATCATTTATTTCAATTATAGCATTTTGTGACTGTTCATAACTGAAATCCTTAATTTTAAGCTGTTCGGGTCACGTCAAATAGTATTTTATTCCGAAAATACATCCCGATTCCTTCAACACTTATTTACTTTAATAGTTCCACGGAAAAATGTTTTAACATAAAATGTATATAGCTGGTAGGTATCGAATAATTTTATCTTTATCTCTATTGTTTCCCATCCTCCGATTACTTATGGAAGTGAAAAACTACATGTAAGGGTAGGATAGTGTGGAAAAAGAAACCGACAACAAATAGTAAAACAAGAAAATTAGTAGAACTGATCCATACCAAAATGATGGATCGAAATGCCTCGACATTCGTTATATATTTCGCAAATTGAAGCCAATCTCAACAATTCCATTTTAAAATATGTCGACTTCTATTCTATCTAAAACGATATTCAACGAAAAGCCGCAGAGCTCGTTCAAATTATATTTAGTTACATAATCTTCTAGCCGCAACTGTTTGCGTTCCTATGCTACTTAGAAACCACCAAATCTTGTTTAACCTTTGCAAAGCCAAAATGCAAATACGACTATATCGATTTATACGCAAACTCTCCTAACCTATAAATTAAAGTTGTTTGTTGTGAAGAATTTGATTACAGACTATCTGTGTCAAGGGCGGATCTCGCCAAAAAAGGGTGAAAATGGTCTTAAATGCGATTACCAAACTACTTTCTCGTAGCGTTTTGATATTCCTACAAAAAGTGTGGTTTATAATACAATATTTGCAGCATAATGTAATTTCTTACTCTCTCAAGATTTGATTTAAAAGTCAAAAAAGATATATTAAAGTGCAAAATCATTTAATTGCATATTATCTCTATGATCTAGAAAGTTTAAAAATTCAAAAAGCCCGCGTCTTAAGTGATAGTTCATACCACTTTAGCCAAGATAGGCGCTAGTGATAACTGTATGCCACAGAACGCTTCACGTTTAACAGCTCTTATTATTTCTATGGTGCTAGCAAATATTTCGAGATCATAGAACTAAGGTCTGTTCGTTGTAGCTCTCGTTCCCGGTGCAACAACAAAGAACAAAATTTTAAGCTGGTTTTTCATTACAAGTAAAATGACATTCATAAAACGGGAAAATGTCTCATTGGCGTAGATATGACGTTTTATTAGTATTTTCGTTTTCCTAAAAGGTACATTTCACTTAAAATGCTACCAGATTTATATCAACAGCTTCATATTTTTCCAGTGCATAGTATTTATACGCCCCTGACTGATATAGTTGAAATAATACCCTTTTTGGTGTGCGTCATCGATTGTTAATGTCTTTCTAACACATTACGTAGGAAGAAATGGAAAAAAGGCAGGTCTTTGATTAATCCTAATCAAAATATCACAATAATGAACCGTTTAAATGTATTACAAACGTTAACCCTAATCTTTGACGTACAAAAATTTGATTGGTTGATGTTTAGATTACGCTCAAGCTCAACCTATCAATCGAGAGTTTAAAATACTTAAAATACCATGGGGGCGTTACTTTCGTAGCGGCAATAAGTCTTACGTCTTTTTCTACTGTCACACTGACAGTTCTTGACAGTTCTGTACTTTGTTGTTTACGGTCAATTATTATTTATGAAAAGTGAATATTAATCTTATTGTTTTATTTATATGAATAATACAAAAATATGCATGAAAACACGGAAAACATCAGTATTTTGAAAGTTCTCAAGTATTTTCAGTTGGAAAAAGAATCTGGTAATTACTAATTGCATAGCCTTTTCGAATTTGGCTAAATACAATCCTGATGATCTTATTTATCAAATTTAAGGTTAGCTATATGTCAAAATAGCAAATAAAATAAACGACATGCCGAAAACCCGGATATACGTCACAATCGATGACGCACACCAAGAAGGGTATTATTTTAACTATAGTATGTACATACTATACCAATTATATTTTGTGTGTATTGAGGACGAATTTCAGCTTTGTGCAGGTCTGAAATAGGCCCTGATTATAATTGTAGGTTTCTGTAATATGGACCCAAGGGCCATTCAAAATGTTTTGTTAATTATCATCAGTTATGAAGGACTAATGGAATCTTAGATTTAATATTAATTTAACGTCATAGTTCTTTGACGTACAATCAGAAGCTTTGCTTTTTAAAACCATTTTAAAACTTATTTAGTTTGACATTTCGTATCCACAATGAATTCAAGTGCAATTTTCAACATTATTTGTTCTTAACAAATACCTGATCTTTAATGCAAAGCATAAATCAGTTTCTATACACTCTTATAAAATATCGTACACCATTGGTAAGTTTATGACAGATATCGGCCATGTTTCCTCACCCCATACCGACGCCGCGTATAGCTTCAGTTATGTTTGCCAATTTATATAACAGTTTTTGGCAATTAGCTAAACGGTTCCGCAAGGAGGTTACGTCAAATGGATGAGATTTTTATATGATGCCGCTCTCTTATTTAAAAGAGCAAAATAAACAATATTCTTAAAATTGTACTCTACTTTCTAGCTACTCCACTTCTGTCCAAACCTTCCCCACCAGAAAATTGTACAATCATACATCAAACACAGTATTATCTCCAAGTGGCATGCGAGATAGCAGATCACTTGTATCTTCCCTCCAATACCTACTTAATGCAAGTATATGATGCCAACACACGTTTATTAGTTGGCACCACTACTTCACAAAATCCTCGTGAGATTATCATGCGGAACTTGGGGGAAGTACACGAGGATTTACTTTTGTTCATTCGAACTATGGACGCTAGATCTGTGACAAGTGACGCTAATATTATTTATGTTCCTGCAATTACTAGATTGAACACGAGCGGTAAGATGTTAGCGATGTTTACAGTTTGGTGGTGGATTGTAGACACTTCTGATCAGGGTTTTTTGTAGGTAGTTTTAGAGGTAGTAGTTTTTTTTTGTCATAACACGTTGATACCAGTATTCAGAATACTCGATCAAAATATACAGATTGCATCATTCTACGTTGGCAAAAATGTATTTAACAGAAATAATAGACAGAGCTTTTGTTTTTTTTTATTTAGATTTGCACTAACATCTAACAAAAATAACACATCTTAAGAAAGGTTTCGTAAAAGTATGTTGAAGGTATGGGTACTCCCTGCTCCCGTCTGTACAGGCTCTTCACCATTCATCTGTTGTATTCTTTGGAAGTTAGCATAGGCTGCAGTGGTGAAGCACAGCACCCGGAGCGCCCTTTTCGTTTTTCTTTTTACCCCATCATCTTGAACGCTGAAGGCACCGCAACTCCTGTATTTGCCAGTGACTCCTGTGATGTCGACGACGCAGATGCCTGACGCTATTTGAGTTTTGAGTACTGTCGTTTACAGATACAGACGTGACGGCTGCTATATGAATTCCTTATCACATATTTTCCATTGTTTAAATAATTAGAATGAACATTTTTTATTGACAGCCGCCTCATCAAATCTAATCAAACTTTTATGACATTGAACTCCAATATTAAGTTTAGACTGGTTTAACTTCTATAGAATCGCTAGTGCATACCAACTCAAAACTGTAAGCTAGTTTAATGGTTAAGCGATGCCTATGGCCATAAGTGAAATGTAATTTTGTTTTCAGCGTCAACACCAGTACTACTCCAAATAACTCCATTACTTGGTGCATTGATCGGTGTGGTTGCCGCTTTAATCCTAATAGCTGTTATTATAGTGGTAGTTATACGACTAAGAGGAGGTGGTGATCGTGATGACAAAGAATACGACGATGGTGGATTATCAGTCACTAGTCGACGATGTGTAGCCGGTAATAGTGATAAGGCCAGTACTGAACCCCTTAACAAAGTAAGTTTGAAGTTGATAAATTGGGAAATAATGTCGTATACAAAGCCCCACAAAGTCTTCAATGGGATGAAGAGTTCGACTGGGGAGCACGATCCAAGTGCACGGCCTACCCCAGTTCCATTCGCAATCTCTCAGTGCCATGTAAAAGTTGCTCCGGTTCAGATCCGGTGCAGTTACCAAGGGGCACTAAAGAAATGCGGGCCACACCAGTGCAGTTCTTGAGCCGACGTTGATTCAACTGGGATTGACGGAAGATTTGTCAAATTGACCCAAGCAGGCTAACAACTCGTCATCCGAGAAATCACTCTCGGTGCTCGATAATGTGTTTAGAAATTCTTAAAGTGTCGCCATCAACTACATTTCTATTTATTAGTTATGTTTGGCCCTCTAGAACGGTACTAGCAGCACAGTTCTAAAATTTCGCACCGAGTGCAAGCCTGCCGATTTCTCATCGGACCGCACTAAATTGGTGCATGTCCGAAGCGAACACAAATATTTTCAAAACCGGTGCAGAACTGTGTCAGTCGAACAGCTAGCACCAATAGAGAGTGCTTTCAGTGCGCACTAGTGCCGCCAGTCGAATTCGCCATGAATAATATAAAATGAATTATAAATTAACTACGAACTGTGCAGCCAGTCATACACATTGCTATCTGGCCTCTCATTGGTGGATGCCGCATTCGATTTAGCTTCTTGTATTGGATTTATGTTCAGACGGAACTCAGCTGTTGACAGTCAGCACATTGTTTGTCAATTTCAACGTTCATATACAATATGATGTAAATTCAACCACAAAGCATGATATTTTTTTCATTCATTTACAGGATCTCAATGACAGCGTTGATAGCTTAGAAGAAAAAAATCCCGACATTATCCCTCAAAATAACGCAGAAGATGAATATCAAGACGAGGAGAGAGCGTTCGAAAGGTTAAACAATACAACGATGAGAGTTTACAATAGGATGCAGAGTCCGAATAGCCAGCTCAAAAATAACGGTTCCTACGAAGGTTACGGTGCCAAAATGGTGAGTTGAGTGCTTGTGTGTGTAAACACATAGAATCTATATCGTCTTTTCCAAATAAAAGTAGATAAGTAGCTTTCAATTATTTCCTAATTAGAACATATTACCTCCCATACATCTCCCAAATCTAACACAACAAAACAGGGTAGACTAACTGTTTTCAGAACGACGAAATAACATATGCTGAATTATCTATCGCAAATCAACAGATGCCGCAAGTGATCTACAATCAACAGTGCATCCCTATGTCGGTTATTAGACGACAAGAACCGACGGTGTACGCTCAGATCGACGTTAAACGCATGCCAGCACACACGCTACAAGCCATGGCCACGCCGCGGCCTTCTTCCTTTCAAACTTTACATCATCCACATCTACCGCCTTACATGCCAAGATCTATACGGGACGATGGTTCCATCAGCTCCGAAACTCCTTTGTTAAATACCAGAGACACAGCAGTAAGTAGATTCTAAATACTTTTAACGTGTTATTATTCAGCATTATTTGTTTGTCACCTTTTTTTCGGGCCGAGATGGGAAATTCATGTTCGAATGAGTCCTTAACCAGTACCTAGACAGTGTTAGACCCATCCCCACGGGAATGCCTACCAACCAAACCCACCTCTTACTCTCTGTTACTCCTGCCTTGGATTCACTACCCTAGCATACTTCAAGACGGGTGGCGGTACCTCACACACTCTCCGTCATCTTCTTCCTTCTATCACTCCTACCTCTCACATGCCATGTCGAGTCCTTCTCTTCCGCTCATCATGCTCTCTACTACGCCACTTATATCCATCCATTCCTCTTCGCCCCTCAGCATAATATCCATATTTTCCCAATACACCTCCTCTCCCAGTTTATTTTCCTACTTCTTCAAAACTTCCTCGTTCTTCCAACATCTAAACACTTGTCCCACATCATCCTCCACTTAACATCTCTCGCACACTCCAGTGTTTGTCATCCTGGATTATACGTATGTGTTGACAGCTGTCACTAGTATTAGTGTCAGCTGTCAAGCTGGAAACTCGCTAGATGCAACATTTTGTGGCGGAGCATTTTGCTGCAACAGAAAAAAATAATTCAGCCGGAAAGGCACCGAGATTGCGATATTATGCTGCAAAATGTAAGCCGGTTCCATTTTTTCCCAAAGGAATTGTAGAGTTTGCCAAAAATTGGACAGAAAAACGATTTTTATACTTTCATTTGTCAGGTTTATTCGTTATGTTGGCTGCATTTTGTTTGTTTGTTCTAGCGCGCAATATAAAATGAAAAGCTCGAGTAATAAGTGATGTCATGACAGAAAAAATTATTTATTTTCAGACTCTACAATCGCTGATGGATGTTAACACGTCCAGAACACCAACGATAATCTCAACTTTACCGAGAACAGTAACAGCAACTCGTTTTTGACCTAGTTAAATATTAAGTAATTCAGAAGAACTGGTATATTTATAAAAAAAAATGTAATTGTTATGATGACTTGATAGATGTTACCGTCTCATTAGTAAGTGTTTCTTATGTACTGTTTTTCAAAAAAAAAAATGTTTTTATTGTACAAACTTTTGTTTCGAGTTTACCAAACAGTGCGTTATTTAAAAAAATATTGAATATACAACTTTCTGATTGTTGTGTCAATTAAATTTAGTCTAAAAATGGAATTTACAATTTTTCATACTTCACAAATGGCAATTCAGCGCGACAACTGAACTTGATCAACATAACCTCACATTTGTTTCATAATAAAAGTGGTGGCTGGAACTGATATGTTTCTATTATGGAGGGTAGAGGTAAGGAGAACCATCTCTGTGTTTGATAAAGTGTCCGTAACAGCGCGTCCAATAAGGGTGGCGCTGCGGCACCTTAGGATACTTTTTAAAGAAACCGCCAAAAGTGATTAGAAGGAGATAGAGAAATAAACAAGGTAGATAGTTGAAGTTTGGTATACGGGTTTTTACTAACTACTCTAGTCATGAAAATTTTTAAATATTTAAACTCAGCACACTTCACTCCGTCTACAATAGCTATGTTCAAATTAGATTTTTTCGTACGCCAGCGCTACTCTGGCAGATAATTGAAGCTTTATTGTCAGTATACAGCTGGACACTTTTTCAACTCTCCCCCCATACAAGTCGGTTCTCCTTACCTCTACCCTCCATAGTTTCTATTTAAGACTGGACTGGATACTAGATGGAGGATTAATATCGAGAAAGTCCGACTCCCTTTGCCCTTTCAATTATTCACGAGCTCTAAGATTGAATATTATGACGTGCCTCTAGGGTAGATTTTTTATGACATTCCATAGATAATTAATTTAAAGACTATTTCCAAACAATAGCTTTCAAATAACGCCCTGTGTATTTATGAGTTTCTCTATTCTAACTTAGAATGTATGAATGAAGAGTATGAATGAATGTTAGAAACGGTAATGATTTTCTTACTGATTATATATATATAAGAATTTTATAATTGTATTTTATAAATGTTAAAATTGATTTTTAGTTTATAATAGCGTTTAAATTTCAGCTAAGACAATTATAGGACTGTGATTGTAGCAGTCTCAATCCGAATTTTGACAATTTTTGTGTAAAACAAGTCTACTTGTATATAAAAAATTATGTTTTGTATGTAGCTGTAACGTCGATTTATTCATACATGGAATGTGAAAGTTTTAAGTATTTGTCGGGTCATAAAAATATATTTTATACACAAATATATCAATATCCTTTCAAAATTATTAAATCGTATGCCTACTATACCTGAAGATGGTTACCATATAGATAAAAAAGAAGAGCACTGCCTGAGATTATATAATGGTGGCAGGTGACGGTTAAGCGCAGTTACACCAACTTTTACACACTTCAAACGCTTGAAACTGAAGATTAAATCTGTTTTTATTTCTGTTTAGATCCTGTATAAAAAATATTTACCACTTCTAGCTTCTGTCTTATGTTTGCTGTGTATAAACAGCTCAGATGAACTCGAAAACTATGCTACATACCACATCTAACTTTTGCTTGCTAGATAACATCAACATGACATGACATACCTCCTGTTTCCTGCTTGTGTCTCACATCAACTGTCAGGCAGTTTTTCGTGAACAGTACAATGGTGAACACTTAACAATTTTAATCTCTCGATGCCTTTTCGGATTCACGCTTTCATAAGCTTCTGAAATAGATATGGCCACAGCTTCTCCCTTCTCCATTTTAGAATCAAGCTCGCTTTTATTAAATAAATCCCAAATTTCCAAGGATTAAGTAGAAATAAACAAAAATAAATTGGAAGAAACGAGTAGGTTAACCTCAAAAATGGTACTTTGCCAGTCTCTCAACCATTTGTCAACGTGCTGTTGCCATATCTTTTACTGGACCTTACTGAAGTTTCCCAAAAAGGTCCCCTATAATAATTGTCAACATGTATGGTCAATTATAAAAAAAATTTTGTTGACATTTAAAATATAGTAGCTTTCACTTCAACTGACGATTAGTTGGAGAGTAAAACCAGAAGGGTGTGTGGAAATTTGGAAATAAAATATATTTATACGACCGATACTGTTACAAGTCGCCATATACCTACATTATTTTTATAAAATATTAACCATATTTTTAAGTAGCACAAGTACCAAAAAGTTAGCATCCAATAATGAACTGCCCTTCTTTCATTATTAAAAATCCGTTGGTTGACAGAATTAATTTAACTTATTTATATTAAATAAAGTTTCTTGTCTTAAAACTGTCATTCAGTAGAGAAATTGTAGGCAACCTACATTACTTGTCATACGTATTAATTTTGCATACGTGAATTTTCAATAAGCTTTTTAAGTTGCCAACCCAAAAAATTTGATATATCTGCTACACTGAGGAAAGGAAATTTCAGAACGAATTTGCCATGTGAATGTTCGTTTTGTGTATAAATGGGGCTCTTCACGTTACAAATTCATCCTGAAATTTCCCTTCCTGTGTTAGAAAAGTATGAAATTGTTTGGGTTGGCAGCTTGGACCGGAATCGCTTATTGAAAATTCACGTATGCAAAATTAATACGTATGACATGACAAGTAGTGTTGGTTGCCCACTTTTCACAAAGCAACTATAAACAATAAAGTTACAGTGTCGTCATCTAACAATAGAGGCTGTACTTGGGTTTTAAATATTTATTAATTGTAACAACATGAACATAGCACAACTTGAATTGTAACAATTATGAGTGGAGTCAGTGACAGTGACAGGTGACACACTAGGTGCGGTAGTTTTTGAAAGAACGGTTGCCTACCGCTAGTATTTGAATCAATAAATTTATTTAAATTTCTATAGATGTCTAACTGCATTTTGATAGTTGTGCTATTCATATTTAAAAAACTTTCTCTACATAAAAAATATAAATGTTGGATGTCCGTCCAATGTTTTTTGACATGTTCATTAAAATATGTATGTTGATAAAAAAAAAGGCATGTGATTTGTCTGAACAAATTTTCTCGGATAAAATAATTTCTATATGCACTAGTATACTTAAAAGATATGTGCCTGTTAATCCAGGAAGGCATGTTCAGATACCTTTATTGTAAATATTTGTACTGATGTCATTCCCCTTGTAATTCCACTGGGTGGTCCATGAATAATTAGTTCGGTATTTCTATTGTGAAACTTGGGTTAGTTTAATAGACAAACATTGTTATTGTATCAAATTCGTTTTTATGGAGCACCCAATACATGCAAGAGAACAAAATATATATTATTTGACGGTTATAGGAATTCTAAAAAATATGTCATTGCATTGAAGTGATCATCATCATCAGCATTTGAAATTAAGTCGTGAAGATGATGATGATTTTTTAACAGCTTCTCTTGAAAATGATAGTAATATAAATAAATTAATTTTGTCTCTCTTGCATATTACAATATACCTTTCCCTTTATAATTTTGCATTTATACATGTAAATATGTAAATAAAATGCTCAAAGTATATATTATATATATTTAAAAAAAAAAATTATTTCTATTTAAATGTTTAGTTGAAGTAAAATGGCCAAAACTTTTATTATTGTTCAATTCGTTCTTATTTATTAATAATGTCTATTAACTTGACAATAAGATTTTGACTTGAATATTTATTTTGGTATGGAAGAGTTCTTCATAAATAATATTACTAATAGGTACAATAGATGCAGCATAATTCAAATTAAAAATATAACCTGAACTCTCCTCTCATTACAGCCTCTCGTTGTCTCTACTGGTTGACTAACATTCACCAAATCCAAATTCCTATAAATTCATCCTGTTCCTTATGTGGTCTTTGACCAATATCGAGGAAGCGTCAGTCTGCTTGGGTCTAGCTAGTCCTTTCAGTGATATACCTACCTCTCCCTCGTATCCAGAAACTAGGAAGAAGATAAGTATCCATGGTGTATCGAAAAAAATACACTCTGGCACTGAAAGTTTTATATCTGCAATTGTGAAGAATTCTTCCATTTGAGTCATTAACAAACTAGAAAATTTTTAAAGTTTTTGAAGTGGCCTTGTCTATAAAACATAGGTAACTTTTTGTGTAATATTAATGCCATAGGTTTTGTATATAATATGTGTTGTATTATCATGTATGTAATTACTCATAAATCAAAAAATAAAGACATAGAAATTTTACGTTTTCTTTCACTTGCACATAGGTGAAAATCACTTCCTTTCAAATTTAAATATTGGGAAGTACATAGACTCATTAATAGTTACAGTACTCCCAGAAATTTTTGTAGAAAAGTTAGGTTAGTACATCAACATTGTACTGACTGCAGTGTACTTAGGGAAGTGTCCAGATTAGGGAGAGGATGATGGGATTACATGAAATTCGCTCCCTTTAAAACACATCTCTAATAACCAAGTCTCTTCCAATATGGATTATTTACTGAGGAAAACCAAACTCTTTTGATGTGAAAAGATGATAGTTTAATCGAGTTTGTAAAGTAGAAAAGTGTAGTTGGGCTACCCATTGGTAGATGGCGGTCTATATGCTATTATCATATAGGCATTGGTCTACGTAAGTAAGTCATCAAAACTGTGGGAAAACAAAGGGCGGTGGGACACACGACCTTAAACAACGCATCTCCGTAATACCCCATGTTTCTTTAATAATGCGGATTATTTATTGAGGAAAACCAGACTCTTTTGATGTAAAAAGATAGTTTTATCGAGTTTGTAAAGTATGATGTGAAAAGATAGTTAAATCGAGTTTGTAAAGTCGAAAAGTGTAGTTGGGCTACCCATTCGTGGATGGCGGTCTATATGCTATTTTCATTAAGGTATTGGTCCAAGCTATGTAAGTAAGTCATCAAAACTGCGGGAAAACAAAGGGCGGAGGGTCACACGACCTTAAACAACGCATCTCTGATACCCCATGTCTCTTTAATAATGCGGAATTATTTATTGAGGAAAACCAAACTCTTTTGGTGTGAAAAGATAGTTTATAATTGAGTTTGTAAAATTGAAATATAAAGATAGTTTAATCGAGTTTGTAAAGTAGAAAAGTGTAGTTGGGCTACCCATTGGTAGATGGCGGTCTATATGCTATTATCATACAGGCATTGGTCCAAGCTATGTATTAAGTCATCAAAACTGCGCCCAAACAAAGGGCGGCGGGCCACACGACTTTAAACAACGCATCTCCAATACCCCATGTCTCTTTCAATGCGGATTATTTATTGGGGAAAACCAAACTCTTTTGGTGTGAAAAGATAGTTTAATTGAGTTGAGTTTGTAAAATTGAAATATGAAGATAGTTTAATCCAGTTTGTAAAGTTGAAAAGTGTAGTTGGGCTACCCATTGATAGTAAGTAAGTAGGTCATCGAAAGGGATAGGAATGTAAATAAATTTCAAACTCAGGTTGGTCATAATTTATTTCCCATGTAATTTCAGATTTAATATGTACATCGTTATTCGGAGGTTGACATTATCTATGGAGAACTTTCTTATCCAAGATTATATTTCTATACTAACACTTACAATTTTGGGAAAATTAAGATCTAACATGATAAAAAAAGAATATTATATATACCTATGTACATCAACCAAAAGAACACGGCAAACCATACTCTAACTAATCCTAAGTCAATTGTGTAATGAGCAGGAATATGAACTTAATCTTACCTACATATTATTAAAACTCACTTTATTTAAAAACAAGTGGGTGACTACAAATATATACATAATATTGTCATTAAAGAGTAACAAAATAACAAGGTTTGGAATGCATTGACCACACAATATTACTACAAGTGTGTATATTTGACCTTATATATTTTCACTCCACTAATTTATTAAAACCCTTCAGACATGCAAAGATTTTTCGAAGAATCATTTTTTGAAGATATGGATCTATTTTTATTTTAATCAGCTAAAATTTTTTGAAATTAACATTGTTTTTACATTAAATAAACCAATAATAGAGAACTCTTCCCAAGAAACTCAACTTCACTTCTGGTATTCAGGAATATTTAGTATTTCAATATGACTTCTTCTGCAATAGAAAAATCAGACAGGAAAAGCTATTTAAGGCCTTAACAAAAAAACAAAAGAAATAAAAAATTTCAATGCATAGTCACTTGTAAAAGGAATAAGATCAAAAGGTAAAATTTACAATTGATTTATGAGCACTTAACTTCCCTCAATACACAGTATGATAGTTTTTTAATTGTTGGAAGTTTTTTACTGAATAACAGAAATGTATGATTCATAACAATTTGTTTCCAAACCTAAAAGTTGCATAATAGTATATTGTGTCACAAAGGCAAAAAATTAAGCTTTGGTAGCCCAGAGCCTAGTATATCATATCAGCTGATAGTTAAGGGCTGCTAAAGTGATTTCCTGCCTGGGTGGGTTGCAAAACAATACTTTCCAACCTATTTTTGGTGTTCATATAATTGGCTTTCCAGTGTGGTAGGCGAAAAAATAAGTTTACAAATTATTATTGGTGTTGCAATATTGAGTTTTACATTAGTGTAGGTACTATTTACCATAAAAACCGAAGAAAATTTATCTAAAAGTATTCAATATTGATTGTGATAACAAACAGTGTTACAATAGTTCACTTATCTAGTTTATTCACTTGATAATAAATTTTATTACAATACATTTCAGGAAAACCATTCAGCCATTTTATTGAAGTCAGTTCAAAGTATACAAATCCCTAAATTTATTTTCACAGTTTTTTAGTATCAGCTTAAATATCTATAAGAATAACTCATATAAATAATGACAAATAATCAAAGTACTAGAAGCACACCCAATATGTCATTAAAACGAAGTTAATATTGTTACATGAAAAATAGAAGTATTGTTACCTATTTAAAAGGAATAAAGGATTAGGTAGTTTACGAATTAATTCCAATAGTTGCGTTCACAATTTACAAAAAATGAGAAATTGGTTGTAATTTTCAAAAGAAAGTATAAAATAAATAATGAGTTCCAAATACCTATTGAAAAAATATTTTCTAGCCTGACAACCCATCATAAACAGCTGCACATATTATTGAAACAACTACAGAATGCAGCTTTGAACAAAGGCTTACTAAAAACTCACTTCAAAATACAAATAAAAGGTGACTCAGATAGGCAAGGTGGAAAGAAAGAATCTAAGTACAGCCTCAGTTTATATTCACTTCAGTCATATTAAAATAACAATTAGTTTTTTCGGTACAACTGACTGACTCACATAAGAGTTAAAAAGAATACAGCTAGTATATGATATAACTTAACAAGAAATCAGTTAAATCTAATACTTTTGTTAAAAATGGATAAATATATTCAAAAATAAACATAGTTGAATGTTTGCCAAAATACATTTCCTTATAAATATTTCAACTTCCTGCATAATATCATGTGCATTTTATATGTTATTCATTTTAGAGTCTATAAGTATTAATTCTTATAAAAAAAATGGTATAACTGTAACTTAATACTTAAATAATTTATTTTACCAAATATAAATAAAATATCTGTGGGAATGATCATACATTGTGTTGAGTATGGTTGTTGAAGTACTTGGCATTGTTTTTAATTATTTTGGTGCAATAACATTTAATGTTTTTTTTTAGTTTTAGGCAATACCTTGCTAACTGCCAATATCTTGGGTTGATATAAGGTATGTTTCAAACACAATCAAAAACTGTCCGAAATGAGTCAAGCAAACGAGTTTACTCTTGCATAATTCCTAGCACTGATTGAAATAGTTGAATATTCTCTGATCATTTTCAACAGTTTATGACTGCAGATGGAACAGACCCCATGAAAGCAACTAACAATTTCCATAAACATTCTTTTAGTCAGAACTTACCCTAGTTTTAAATAATACTGTCAGCTTATTAAAACTTTCAAGCTAAGTTTTAAAAATAATTCAGATAGACATGAAAAATGTTAAATTTAAATATTTTCAGATCAGTAACAAATTTTATTATTCTAAATTCAATTCTTATAAAAGGAATCACTGATATTAAAGATCAAAAATAGAAATTCTTGTTTGATGATTACAAACACTTTTCTATTTTTTTAATTCTAAAATACACCTGGATACACCAAAAATATTAGACACAAAAGTACTTATCTCTTGAAACACCAGTTGATTTTTATGATGAACTGTAAGAAAATTTCTCTGTAGCAATACTGTGTGAAATTTTGATGTTAAAGTTAAATTTGAAAGGTAAACTTTTTGCAAAAATGTGTGTACCTATTGACTTATCTCACCAATGAAATAACATAATAAATATTTATAAATAAGAACAAAACAACACTCATTCCTATTTATTGGCAATATATTTTTCACATTTTTTGACAAAATTGCCTTGCAAAATAAATGAATAAATTTGATTATAGGTATACAATGAGATGTTCGCCCTATTACTTACCATTCACAAATGAAAAATTGTAAGAAACAACAACAACCAGTAAAGAGTTGTTTCACTTATGCATATAGGATGAGTCAGCTCAGTTATTAACCCATATATTGGAATGATAATATGCATATCTTGTTAACAATAATTGACAAAGTACTTTTCTATATTTTGCAATTTAAAAAGTTGAAAAATATAATTCAATAGTTGTTCTTTTTCCACTGTTTTAGTAGTCCGTTAAAAGATAAATGTTAAATCAAATATCTTTCAACTTATTTTAGAGTTGTTTAGTTTAAATTTTTTCATTTAACCCAATAATTACATTTTTTCACTGTAAAAAGGAACCAATTGACTTTATCATTATTTCTATTATTGTCTTTATTTATTAAGTGATACACGAGTATAACAAAATTTGTTTAATGTAAGTAAATACTTATGTACTTACAATTTTATTTATACCTGAATAGACCAAACCTTGTGACCATGAGTGAATATCAACTAGTTGTGTAAAAAATTAGAAATACACCTAAATTTTGCTATTTTAAGCAAAAAATGTCAACTAGATTAAATTCATATCCCTTATATATTATTAAAATATTTATAGGTAATTTTAATTTATTTGATAAATGTCCTTTGCTCAAATGCAATAGAGCATACTGCAAAGTGTATTTTTGTTGCAGTTTGCAGTTCGTTTTTGCAGCAAAAATATAACCCAAATAAATGTCTATGAAACATTTCACTGAGATGGATATTTCTGAACATTACCATACATAACGGGAACATTTGGTTGTTGACCTGGTTGTCCTGTCCACTGTCCTTGTTGAGGCATAACACAGTACTGTTGGCCACCTGGTGGATATTGTTGGTATTGCTGATAGGACTGATATCCTTGCACATAACCACCTCCTGTGTAACCTTGTGGGTACCAATAGTTACCATATCCATAAGAATAAGGAGGTGCAGATGACTGTGAAACTGCTCCACTTGGTTGCATTGCTGTTGGGTCTGGACCAAATCCGCCATTTTCTTTGCCCCAGAAACATTTCACAATATGACCGTTTATTCCAGAATTATGGATATGTTCGATGGCATGAGTAGCACTTTCTTTTGTTAAAAATTTGATAAATGCATATCCTTTATCCTTAAATACTCGAATATCTTGAATGGTTCCAAATGGAGCAAATGTTTTGTGTACTAAATCATCAGTAAGACCACTTGCAAACCCACCACAGTAAACAGTTGTGTTTGTTGGTGAAGTTTGATTATAAATTTCTTCAAATTCTGGTTGCTTTTGTCGTTGAGCTGGTTTTTCAGTTCTAGGCGGTGGTGGTTTTCTTGTAGACCAATTAGTACGAATAGACCTTGACCCAAGCCATTGTCCATTCATAGCTTGTATAGCATTTTCAGCTTCAGCTTTTTTAACGAAAGATACAAATGCATAACCTTTAGATTTAAGGGTTTGTGGATCTCTCACTATTCTGCAATTTGAAATTTCCCCAAATGGAGCAAAGGCCTCTCTCAACGTTTCAGTCTCTATTTCTGGTGATAAATCACCAACAAAGATATGATGATGATTAGACGTATCTTGTTTGGGCTGATTTCCTGGACTTGTTGCCCAATTTACTTTCATTTCTTTATCTAAAAACAATCGTCTATTCATAGCAGCTAATGCTGTAGATGCTGACTGGTGGTTGGTAAATTCAACAAAAGCATATGGATCATTTCCGGGCTCTCTAATTATTTTACAACCTTTCACTGGACCTATTTGTGAAAATAGCGTACACAACAGGTCCTCTGACACTGACACGTCCAGATTACCTACATAAAGTGTTTTTGGATGACTCTCGTCCGACATGGTGACGCCGGCACTATTATTTCGATAATACAAGTTTTAGAACACTCTACAACTTTTCTTATTGCACATATAAAACTCTCTGATGATACTTTAACAACTTAAACAGCCAAATTCCTATCCAAGAACACGATAAGAAGGTGATAATGACACAAAATTTGCCAACTTCTATTTTTCTGGAAATCCAGCTGTCATTATAGAAAACGGTCAAATGTCAAATAGGAAGTGAATGTCATCATAGAACACAAATCAAGTGCTGACTTCCGGTTTGCCAGTTAGAAAACGAAGTCCCTAAATTTAACACCATTAATTGCAATATAAAATACTTTATATTGGAAACTAATAACACTAGGCCATTTATACTCATTCTTAAATGTAATTGGAAATAGTGTTTGTCATCAAAGCTATATTCCTCATAAGTTATATAATAAGATTCAAAATTTTCTTTGTCTTCATTTAATTGTGATGTAGCTGTACAGGAAATACGTCACATCCGATTGAGCTCTATGCTGTTAGGTGCGAGATAGGTTCGCTCGTTTCTTCGTTTAGATTTGCACGAAAATGAAATCATAAAAATACATTATTTTAAGTCTCTTGATGTATGCAGGTGTGCGATAACTATTTTATAACAAATATTCTATACTGGATGCAGTCGCTGACTTTTAGCGAAAAATGTGGTGACGTGCTTAAAACTCAATATGTAAGCCAATGTATGAAAAGATTAACATTTTTCCAACTTTTAGCATAGCTGCTGAGTATCCGACAAAATGACTTACGTGTCCCTTTCTTTTCCTGTTTAATCGTAAAAGCAGAAAATTATAAAAGGGTTGTCAAAAATTTTTGCTAAAGACAATGATAATCAGTGTAATAATCATAGAGATACTGCAGTATGTCTATGGTAATAATGGTCTCCTTAGACAAGTTACCTGTACGCCTTACCAGGTCAAAGACCAGTCTCACAGGAAAGCAGAAGAATTATACTCTAGGCAAGGCAGCTGTCAACAAAGCAACCGAACCTCAAATTCATAACATTTGAGAATGTGAAAAATAGAAAATGGTCTGAATATAACTTGATGACTGTTCAACCTAGTTTTGTTGGATATTTATCAGCTGCTATGGAACAATTCAAAGATGTACACTTTTTCCATACATCATCTCAAGGAAATATTTATACTATGGTGGAATTACCAATTCCCAATGGGGCAACCAAGCTTTTAGTAGCTTCATTGAAAAGGGAAGTGTTTTGTTTTGAGTTTCAAGAATCACCTTCGGGTTCACTTATTCCTAGTAGCAAAGAAGTATCATTCACTTATATACCTAGTAAGTAAGAATATATATCCTCTGGTATTACTTGATATATGTCTTTAATCCAATTTGCTAAAAACTACATCTAAAATAGTATATTACATAACAAGAGTAGTAAGTTGCTTATTACATGCGAATAGAAAAGTTGCGCACGAGCCGCGTAGCGGCGAGTGTTGTAATTCTATAAGCATGTAATAAGCTTACAACTCCAGTTGTGTACTATACTTTTTCTACGAACAACTCCATTAATAAAAATAAAACGCATGAATAACATGTACATTGACACTAACAGCTAGTGACAGCGAGTTTTATTAATTATTAAACGTCAAAACAACCTCTACTAACTCGTTTCCATGGTTACTCGAAACCATTGACTGACAAGGCTTTGGTGATAAATTGTTGTTTTTCTAGAACTGAAGCGTAATTTTTTTTATTACGTGCTAGTCATTACGTGTCAGTATCCGTAATGATCCATTTACTTAGTAACCAAATAGTAGGTAATATGGAATTTACTAGTGTGAGAGTAGAAAAAGAATTTTACTTACTATAGTGCTGCCACATTATACCTCATTTTCTATGTTAACAACACTGACAATCTGCATCAGTAATAGTTTGTTTATTGATTGTAATGGAAAACAACTGAGTAAGGAATTATTAAATATCAGAAAAATTGTTAATTTAAAGAAAAATATTGACAAAATTTATTTTTATAGATGGTGCAGAGATAATTTCAATGGATGCATTTAATAAGTCTTTAACTAGTAATGAAATTGTGATCGGCATTACAATAATAAAGGTAAAGGATATTTTTTGTGGTCAACTACTTCAACTGTGAAACATATTAAAATCTCAACATGTATTTTTTTAGAATAGTAGCGATGCAGAAAGCCGTCTTGATACCTATTTGAACATTTACTCAGGGGAAGAATCTGATGAACTGAATATTGAAAATGTAGCTCAAAGTTGTTTAAATGTGGAACTTGGTTTCATACCCTACAAACTTTTGCATACATATTTAGCAGTTTGGAATGATAATGAGTTAGTTAGCAAGGAGGTATTTATATTTTTACTTAAGCACTGCATTACTCTCAAAAAATCTTCTTATTAACCAAAATATTTCCTTTTAAATTCATTTTAGGTAGTCTTTGTGCTATCAGGTAGTGACAATCAAATACATGTATATAGAGAAAATACAGTTGATCATAATTATAAAGAAATAGAAAATCAAGAATATTTTCCTGAATTTACCAAAACCCCTAGTCCTGTGATCTGGATAGACATATATTATCATAAAAATTTTTCAGAGTAAGTGGGTACCATAAAAAATTATTCACCTTTGATGGTTTTCCTTGATTTTTCAGGAGGGTTACTGCTTTTGGTTGTGAATGTGGATATCTCAAAATGTTTAAAGTCAACGTAAAAAATAACAAAGTTATATATAATTTTTCAACAAGATTCAGCAACTACATTTCAAAAGTGTGTATTAGTCCTGAAAAAAATTCAGAAGTAAAATGTGATATTATCAATAGGGTCCCAAAAAATGAAAGCGATAAGGAAGTTGAGACAAAACTTAATTTAATTGTTGTCAATACTATATTGCCAGCTGTAATTTTTCAGTAAGTTTTTTTATGAGAGTAAAATCAGAGCATGGAATATAAAAGTTATTACTTAAAATGATGTACAACTTGGTTTCTAGTGATATATTGACATACGGTCTCAGTAACTATTCCACACTTCCTAAACTTGATGGCATAAGTGTGTTGACATGTTGTGAAGTTAATGACATTGACTTTGATGGAGAAAAAGAAATTTTACTTGGAACAAACTCCGAAGTAAGTTTATTCACTTCAAACGGTCACTACATTACTATTTTGTTTGTTTGTTTCAAGGAAATTATGCTGTATAAAAAGGATTCAAACAATACTTGGTGGTTAGAGGAAGTAAAAAAAGTTACAGCTCCTGTTTTAGGTTTAAAATGCGTCGATATGACAGGCGACGGTGTAAAAGACTTGGTTATTTTATCAATGAAGGGTGTTCAAGTTTTACAGGTACAATATTAAATTTTATAAAAAAGTATAAATGAGGTACCGTAAAACCTCACAACTTTGCCCAGAGGTCACAACTTTGCCCATATGTAAGGTTGTGAACATGTTTTTTTTATATCTCCGGAAACATTGTAAAATCGTTCCAACGGTCGCAAACGTTCCTTAACCTTAACAAGTCATTTCAACTCTCAGTAATGCACTAACCACTGTCGGGCACTGTTGCTCTTCGGAAGCAGGTAGGGAAATTTAGGCTGGTTTTTGTCGATTTTTAACATGAAAAGCTAAGGTTTGATGTGACTTTGTTTATCAATAATATTTCACAAGATTTGGTATGGGCGTACCTTGATGTTTTGTTACCAACGTGATTTTGTGTAATTTTCGCTGAGTGTATTAGAAAGTCCTTATGGGCGATAAGAAGAAGTGGGCAATGTTGTCACATGAATTTTCGGAGTTTTTCGTTCGAGAGAAAGTTTTTTTTTTCACTTCAAATGGCTTATATTGTTTATAAACAATAATAATAATACTGTAGGATGATTAAAGTAATGCCTAAAATGAAAACTGATTTATATTCTTGCAGTATGGCACATGGTAGGTGAAAGTTGGGAGCGCGCTATTATAAAAACTATAGTAAGCAGGCTATACATGCTGTGAAGAGTAGAAATATGATTTCCCAAAATATTGTTGATTTTTTAAATATTTTAATGAGAATGCTACGTTTTTTTTTGTTCAGCAATGAAACTGCATTAGTTTTTTTCATTTTTTTATGAAAAAATGTTTATTCAGTGGTTTATGAGTGGAAACTGTTAATTTGTTTTAAGTGTGTGTGTTATTTCCTATTTTTTCTAATAAAAACACCTTTTATTATAAGTATTCAGCCGTTTTTTTAACTGTCATACATGCGAAAACTTTTTTAAAAACCTAATATGAGGGCAAAGTTGTAATAAAATGTTTCAAAATTGCTCAACGATGATTTTTAAATGAGTGGGCATAGTTAAAAAATTTGCTGACAACTTTGCCCACCCCCTTTTTATTATTTTTTTCGGATACTTCCTATGAGGATATCGAAACAACACTGGAACTAACGATTCTTGATGCAAAAACAAAACTTTTGGGATAAGCGCAATTACCAAAAAAAAAATCTCACAAAAATATATTAACCAAAAACAATATTTTCGTGGGCAAAGTTGTAAGGTTTTACGGTACTTACTAACTAGTCAATAGGAAGTACCTAAGTAGAGTAGATGGAATACTACAGATTCAATGACAGCATCAGTGCGGATGTGAGGGGATTGTCTATCTTCATAAGTCATTTTTTCTCTTATTTTTTGGGAATCAAACCACAATAATGTTTTTTATTTCGACGTTTCGGTAGCGTTCCAGCTACCTTTGTCAAGATTAACTAATAAAAGGACAAAGACACGCAAAATTATTCCTTAAAAGCCCTTCGACAAAACTGTCACATGACCTACTATATCAAAATCGAGAAACGACGAGGATGATGGTGGGAATGTTGACCGGACATTGTAGGCTGAGGAAACATATGCACACAATTGGCCTTGCAGATGACAGCCTATGCAGGTTCTGCCAGGAAGAAGACGAAACCGCGGAGCACATACTCTGTGAGTGCAAAGGCCTAGCAAGGGTGAGGTTTCACTTATTCGGAGAAGAAAAACCGAGGGCAGAGAGCTACGCAAAGGAGGCGGTATCCAGGCTATTAGGTCTAATAAAAAGAATAAAGATAGATATTGAGCTCTTAAAATAGGGAGGACCACAAAAGATCTGCAAAGGTCGCAGTGGGATAGGACAAAGAGCCACTCCAATTCTAATCTAATCTAACTAATAATAAAATAATTTTTGGTCCCTATCTGACCAAAAATTATTTTATTATTAGTTAATCTTGACAAAGGTAGCTGGAACGCTACCAAAACGTCAAAATAAAAAAACATTATTGTGGTTTTATTTCCAAAAAATAAGAGAAAAAATAATAAATAATGCCACAAGGAACTTACAGAAGATATTCATAAGTCATTACTCTTCTATTCCATTTTTACATCAGACTAGGTGCGCTAGGTGCTCGGTTGATTCCGCCACTATATATTATGGACAGATACGCTATCCTGTTTGTTAAAATTCTTGGATTTCTGTTACGTGAGTGACGGGGGAACCATGGCAATGTGAAGTACGAGAGGAACGTCTTCCTTCTCCTGTCATTGAATCCGCATAATGTATCTACTTACATAAACTTGTTAATTATTATTTATACTAGTTACAGATTGGTCCACAGTTTTAATTTTTTTTAGCATGATCACAATTTTCTTCAGAAAGTGTTGCATGACAAGATTGAAAAACTCACAGTACCTGACATTTCCGAACTAAAGATAGAATAAGATGATAAATGTAAATGAAATATATTTTATATAAAGTTATTTATTGTTAATATACATGGAAATATTAAATGTTTTTTTTGTAATAAATGAAGCTTTGTATTACTCTTTCTCCTTTGTCCCTTGAAGAATATTATGGCATCCGTGGTATCCTTTAAAATGAATCTTACCTTGAAAGTAGGAGGGACTAGCACCTCTAAGACTACGAGGAGAAATAGTGAATTGACTCAAAACTCACGTGGAACCAACATTTGGAACAAAGGAACAAATAAAAATTTTAGTGGAGACCACATTAATAACGGCAAGACTCTCCTTTAGGGAGAAACGGGGGCTAGAACCTAACATCCTGTTTTGGATATACAACAAAAGGTGGTAAATCCCGTCAAAACATAAGTTTCTTCAGCATGGTGGTCAGAGTAATCAAGGAATGGCCATGATGAGACTAAGCAAGGAACAAAGATGAGCATGACGAACACCATGTGAAATACTCAGTCATACAGCAGCAATGGAAATACTATTAGCTCTACCACCTTTGCACCTTGTAAAACAGTGAGAGATAAAACTGGGTATCCATATAAAGCCGCGTCCACATTATGTCGAATGGTGTCAATCGACAATGTCCTCTATTGTAAAGCTGCGTCCACACTATGGATCAACAATGTCGGGCGACCATCCAATTTGGATCGGCATTGTCGATCGACATAATGTGGACGCGGCTTTATAACAGAGTCCGGAATGGTAATAAGTGTCAAAACTTTTGGTTTTGGCACTTTTGGGCGGAGTAGAATTCAATGAGACCTCTGGCGGAAAAAATTGTAACTGTCGCAACGAGTAAAATAATTCGTTTTGCATTGTTTTTGTATTATATACAAAGCAACGTAATTACCGTAAATTCGTACTTTATTTGTTCAACTTTGTGTCAGTGACAAGTTTAAAACTGTGTTTTTCTTTTTAACTCAACTGTCCTCAATTCTGAGGTAATATTATATAATCAGAGATATTATGGAAGAGGTTGTTATTCTATTTTTTGTTTTCATTGCAGATCAAAGAGAAAATAAGTCGGTATTAAAGATTTAAAATATTACTCAATACAAACCTACCTTCCCTGCAACTTTTGTAGATATAATTATATCAAAAATAAAATAAAAACACGAAATCACACTAAAACTAAACAGTTAATTGAACGCTTGTTGTACTTTTCACTCAATACAAACCTACCTTCCCTGCAACTTTTGTAGATATAATTTTATCAAAAATTAAATAAAAACACGAAATCATACCTAAAACTAAACATTTAATGGAACGCTTGTTGTACTTTTCACAAATATCAACCATACCTATTACTCCAAAAATAAAGATATTACAGGTCAAAATTTAGTTTAACAACACAAAATACTAAAGCACTATCAAAGAAAAAGCAAAAGTTTCACAAAACACACATTGAAAATAACTAAAACAGCAAAATAAAACCACTTAAATATCAAAGGGCTTATATACGGCAGCTGATTTGTTTTACTCGTTGCTAAGAAGATGACGATGACAATTCAGAGCGCCATCTATCGAATTCTACTTTTCCCAATAGAAAATTGTGCACGTTCTTCTGTATTTTATGTCGCGAAATTTGATGCAAAATTTCTAATTTTGGTAATTGACAGCTGCCAACTAACTGTGAAATTATACTTGGCTAAAATATCTTCATGTTATTATGTATTTTATCACCGCACCAAAAATCCATTCCGAACTCACCTTATGGAAAACTCCATGACCAGCCCAAGAGCTAGATCAGCTCACATGAATATATTAAATAGTTGTATCAAAGAACGTTCCAAGTGTAAGAACATACTACCCAATCACACAATATCCCTTTGATAGTATCATTAGAGAGTGACATCCATAATATTACGCTATGGGTCGAAAATTGGAAATTCAAAGTTTTTATAAAAGATTATCATTATTGGCGCAGTCAGTAGGATTGTCACTTGCATTAAAAAGGTTACTCACTCAGTTTGTACAGGTAGTCTAAAAAAAAGTAACGCTTGTAACATATATTTTTTATTAGTGAATCCAGGCACAGATAAATTCTTTTTTTTTGTGGGACTATTATGCATTACACTCTACTAACTACATATTAGAACTTATTTCTACATATTTACACAATATAAGCTGGACACAATCATCATTGTTGTATATAAAAAATAATAAAATGATATAACAATAGTTCAATCGCACAATATAAAATGGAATTACATGTACTAAATCACTAGGATGCCATATTAATTTGAAAATTTGACGAATTATATGTTTATATCAAGTGGTTTCACTACCAACCATAGAAATTGGGAATAGCTGTGCCGATAAGCGTGTATTCGTTACGGAAATGCGGGATAATGTTATTTTCTGACAATTCGCTCTGATAATAATGATCAACATTTGAAGGAACACCAATTTTTGTACAGAATTACGTCAGTGACTGGTCGGAGACAAATATTAGGTATTTGGATAGTAATGACGAAAAAAAGAAGTTCGCGAAAAAGTCCCCTCACATGCGCACAAGTTGAAATTGGAAATTTTTCGTTCAAACTCGATTTGCGTATGAAAATTTGTCAGGGAGTTGTTACTGCTAATAATTAGAGGCAGCAATTCACGTTAAGCCATTTGAGAATATTATAATAATGACCAAAAGTAGGTACATTCTTTATTTTAAATATCTCTATGGCATATGAGAACGTAGAAATATGTTATTTTATTGACTCGTCACAATTTTCTAAAATTATTACAGCTAAAAGCTTTTATAAAAATCATTCACTAGATTTATCGAAAAAAATGCATGAAAAATTCGATTTCTGTATTCAAAATTATTATTTATAAATAAAAAAACTAACAAAATGATTTATATGGTGATTGTTAAGTAGTAAGTAACAATTATAAATATTGTCAAAATTAAGAACCACACACACAAAATTTCACCACATTGTTTTCATTTGACAGTATCGGTACTCAATGAGATTATTCTGTGGGTATTTATTTGGAAATTATCATTAGTTTATAGAGAAAAGATCTATAAATAGCATCCTCTTGGAAGTTGTAGTTACTTTATTATATTTTTTTGGGAATCAAACCACAATAATCTTTCTAAAAAATATAGAAACACTATTGTGGTTTGATTCCCAAAATAATATGAGAAAAAAGAATAAGTAATGCCACAAGGAACGTACAGAAGATATATTATTATAATTTACATTTTATGTTATTGTATTTTGGTTGCATCTAATGTTGTACTAAGTGTATATGTTACCGTGAAAGACCGAAATCTGGTGAATGTCAACATTCTCAACGTTGCTTGACGTATGTCCGAAATATTGTTGAAATTTCATTATTTCTAACTTACACCGGCGTTGTCGACATTCAGGATGAACTCATCAGTCAGTGCTTGAGATGAAGACGTGTCAGGTTGCGGATCAGCTCCAATGGTATTTTCATTATCCATGTCTGTTTCAACATAAGCTTCTAGCTGTTCTTCGGTCTCAATATTTGAAATCTGCTCGCGAGGGAGTGATGACGATGTTATACTTTTTTTTTGTTTACCGCCAAACAGGGCTTCATAAGGACTCTGGCGAATTCCTTCGTGATAAGTTGTGTTTTTGACGATTTGGACAAACGGCAAACCTTCTGACCACTTGTTTGAATAATTGTCTTGCATCCAAGCAGTTAACATATTTTGTATGTCCTGATTGGCTCTTTCAACTGAGCTTTGTGTTTGGCTGTGACGAGGCTTTCCGTGCAATATTTTAACATCTTTCCACATAGCGCATAGTTCAGATATGACTCGATTACTGAACTCTCTGCCATTATCCGAATGCAATATAGCGGGAGCACCAAATGTTAAAAGTTTTTGGAGGTGATATGCTACCGATCTCTTGCTTTTTAAAAGTCGTAACTGGACAAATTTGGTTAAATGATCTTGATATGCCATTATAAACTTGTAATCGCCATCCCTGTGTGATTGCAAGTCTATCAAGTCGACTTGACATCTAGAGTTCAATTCGGAACTGAGCATTGGTTTCACAACAATACCTTTTTCAGGCGCACTATGTTTCATTTGACATTGTTTACACAAATTTAAATACTACATTACAACTTCATAAATAATATTTTTGTATGTAACTTGCAATTCTTTAAGCATTCATGTTCTTCCTCCATGGCCTGTTCTTACGTGAGTTTCAGAAAGTATTGTAAACAACTCATCATTAATGACATAATACTGGATATTTGTTTCTCCTGGTTTTAATGGCACAATTAACTTTTCTTCATCACCAACTTTTAAAATGTCGAAACGTTTTAAACGTCTGTAGTCCAAAGGTGTACTACACTTACTTTTAGCAGAAATTACTTCAGAAATGATTTTAGAGTACTTTTCTTGTGAAAAATTATAAACAATTGTCTTCCCGTTTACTTCCAATTAAGGCATGTAACTTTTCAAAAAACTTATCACGATTCACTGTAGTAGCCATTGAATACAAATTATAATTAGAAAATTAAATTAGGTTAGGGAGCGCTGTCAAACGTTGCGTTAGACTGACGAAGACAAAGCTAACTGAAACAAAGGGCTGGAACCGTCTAAAAACTTGTCGCGACCTACAGTGTCCGAGGTTCACCGGACCTCATTTGTGTTTGTCGACATATACCGGTGAAAGTCCGAATGTATAATAGAATTAAGAAATGTTCGGACTTTCACCAAGGCATTTGACATTTGACATCCACCGGCGAATGTTGACATTCACTACTTTCGGTCTTTCACGGTAACATATATACTGAAAGGCGCACCATAATTTTTGAGATCTTTCTACTATGAAGAAATTTCTAGAAAAACTTTTTCTATTGCTATTAGTGATTTTTAAATAGACTCTAAAACTCCGATATTTGGAATATAAAGTCACCATTTATACGATTTTCATGGCAGAAAATAAAAATTAATAACCCAACCTAACCTTCCAAGAAACTTTTCTGTATTAATATGATGTGTGTGGTCCTTTACAAAAGATACTCGATCCGCTGTCAAACGTACGCACAACTAAAAAACCTGAAGATGAATGATCTTTAAGAATTTCCTGGGTATATTATCAACTAAACTACAAAAATCGACAATATAACCTCAAACAAAGACAAAACATTTTCAATTAAAGCTAGTTTTATAAACTCTGCCATTCGTTTCTTGTTAGTCAAATCCATATTTTTCCGAGTTGATGCCATTGGTAAAAATAATGCCATAACCAAATATTATATCAAAATAAAAGTTGAGCAGCTATCTTGTCTCTACTTCGCGTTTTCGACTATGTGCACTGGTGCGCACCCAGCTCGACTTTTTACAGTGCAATCCACGTTCAGATTACTCACCTGAATGTCATGCATTTTCTCCGTTTTAACTTGCATCTTAGTTTCGAATTTGCACCGGGCTAGCGTAAGATAGTCGAACACGCTATCAATCTCAATGTTCGCTTGATGTTCTTCTGACGTTCCGTAAAATATCCGAAACATTCAAAAGGTACGTTCCCAAGAACCAATATTTTGCCGCAAAATATATCACCTCGAACTATCAGATTGTTATGAACATGCGCAGTTGCGTTACAACAATAATTCGTGACAGTTTGGTGGCAGCACGTTCTTACTTGAGTAATCATGTTCCTCTGTGTCAATACAAATGAAAAGCAGCCTCATCTGACATTTATAAGTAGAACATTGGGATGTTCTCTCAATAAATCTTTAATAATCTATCAGTGAGAAGAATTCTGGTTTGAAAATCTCCTGCATACATTTTTTGGTGCATCTAAATTTTATAAGGAGTTAACTTTAATAACTTCATACCCCTCCCATAATCTCCCCAGCCAATAAAATCCTGTTCAAGAATATCCTTAACTGAAAATATATGGTAAAGAAAGTAAAGGTAAAAGAAAAGATATCTATTCCCTTCCCCTTCTGGGAAAAATTATCAAATTATTCAATATTTATGTCTATCTATATAAATGCATATTTATTCTGTTCCCCTTCTCGAAATAATATAAAATAATTTGCAAGAAGTTTTTCGAGAAGGGGGAGGGAATAATTTTTTTGTTTTTCTTGCCTTCCCCACCCCGAAATAAAATGTGGGGCTGTGGGAATATATTTATATAGAAAATTGATATTAATGTTGTGCTTGTTATTTTAACGTTCTCAAATATTATTTATAATAATTAAATTCAATTCAAGTAGATTTTTGGAGTAGGTTTTTTTAATCTAGAGATAATATTGGAGGGGATATTTTTGGTAGGAGATATTACGGGATGGGTTTTTTTGGCAGGATATTTTTAGACAGGAAATTTAGTCCTAAACCCATCAGCATCACGTGTTTGATATAACTTCCCTCCCAGCAAATCAATTTTTGTGTACTGATTTTTGAAGGTGGATTTTTTCCTAAATACCTCATCTTTCATACTCAGCATACAATAACATATTTTGTGATTTTTCTGATAAATTAATGGTGGAATTCTGAGAACATCTGTCTTTTTACAATGCGTTTTTATTAAATATTGGGATCTAAAGTAGGGTTTATGATATTACTGCGAAAAATGTAATCATTTTCCATGAATTGTAAGTACCTATAACCCCAATTGCTCTGGCGTATTATTGGTCCTTTTTCTTTTTACACTTTGTGTTCCACAAAATATGTATATTTAAATAAATAAATAACATGTTAAATATATTATTTCAGTAGTTTACTCAGGTACGCCATTCTTTTATTACAAATTGTAAAAATATCAATTAGTATTAAGTTTCACCAGGTCGATACACACAGCTGTTAAATACTTTTAATGGTTTTGAGGTTAGAATTTTGACATTATAAACAGAAGTGAAGTTGAAACCTATAAGGTAAAGATCTCTAACTATGACTTTTACAGATTTGGTTCCAGAATAGCAAATTTTACAAATCTGTAAAGGTTCTAGTTACAGATCCTATATCTTACAGATTCTGTAGCTTATAGGTAAATTCTCAGAATCCCAACATAAATCGTAACTTTATTGAAAATAAATTACTAACTTTTGACAGTTACACATAGGGAGCCTGCATTAAAAATCAAATTACTCACTCATTTTTCACCTAAACTCCAACAAATTATACATTTTCGGAAAGGGGAAGAGTTCAGCTTTCACATAGAATAAAAATGTATAATGTGATTGAATATTTGTAATCAAAATTTGTTCATAAAAAACAACACCTCCCTATCGTTTTTGAGTTTCGAGATTTTTCAATTCTGGGACACCCGGTATCTGTATAAATGGACTGACTTACATTTTTTAGGCATCTTGTCAACTTATTTACCGTTGGATGATAATCCAATCACCTGTAGATTTTTCCGTTGCGACTACATAATACGCTATCAATTAATATTAAAAATCTACATCCTAACCAGTCTTGCAATTATTCACACATTTATGCTAAAAAACTCATTTTTTTTTCAATAATAATCACCTACTAAACAGTTCTCTTACAAAGAAATACTGTCTCTTATAATATATAAAATCTAAACGCTCATTTTTATACGCAATTTCGTTACAATTTTTCAAGTGCAATTATATAATTATATACAATAATTACAAACTGATACAGCGAGGTTCAAATATACGGAAGTAGTTATCTGTAAAAATGAAAATTAGCATCAAAAATCATAATTGAACCGACAAGGTATCAGCGTTCAACTGATCTTGGTTAAGAGATGTCGATCAACAGTGAACGAAGTTGGTATAGTGGAAGTATAGAAGTATAGAAGTATTTTTAATGCAGCTATCTAATCGTATATCCCCTTCAAGTTATATTGCGGACTATGACGGTATCGTATCAAATTACAGTCGAACAAAAAGCCGACAACTTTAAGTTCGCACAATATCTATTACGTCAAGTATACAACTTAATTTTATCATTGTCAATATTGAACTGTTGGTGAACTTGAAATCTTCCAATTCGATACACAACATAAGGAAATTCCAAAAAGTTGTACAATTGACGATAACAACAAATTATTCCAAGATATAAGTATAAAAACTTTTACGTTTGGTTGGAGCGACCGGGGGTCGCGGCGCAAAAGATCTGACCGTTACGTTGCTGCGTTATGTGTTTATGAAGCAGCGATTCATAGGCTAGAGAAAACTGTAATGCCGCCATATATCGATGTCTTGGGTTCAAATTTTACACAAAGGTTGATAATATAATAGTATAATAATCGATTGTTGATAATCGATTAGGAGATATACCTTACAGTTACGCACGTCCGTTTTAAACTAAAAAAAGATACTGGAAAGATTTTAAATTAATCGATAGATTGAAGAAAAAACCGGGGACAGAATTTTGTAACGAAATAATTCATCTACTACTCTACAACTACAACTTAATGATAATCGATTGTTAATCGATCAATAATAATCGATTATGGATTAATTAATAATGATCGAAAAATAATCAATTGCTGATAATCGATTGTTGATAATCAATGCTGATCGATTATTAATCGATTGCTGATAATCGATTGCTGATAATCGATTATCAATCGATTGCTGATAATCGATCATTAATCGAATATTAATCCATTGTTGCTAATCTACTATTTAATCTATCGTTGATAATCTATTATTTAATCGATCGTTGATCGATCAAAAATCATCGATTATTAATCAATTGATGATAATTGATAATAATCGATTGTTGAGCGATTAGAAATAATCGATTATATATGGATTGTTAAATGAAGTTTCATCCAGAGTAAAATAAATTTTTATATTAATATATATGTGTATTTATTTATTGATTCCAAAAATTTGATTATTGCT
This sequence comes from Galerucella pusilla, assembly GCA_910591695.1. Taxonomy (NCBI): domain Eukaryota; kingdom Metazoa; phylum Arthropoda; class Insecta; order Coleoptera; family Chrysomelidae; genus Galerucella; species Galerucella pusilla. The sequence goes on from CAJUYI010000096.1 coordinate 284,528, forward strand.
TAAAAGGAACTAAAATTCTTACCGTGTGTCCCGTGACACGTTCTTCAATTTTTTTTTTAATGCAGTGTATTTATTTAGTAATAGTAGCACCATAATAGTACCAAACTTGTTGACTAATAGACAACTCCTAGAAAAAATATATAACCCCGCCACTGTATTTCTAAAAAACACTACTTCTATCGCTACTTCTTCCATATATTTGACAGACAATGTATAAGAAATTTCAAACAAACGTACACTGTAAAAATATCGAGTTTCAAATAACTTTCTTACCAAGCTTCCGAATGTAAAAAATATTTCCATCTGAATTTCCTCCAAATCATTTATTAATACACAATGAAAATATCGACAATTATATACAGGGTGTTG
>CAJUYI010000096.1:297049-321002 GCA_910591695.1 Galerucella pusilla
ATTTAGTTTAATTGAATTGAGTTTTTTATTCATGGGATTGTCTTACCCAATACCACGCGAGCTCAGATTTAGCAGGATATTTTTTCCGGTGGTATTACCCCCGACAATATCTAGCTGTATAGGGCATGTCCACGTGACGTCACAAACTAGCCTGGTGGTAAAACAATAAACAGAACACGTGGTACTTAATAGTGAGGTTATGCTGATGTTTGGGTTTAGTTGGTTCTGCTTCAGTGTACTTTTAAAGTTATTTTAATTGTTGAGCTTGCATATTTAATAATATTCAATATAGGTTAATAGTTGTTTGTTGTTTGATAATTTTTCATCGTGTCCATTTTTTATTGTTTTACCACCAAGGTATTGTCAACTGTCAATTGTGGTGAACATGCCCTATTCGCGACACAAAAGCGGTAAAAGTACGAAACGAAAATATAACCTTCAATACATTCCCCAAAACGACACCGAGACACATTTCTTCTTCTTTTTTGTTTCTATGGGCTTAACTCTATCGAGTTATCTACCCAGTACTATTTATTACTTCTAAATAACTAGAAAGAAGCTGCACTTTCGTGCATCTGCCTCTGAGACACCACTTCTTCCTGTATCTAAAATAAAATTATATAGTTCTGTTGGTTTTTGAAAAATTTACACAAAAGCGAAGCACTACGCAATGAAGGTTCTCTAAGCATGTCCTCTACACTTCAAAAAATAATTTTTTGAATATTTGACTTGTTTTTAAACATGAACAATCAGACTGCTTTCGTGTTTGTTTACTTTTATTCGTATTATGATTCGTTTATATGTTTTATTTTTCTCTTTGATGGTGGAATAATCAGCTAACAAAAATAATAAACAATAATAATGCATGTCGCGTGACATCGATGACAGTCGAAACCAGAAGTAACCGGGCTCCTAAGGCTGGTTACTAGTTTGACAGTTCATTAATCATATTTCAGGAAACCGTGTTCCAGAAATAACCAGATTTTCAGCAACCCCTATTTTTTGGTTACTTTCGGGACGGTAAACTGCGGTAAGCCGCAAACCAGTTACTTTCGGACCATAGCCTTATTGTTTTATGGCAAGAGACCCTTCCGATTGTTATATTGTTCCGTGGTTCTGCTTATGTGAAACGGAGTTTACCTAATTTTTTTTTTTTAAATATTATTATTATCATCCTATTTACAAACTGTCTTACACAAACAACATAAAAATACATATTATTAGCGGCTTATTAGTATTTACTAGATGTGTTAATTTAGTGCTATCTTAACCTACTTTGGAGTGTAGGTACGTAAAATGTTTATAATTGTTTTACATTTACCCAACTTCCTGTTCTTAACGGTTATATTTATATTATTAGCTAACAGAACGCGGATATTTTCAAAACAATCGTTAAATATGTACGTGGAGATAACGAAAAGATATGAGTGAGTATTTTTTTTCAACCTTAATGACTCTATATTCTACTTTTTCGAGATAAATTATTGTATAAAAAATAATATAAGTTAGCGGTGTTTAAACAAAACAAAATACCTTTTAGTTTGAATTGAATGTAAAATTTGTCAAAAAACTGCACTAATAAGAAAATACAATCTGTGAATTAATTCACTTTCGTTGTACCACTGCATGTGTACAAAAGGGGCGATTGTTTTAGTCGAAGAGCTGGTAACGCACGTATCATGAAGTGTTTGATTTGATGCACCTTGAAATTTTTTTTATTTAAAATATATTGTGTGGAAAAGTAGACATACCTGAGTTGTTTTGATCCAACGATTATACACCCTACAGGATTGCTTATTTCCATTAAACTCTGTGTTCGCCTCGCTCAAGCCGGACGAATACGTCATCACTGGACCTAACCTTTTTAATTTTATGGTTAATCGTGTGTTTACAAAGTGTGTTTTGACGTTATTTTATTCATTTTTTCAATTTTGAAGGTGTTGTTTATTAATAAAGGTAGTAAGTAAACTTCTCTAATAATTGTCAATCAAGAAAGTCTATAAATGCGAAGCACGTTATTTCAGTGTCAATACAAAATTTTTGGATTCGAGTTTCAATGTATACATTTCAGATAGGTACTAAAGGTGGATTTATGGAAGCAAAAATAAAAATTAATTCAAAAAGAACAGAGGACCATGTGATGTAATGTAAATGAAAATACAAAAAAATAAGAAATTAAGATATAAGCAAAAACTAAAAAGAATGCCTTAGTTTCTCAGTTTCTGGCATAAACATCTACAATACTTTACATGGTTTTATATGTTCGTTTTAGTTTTAAAGTAATCTAAGTTTTAATTTTTGCTTGTATGAATCCTTCTTTGTAAACTTCGAACAATTATTAGTATTAATTATAATAATTTATCAATCCAAGAAAAAAAATGGTTGAAGAGAACAAGTGTGAGTACGACAAGAGATGATAGAAGTTTTGAAGAAATTGAAAAAAAATTGTTTATTAATAAATCTTTTATAAGTGCATAAGGCGTCTATTTTATTTTCCCCATAAGAAAAAAAATATATAATGCTGAGTTTACCCATCAATTAACCCATAAACACATAGCTCGTAGATTTGCTTCTTTTTCTGTGCAAAATAAATTATAAGCAAGTTTCTTCAATTCAAAGTTATTGTTTCAATCGTTAATTTATATTTTATAATTACTTATACTACTGAATATAATTTTTAAAATAACATCACAAAAAGAAAATTAATTTACTATTATTTTTTGCAAATACACAAGAAAAAAGTGAAAAATATTAACGATTGCAATATAAATTTTAAATTGGTCGAGGTCCACTGGTGACGTAAGCAGGTTCCCACTCACCGATGAAAGATTTAAGCGAATGAGAAATCCTGTAGGGTTTATAATCGTTGGACTTGACCCACCTTGGGACACCAGGTAGTGCGCATCCTAAAAAGATGTAAAAAATATGACCCAAAAAAGTGCTTGATTCAGCAGCCAACAACCAGTAGTTGAAAGTTTTGGTAATTTTAATAATATAACCATTTGGGCAGACAGTTTTGAAGGGGTTTATATTTAATAAATCCACCCCAAAGTTGATTTTTTTCCAATACAATTTGAAGTGTTTGATTGACGCTGAAATTTTAACAGCGTCTTGATTAAATACAAAAACAAATAATTACAAAAAGCCAGAAACTTTTTCCGGGGTTCAATTGCCGGCAAACATGGAAATAAATATTATTTATAATAGAAATAGATAGACTGTGCATGGCGGTAGATGAAGTGAGAGCGCCCCCCATCACCAAAGCTGCTGCGGTCTTATTCTATGCTCCAAAAAAATAAACCAGTAATATTTACCATACTATTATTATTACTATGTATTCATTTTATAAGGTAGCTAAGGCTTCAGGGTTTAAAAATGTTGATAAATTAATGAATAAATAAATATTAATAGTGGAATTTTAAATTATAACCTCACAATCTCCTTTCAATTTCAATTTTTCATCATTATTACTTCATTGTACTATTTAATCTCGAGAAATAAAAAGCATGAACCTAAGTTATCTAAATACGTGAATTTTTCTAATTCTACTCCAAAATATAATAGCGTTTTCCATTGGCATGCACTTAGTTGGCACCAAGTTCGAGCGTACTCTACACCAGTGTACCGATATTTTGCACTGAGTGCAGGGTCAATGGAACACAGAAAAGTTGTCAGTTGTCATTCGTCAAATCAAGTTGGTTGTTTTGTGGTGGTTTTTGTTGTTTTGATTAAAAGCAGGTGCAGTTTTATGTATCTTTATCTAGTTGTTTTATTATTTAACATTGAAAATAATGAGAAAATTTTTATTGAAAGTACATTGAGAGATTATTCATTTCCTAAAACAACTTAATACTTCCAATCACTGGTTCAGTATTTGTAAAATACTCTACTTTTCACAATAATATCCAGTGAAAAATAAATAATAAATAAACTACTGTTTTTCTTTCGAATTCGCAGCGTTCATCATTCGCCGCCATTTTGCACTCTTGTACTATACTCGAAACTACCTCCTGAGCAGGTGCCGAAAAAACTGCACTCAGTGCACATTCGCTTGCACTAGTTTTCCAATGGAATATGAAATACTGGTGCAGTGCAGCCAATGGAACACAAATTTTGCACTCAGTTCAGATTCAGTGCACCCTAGTTTTGCCAATGGAAAACGTTATAATTTTCAAATGTACAGCTGTACAAGACACGTGACCTACAGCCAATGAGAGCATAGAAAAAGACCGCAGCAACGGTGGTTATCGGCGCTCTCTTATCGGCGCTCTCACTCCATCTACCGACATGCACAGCTATACTTTCTATTATAAATAATATTTTTTTTCATGTTTGCCGGCAATCAAACCCCTGAAAAAGTGTCTGGCTTTTTGTAATTATTTGTTTTTGTTTAAATTTCAGCGTGAATCAAACACTTAATTGTATTAAAAAAATCAACTTTGGGGTGGATTTATTAAATATAAACCCCTTCAAAACTGTCTGCCGAAATAGTTGTATTTTTAAAATTACCCAAACTTTCAATTACTGGTTGTTGGCAGCTGAATCAAGCACTTTATTGGTTAATATTTTTTTACACATTTTTAGGATGCGCACTATCTGGTGTCCCAAGCCAACACATGTATATCTACTTTCCCACACAATATATTTTAAATTAAAAAAATTCAAGGTGCATCAAACACTTCATGAAACGTGCGTTACTAGCTCTTGGACAAAACACACATCGAAATTCTAATAAAATTAGATTGAAAAAAATATGTGTAACGCGTAAATATTTTTGCCAAACAAGCTCAAAATGATTTATTTTCTTTAGTTTTTTTCCCCAAATACTGTGTTTTCGTTTTACCAAGCAAAGCAGCGTATGTTTAATCAATATTAAAACATGTGCATTCCAATCTGTTCATGGCTTTTTCGAGAAAAATAATAAAGTTTTATCTAAATATTTTATAAACGCAAGGTGAATATAAAGTTAAGCTGAGTATTCAATTTAAAAATGATTGATAGCACAGATATTTCATAGAGCTACCCAAAAATCGCTTATTAAAATTACAAATCAGTGCCGGAGAGAAGATATCGATCAACAAAATTCAACATTTTTAAATATCAACTCGGTTGTTCGCCGCTAATAGAGGAGTTCAGGTCAGTGTGGCCAACAAAAAGTTGTTTTTTCTGACAAGAATGAAAGTTAAGGTCTACCCTTCAAAACATAAGATTTTTGCATGTTTTTTATCATTGCGAACATCTATATTTCTGTTACGAACTCAGTGATTCAGAAGCCGGTCCTGTCGCAACTCTGAATGCGACCTTTCTAGAAAGGTTCTTTCGCAGGTAATATTCAGACTGTTCTCGAAGCGTACAAGGCAATACAATGGTTTATTCCTAAATGTTCTATTTCCTAAAATCCAAGAATGATCTAGAGCTGCAAAGAACTATATATACGCGGGTTTTCGAGTGAGTCGGGGAGTTGTTCAGTATACAGTGAATCGTAAACAGTTTCAGTATACAGTGAGTAAACAGATAGTGAATATATATAGTGTTGAAGATAAATTGGGACAATTATTATACCGAGTGTAGATAAATTAGTAGACATTAAGTAATGTGTACTATATATAAATTAAGTTCATTATAATGTGTGAGTGTTTCTTCAATAAATCTATAGTAATTAGTCATAGGGAGCGTATACTTTTATCCCACGGTAAAAACAGTTTAAATAAATAACAAAACATTACATTTCTTTATTGAAATAATGAATACACCCCCGAAACGTATATCTTGAAATTTAATATGACATTTTAGCTGAATACTCAACATATCGGTGGCCAATAATTCTAGGAACTCTTGACATATCACCCTTTTATTTCTGTTATCTGTGACTAGTTATGTCAGATGTCAGTGGAAAAAGTAATTAGAAGAATAGAGATACAACTAACTAGAAATGATACAAAAATCTAATCGAAAATGGACATACACATTTGAACGAATATCAACAAAAATAAATATAACTGATATTTGACATAACTAGTGACAGAATAACAGAAATGAAATGGTAACTTGTCAAAAGTTCCTAGACTTTTGGCCACCGATATGTTGAGTATTCAGCAAAAAAGTCATTTTAAATTTCAAGATATACGCTTCGGAGGTGTATTCATTATTTTTAAAGCAATATAAAAGTTCGCAATGATGAAAAACATGCAAAAATCTTATGTTTTGATTGGTAGACCTTAACTGTCATTCTTGTCAGAAAAAAACACTTTTTGTTGGCTACGCTAACCTTAGACTGAACTCCTTTATTAGAGCGTGATAAAATTGTCGCCTCTTGCTAGTCTATGTAATAGCCGAACAGGCAGTGGCAGCTAGTACTTAAGCACTGCTGTGGCAGAGCTCCCAAAAAATATTTTAATCAACTAAAATATTTACTTTTATCAAATATTAAATTTATATCTTTTGAATGCATTCGCATTGTCATAATGATAAAAAAAACTGCGAGCACAAGCTTACATAACAAACTATATGCCTGAGTAAAGTCCTCCAGTAAAATAACGAACCTACTTCGCGCGATTGTTGATATTTTACATAGCTGGGCCATGCGAACGTGCTCTGCGAGCAGTTTCAAACACCCGCGTTGCACAATTCACCCTATTGACGGTGTTTCTCAAGCTGGACATACTGAAAATTCGGATGCAGACGAATTCCCGTCAGGATTACCACTCTATCTGTGTCATAATTAGGGTACGTTAAGCTGTCACTCGAGTTCCCGTCAGGGTGAAAACTAACCTGTTTAAAAGGCGTTTATTTGAGCAGGGATGAGTTGCGCGCTGCGGTCATTTTCTACCTGAATACGAGTAAGAACACCAAAATTATGAGCCGAATTGCGTGCAACAAGATAATCACAAAATTAAGGAGATTAAGGAAATATAAAGTAAATTAAATTGTAAAGGTATTTGTACATTTATTTCAGGAATAATAAGACACCTAACCTAACCCCGACAGGGTAAACTATTAGGGCTGTCCCGATAACAGAACAGATAAAATAAACTGGAAGGCAATTCGAGTGCGGGACTAAGATACCTGCAAGAGTCGGACGGGAACTCTAGTGTATTATATTGTATATGTATTGACGGAAATTCGCGTGCACCGGTTGATATTTTATATAACTGGGCCATGCGAACGTGCTCTGCGAGCCCTATCAAACACCCGCGATGCACACTTCTCCCTATTGACGGTGTTTCTCAACCTGGACAACCTGACAACCTGAAAATTCTATAATCTTTGTAATCTGAGATACAAATATTTTTGCTATGAGTTAACCTGTAGAAAAACATTTTTCATCTACTCCTATAAACACTGTTATCGATCAATTTCGAATAGACATAAAAATTTTATTGGTAGAAATTTTATCGTCACCTTATCGTAAATAAATAATTTATATAGGTGTTAATAATAATTATAAACATTATAAATATCAGATGTCTTTAATGATGTATTTGTTTTATGTTTATATGTGGATTACGACGAACTTGCAGGAATAATATTTATAACTGAATACTAACCATATATTTACTACGGTTTCGAAAACAACGTACCATCTATAAAACCATATCATTACTGTTATTATCAACAGATGGTATGGAGTTATGGGTGAATATATATTGGCGATTTTGAAAAAAATTAAACTAGAGATTACATGATTTTATTTTATATCAAGTTTACACCGTTAAAGAAAATTTTTAAGTGTCTAAGTCACGCCACCTATTACAAATTACACTCATCAGGTTCGTTGATTCCAAGTTGAAAAAAAAAATTTTGAACGCAATATTCATCGCACATCAACTATTTTAATGGAATTAAAGAATTATTTCATTTTTTTAAGCTTAACAGTCCTACACAATGAGATTTAAATGGATAGGTTATTTATGGTAGTATCATTGACTAAAAAATAGCTATTTTTTAGTCAATGGTAGTATAGAAGCCAACGATGTATTTTGAACTGACCTATAATCGACACATGAATGCTATTTGTTGGTTTGTAGCATTTTAAAAAGTTTGTTAAAGAAAAAAATTAAAATAACTAAAAAAAATTATAATAAAAACATATACAGGGTGTACCAACCTTACGACAAACTTCGATATATGGGTTATCTTAAGAGATATCAAAAAATGTTATCAACAAAAATAGAAGATGTGTCGAAGGTCCTTATTTTGAAATTATACCGAACTATACAGAGTGCTGCATAACTCCGTTACAAACCAATCATATGCTTTTTTGAATGGGAATCCCTTTATATTATACCGAATTCGGATTGGTTACATTTTTTTAAAGTTTTGATATAAGGTTCTGCAACGTTATACAGAGTCCTTCCAAAGATATGGACACGTTTATGTGGAAATCATAGGTAAATCAACGCTCTGTAGCTTGTACGTTGAAGAAAAAAAAATGAATTTCGCCAAACAGAGTTTTGTAATATGATGCATGATGCAATATCTCCGTATCCTATTAAATTTCAATTATATTCTTTCTTGTATACAGGGTGAACGGAAACTTGAACCTGTCATTTTCTTTCTTCTTTCAAATGGAACATCCTGTATTTTATAGCAAAAATAGAATCTTCGATTATGTAACTTTAATTTTTGTCAAGCATTCCCTATACCCAAAGTTTATAAAAACACAGTTATTTTGTAATATTCATTGTAAAATATAATTACTGACCTATTATTTGAAAGCAATAAACGTTGTAAGTAACAAAAAATCCTAATTAATAATAAATTTTAATCAACAATTTATTCTAAACAAAACTAGCCACCAAAAGTATAATCCCAACCGTAATATTAATCCAAAGGTTCAAAATGTCCACCGTTAACATCAATGCAAATATGCAGAATAGTTCAAATGATTGACTAACATTTCTCAGCATATCAACGTTAGCAGATCGAAATGCCGCACTAATTATCTCTTTCATGTCATCTCTAATAGCCGGGGAATTTTTTAAAATTATTCCTTACAAGACCCGAAAAAATAAATATACTTTTGTTAAATCGGGTGACCGAGCTGGCCAATCAGTTGGGCCCCCTCTTACATCATTGCATTGATGACGGTGAACACTTTGAACCTTCAGTTTAATATTACGGATAGGATTATACTTTTGGTAGCTAGTTTTGTTTAGAATGAATTATTCATTAAAATTCATCATTAATCAGGATTTTTTGTTACTTACAACGTTTATTTTTTTCACAATAGGTCAATAATTATAGTTTACAACAAATATTACAAAATAACTCTGTTTTTATAAACTTTCGGTATAGGGAATGCTTGACAAAAATTAAAGTTACATAATCGAAGATTCTATTTTGCTATAAAATACGGGGTGTTCCATTTGAAAGGAGAAAGAAAATGACAGGTTCGAGTTTCCGTTCACCCTGTATACAATGACCGCCATAAAGTTGGAACCATAAGGGAATTTTTTTTATTATTGTAGTTAAATAACAACTTTGGATAGCAATCACTTCTGCTTCTGAAATAACTTAAAATGCGCCAAGTCAAAGTTGACAGGTAACATCTGTCAATTGTCAAGTTCGTAATTTTGGAAAAAATGTCCTAAAAACGGGTCAATTTGTTAAAATTTCGAAAAATGTTACTTGGAAATTATGATTCTAATCACATTTTATGCTTATGTACCGATTTTGAGAGAAATTTTGATGTTCAATAAATTTCATATTTTCGTATTTTTTATTCACCCCCCGTATCTGGCTATTTTAAAATCATTTGAAACTCTTTAAAGTAGTATAAAGGCTACCATTCCATTTCATATTGTGATCATAATATTCGTACGTAAGCTGGTTTTTAAGATTATTCATATTTTCAACTAAAAAAGAGGTAGTCTCTGGATTATTTTCCAAATTTCAAAAAAATCTGAAATTGTTTTTCAACTTTTTCTTTATTAAACTTTAGTTGGATAGTTCAAAAATGGTTTTAATTATAATCTGAATTTCTTAACGCATAACGACTACTTCAAAATTACAAACAATAAATAGATCACTTTAAAGGAACTTATTTACAAAAAATCAGTACTACCATGGAATGTCGTTGCTATAAGTAACCGAATGAAAGTTTTAAAAACAAAATACGAAATTGACAGTTTATTAGAAAATATTAGTTGTTATTGTCGGCAAATTTGTAAACATGCTTACAAAAGATGAAAAGGTTGAAATAATTTTAATTCATGGCGAAGACTGTACAAATAGAACTACTGCCGAAATTTTTAATACCAGACATCCTGAAAAACATATTATTATTTTCCAAGCGACGGTCGGCAAAATTATGTCAAAATTCAAGGACAGCGATTCAGTGAATAATATTTTTAAAAAACAGCATGTTGCATGGAAAATTGCTGACAAAAAAGAAGAAATATTGCTAGATGGTGTGGAGCATAAGGTTACCTCTGTAGCTGGAATATCGGAGAGGACAAATGTAGCAAATACAACTGTAAGGAGAATTTTAAAGAAACACTATTATCACCCATATAAGCCTAAATTTATTAATACATTGAAAGAAAGGGACTTTGACTCAAGATTCGAATTTTGTGCACGAATACAAGGTGAGATTGAAGACAGCCTACATTTTTCAAGGTACATTATGTTTACGGATGAAGCCACTTTTACCTCCAATGGAACGGTATCCTCTCAGAATTGTCGATGGTGGGCTGATGTAAATCCCAATTTCATAATAGAGTGTAGAGATCAGTATTCTTTTAAAACTAATGTGTGGTGTGGCATTTTTAAGGGAAGGTTAATTGGACCTTATTTTTTTAGACAAAATTTAAATGCTAGACGATACTTAAGCTTGTTACAACAAAAAATTGCACCATTTGTAGATGAAATGCCGTTGAATGAAAGGTCGCGTTTGGTTTTTCAACAAGATGGAGCATCAATTCACAGTAATGTTGCAGTCAGGGAATTTTTAAATATTTTGTTCAGAAGAAAATTGATCGGGAGGTTTTCTGAATTTCTTTGGCCGGCGCGATCCCTCGATTCGACCATAATGGACTTTTTCCTTTGGGGATATTTAAAAGAAAAAGTATACAAAAGAAGGCCTTTTCAAAATATGGATCATTTGGAAGATGTTATAAGGGAAGAGTGTGCAAATATACCTAGGCAGTTCTTACTAAATGCTGTCAGGGAATTTAACCGTCGAACAGAAAAATTTATGGAAACCGAAGGGAGGCACACGGAGATGTAATTTCCTTTAAAGTGTTCTATTTTTTATTGTTTGTAATTTTGAAGTAGTCGTTATGCGTTAAGATATTCAGATTATAATTAAAACCATTTTTGTACTATCCAACTAAAGTTTAATAAAGAAAAAGTTGAAAAACAATTTCTGATTTTTTTGAAATTTGGAAAATAATCCAGAGACTACCTCTTTTTTAGTTGAAAATATCAATAATCTTCAAAACCAGCTTACGTACGAATATTATGATCACAATATGCAATGGAATGGTAGCCTTTATACTACTTTAAAGAGTTTCAAGTGATTTCAAAGTAGCCAGATACGGGGGTGAATAAAAAATACGAAAATATGAAATTTATTGAACATCAAAATTTCTCTCTCAAAATCGACACATAAGCATAAAATGTGATTAGAATCATAATTTCCAAGTAACATTTTTCGAAATTTTAAAAAATTGACCCGTTTTTAGGACATTTTTTCCAAAATTACGAACTTGACAATTGACAGATGTTACCTGTCAACTTTGACTTGGCGCATTTTAAGTTATTTCAGAAGCAGAAGTGATTGCTATCCAAAGTTGTTATTTAACCACAATAATGAAAAAAATTCCCATATGGTTCCAACTTTTTGGCGGACATTGTTATAACAAAGAATATAATTGAAATTTAATAGGGTACGGAGATATTACATCATGTTGCGAAACTCTGTTTGGCAGAATACATTTTTTTTCTTCAACGTACAACAAGCTACAGAGCGTTGATTTACCTACGATTTTCACATAAACGTGTTCATATCTTTTGAAGGACTCTGTATAACGTGGCAAAACCTTATATCAAAAGCTTCAAAAAAAATGTAACCAATCCGAATTAGGTATAATATACAGGTGTTCCTATTTGAAAAATCATATGTTTGGTTTGTAACGGAGTTATGCAGCACTCTGTATAGGTCGATATAATTTTAAAATATTGACCTTTAACACATCTACTATTTTTGTTGATATTTTTTGATATCTCTTAAAATAACCCATATACCGAAGTTTGTCGTAAGATTGGTGTATATAGGTATATATACAAAACAAAAGAAATTGATAATAATACATACAATATAATATACAGGGTGGTCCGTAAGTAATGGTCCACAGTGAAATGGAAGATTCCTCGCCTAAAAATATCACAATCTGACGCAACTTCTTTTAATTAAATTTAGATGATAAGGAAGATACAGGGTGGCAAAGTTGAAATGTGAAAAATGTTTTTTCTCAGTAAATTGGAAGATTTTGGATATACAAACGTAAAAATTTGAAGGTAGTGGTTTTAGGGCCGGGGAAATCATAAAATGTTATCAATTATAATGTATTTTCTAGAGGGCGCCACAAAAGCTATGTAATTGCGATTAACTTATTTACCGTTTACGGTATCCCTCTATTTATTGGAAAATATAAAAATTGCAACATTTTTGCGATAAAAAGTTATATATATATTTATATCATGAGTCTCAAAAGTTACTGACGAGATATTCGCATTTTTAAACCCCCTTCAAAATTTTCATTTCATTTATTAGCACAAAAATAATAATGTTAGTTTGCAATAATATTGCCATATATTTCGAAAGCGTATTGCTTAGTAACAACCCGACTCCGAAGGCGGAGGGCTACTACTTTCAAAGTAACATGCTTGAGGAAAGTTGCTATTAAAAGAAGTTGCGTCAGATTGCAATATTTTTAGGCGAAGAATCTTCCATTCCACTTTGTACCATTACTTACGGACCACCCTGTTTAAAAAAAATTATTAAAATAGTGTTCGGCATTGTATTGTTTCATTTAAATATTCACATCGATATATTTAAAATTCCAAAGAGGACGTTTATGTCTATCATTCCAACTAGCGGCAAATTATAGTTGTCCCACTTACAGCTGCAGTGTCAATGAATTGTCGTGTGCAATAGAATGAGTTACTTTTAATCTTATCCATTGTAACCTCTTGACCTTTTTTTATTATTTTAACTGCGAGGAATACCCACAAGTGAAATAGAAGCAAAAGTGGAACACTGACAAAAATTATCAGCTGACTTTAATCCAACAGGAAGCCGTAGAAATTATTCCTTCAAGTTAAAAGAAAAAAACACAAAACGGAGTTGATTTGATGAGCGATAGTAAATTTCACATCATGCCTGCTTTCTTAATTCGACAGGTATAGTTTATTTCACGATCTAAGGAACAGACCTGACCTGAGATGAGATAATGACATGCAAAACTATGTCTTTTGGGTCATTCTTATTATAAATGTTTTTTATGAGGTATAGAGCGGGTCTAAAATCCTAAAAAATTGATCTTTACAAATATATATTTTACTGAATCCTCAATTTTAAATGACATAATTTTATTAAATTGGCATTCTCACTGTTCCCTAGTAGCTATTTTAAGAAAAAAAAGTAGCATGGCAAACTTCTGTGTAATTGTTTCAGGATTACATTTTTATTACTTTCAATAGGGCTGAAACTGACAGTCGGAGCTAGCAGTCGGATGCATTTGTCGTTACCTTTCGAATTAGGGAATGCAATATTATTTTCCATAAAAAGTGTTCTATTTCTATACGCATTATAGAAATTTTATAAAACTTTCCTGAGGACTCTAGCAGTGCCAGCTCCTCGAAGGAGGCTCAGCCTCCTCAACAATTTATCCAGGAAATAGCACCAGAAATATTTTGTTGATTATTCTTCAGATTATTTCCCGTTTATCTAAAATTTTTCAATTTCACAATTAATTCCCCGTTTTCACTACTTATTTTAGAATCTGTCAATAGTGCAAGGCTAGATTCCTCTAACATCTCTCTCGAAACACGTGTTGCTCTACACACACAGTTGCCGTTTTTTCTATCAGTCCAAATGCTAATACCGTAAAAAAGAGCGGAAATGGCAACACTCTCGGTAGTCCAGCTTCTGGTATAGCTTCTAGCAGTTGCGATGATATACGAGCCAAAACGAACTACGGAATACAGAATACGAGCGTGGGTTCGTGCGTGCTTGTTTTGTTTTAGATGATTAGCAGGAATAATAGGGTACAAGCATAAATTTTGCTATTGGTGAGAATTGACGCTTTATCAGGTCTCAACACCTTGCATGCCTATTTTTTCCAAAAAAATTAAACTTTACTTTTAAAACGACTTTAAAAATCATAAAATTTGAAAGTCCGCCAAAACGCGCTTTACGTCATAAAGATGGCTGCCCCATGGTGTGACACGTCATTTGTTTACGATCTTATTCGTGTATCACGCTCAGAGTTCTTGTGACCTAATTTATTTCTGAAAGCTTTAAAAATGGATAATGCCGACAAAAAACTTTGTATTCCAAGTATTGCATTGTTCCACTGTATAAATCAACGTCTATTAAAACTCCAGACAAAATATTTGTTACTTTACCTGATGGCGCAAGCAAAAATACACTTGAGAGAAGGGCATTACTTTTGTTTGTGAAGACCATTTTAATGTAACTACCTACTTCTATGCTGGTAATTTTTATTCTTAAATAGTTTGAGGTTATGTACCTATATGTCTAGGAATCAACCATAAAAACATCATTTTCTTACGACCACACATCGAAATATGGTTGGTATATAATTGTATAAATAAAACATAGTTTAAATCGTACTTACGATAATGCTTTAACTCCTCTTATTTCCTCTGCATTAAAGCAGCTGTTTGACTTCATAAATTCAAGCAGCATAAATGAGCCTACTTTGGGCAAGTTATCAGTTTGTGCTTTTACAAAACCTTCTCTAACCATATCTTTACTCACAAAATATGAAAGAATCGTCACTGAACACTGAACTAGTAAATAAAATATATTCTTCCAAAAGTTTTAAAATATCCTCGGAAATATCGAATATTTTTTTCCACTTTCCACTTTACGTTGACTTTTAGAAATAAAAAAAGCACACACAAACACGTAATGGTCTCAAAAAAACATGTGAATGATATTTTTACGTCGATGAAGCAATTAATAGTTGGTTAAAATACAATATAAACAGACAACTACACATAACCTAATGCAATACCGGCCATATTGACATAAGAAAACACAAGAGATATGACATCACACGTATCATCGGTAGCGTTCGGAAATCCTTGTTGTGGTCGGAAAGTGCATTGAAATTTGAATTTTATTTTAAAATTTGGGAGTAATTTCCAATGGGAACTGATTTATTTCCTATTATTAGTAATTTACTATTATAAATTAATATCCAAGCAAAATATGAAATATGCATGTACTCTATTAATTTGTTTTTTCTTGATACTTTTAAATTAATATTTGAACAAACAGATGCTATTTTCCAAATTTTACAACATAAATTCACTGATATAATTTATTCAAGAGAGCGTTTGAAGTATCTCATTGATACAATTTCAAGTTTCCGTAATACAGAATTGCATTTTAATATTTTATTTGGAAATTTTTCAACTGATGACGCTCCTCCCGTGAAAAGGAGGAAAACATATAATTTGGTAGACAAGAAACTACAGTATAAACAACTTTTTTATGAAATTTTAGATACCTACTATTGAAGGTTAAATTAACTGGCTGAGTAGAGTATATTTTTATGTCCAGCCTCCTCTCTTAAAAAGTTCACGAGAAGCCACTGGACTGTAGTTACCAAATTAAACATTCAATATCCACACTGACTCTACTAAAAGAAGTGATACGCCTATGAATTGAGAAATAACACAAAAATAGACTAGCAAAACATATTCATAATAACAATTTTACGATTTATTTGTATATACATTTTGTTTTATTCATTCAATTTCTCTAAGAATTAACTTTTACCAATATAATTGATCTGAATTAGGAAGTTTGTTTGTCCGAGTTTCAGATTTCTCCTTTCAATATACTCTTACTTTTTTTTCAACGTTAAAAACAATCGAATACAGTAATAACAAAAGGGTAATTAAACCAATTAGACCGTAGTGAATATACTGATAGTATAATTTAATTTACAAAATGATAGATAAAGTGTACATTCTAAACACAATAGATTCTTAAGAGTCGCAGTGGAGGGCCTCATACAGTTAACAGAAGCAAACATGAGCCCCGGAAAATATGCGAACTAAAATAAGGTCATCGCAACGAGCCAATCAGGAGCTAATGTTAACGAACTTACAATAGGAATTTGTTAACATAAACGAAATAATATGACCGAGTGATTTCATCAACATACATCATTTTATTCATTTTTAGTGTCTGTATTATTTTATTATATATTTTTTTTATTATATTATTTTCGGTCAAATATAAGTTTATTTATTAATATTAAATTTTTAGCTAGTTTGACTTTGTTTACATATCTCTTAATAGTTGACATTTATGGTATCGATATTTGGTTATCGATTCAAAATATCGATTGTTACTACAAAAATACTACTACAGCAACATTAACACGCCCACCAGGGCTCATGTTTGCTTCTGCGGACTGTAGACCCACTCACCACAAACCTACAGTGTCGTTTTTATGAAAAATGAATTAATTTACAGATTGGATTCAGTAACCTATCGAGTATCGAATCAATCACGAACTTAAAATTCCTTATAGCAAACTTTGACTTTCGTTTTGTCGGATTTAATGATCGTATTAAAAATGTATTTTCAAAATATGTGGTTTTTCGAGGCCTAACTTTATAAAATTATCAAACAACTTAAAATTAATATTTCAAAAATTAATTTTTAAAAAACTTCTTCAATTCAAGCGTTATCATTATACTTGCCGCTTAAATAAACAAAACTTCAAATTGTTTAACAATTTTTTTGGGTTGAAAGTATTTTTTTCAAGTTGAGTTTTCCTACAATTTTGATGACTATTATTATTTTATGCGTGCAAAAACTGAAAGAGTTATCGACGTAAAAGACGAGTGTGCTACATTGTGCTTGCAGGCTGCGTCGCAAGCTCCAATGGAATTTTATAGAGAATTTAGGAATATTTGAAGTTATCTATTCACAAAAAAATTACTACAGTCTACTAAACTTACCCTAAAATGACTAGTTCACCATATTTGACCTGTTTTGGTTTTTCTGAATTGGCAGTCTCCTGTTCCTCTAAAATTGGAGATTCGGTGCCATCCGATCTGAAATTAAACCAAAATAATTAGGAAATATTTAATTAACAGCTATTGGTGTATCAAAGACAAAATTCTGGATTTTTTGGGATTGTAAGAATCGGAATCTCATTTTAAAAAAGCAATCAGGTGACTAAATCTACTTATGTCGACATTTTTTTAAATTAATAATGTGTATAAACAATGAATATGGTACACTAGTACTATAATGATTGTCACAAAAATACACCTATTATCAATATGCATGATGACTGCGTTTGAAAAACTGCTCCACGAAATATGTTTAAAATCACGTACAGAGTTCCACCTGTCCAGTTAATAAAAACGTGATAATAGTATATTAAGTATCAAGAACGGTAAGGGTTGTTTACCGGTCGACAGCAATTTTGCTGAGACCACTGGACCACTTAAATGTATGTAGGGCTAAGACGTCGGTAAGTAAATTACTTACCGACGTCTGAACGGTAAGTAAATCACTTACCGACGTGTTAGACTTAGAAACCAGTAAACACAACCTACCGACCTGACAACCGGTGCTGTAAATAAACAAAAAAGATCGATCGCGCAAAAATAAGTAACTGCTTTACTCTTAGTAATCTATACAATATTTACAATAACTTTGTCACTAGTCCAGGACTATGCTCTCAGAGCTTCTAGACGGATGACATCTACCTTGTACTGATAAGGCGTAGATGCAAAACAGGGGAGCTGATAAAAGAATCCCTTAACATGCTGGCAAGAGACAACAAAGTGTCTCTAATATGGGTGCCGGCATATGAGGGGATTGCAGGGAATGAAATGGCAGATCAGCTAGCTAAAGAAGGTTCTAAAGGAACCATCACAGGTCCGGAACCGTTTTGTGGAATCACAAAGGATTTTTTCCATCAACATTATTTTTTCAATTTATGAATATTAAAAGATAAGCACTTTTCCAAATTTTTTATGGGATTCTTCAAGCTCTGGCAGCGTTGTACCAAAACCATAATCACCACACCCTCCGAATTACATAATTGGTGATTTTTATCGAAAGCTGACTTCTTATTGGCAAGCGCTCGCCCTCTCACTTGGTCAATTGACTGATATTGATTTATCCAGTGGCGTTGGTATTTTCAATTTTACTTGGTAAAATAGATATCGTACGCCATTTGTATAAACGTACAGATATGCGCCATGTTTCCTCGCCTCTTACCGATGCCCCGTAGCTTCAGATAAACTTGCCAAACTATACATCAGAGTGGAATAAACATAAAAAATTGCAATCCTTACGACTTATCCAAATGTAGAACCTTTATAAAATCAAATAAATTCCGTCACCTTATATTATCGACTCTTCTAGGTATACTTAATAGACACAAACACCGCATTATTTCGCATCACTGCAGTTCTAAACCGATCTTATACTGACATTCACTTGCGAACCATTGTTTTCTTCGCAAAACACTTGTTATTAAATGACATCAACGTTTCACCGACGACTGAAATTACACATTTTATCAGAACAATAAATACACACTTCCAACAAAGAATAGATAAACACCTAAACGTTTAGCACAGTAAAAAAGGATTTTTAAAATAAATAAGCATACACATATACAAAGCATTTAGTCAGCTTACATGGGATGTGCAATAAATCGATTAGTGTTCGCCTGTTTATGTTTTTGTAAAATG
Source organism: Galerucella pusilla (assembly GCA_910591695.1). NCBI lineage: Eukaryota > Metazoa > Arthropoda > Insecta > Coleoptera > Chrysomelidae > Galerucella > Galerucella pusilla. Next base: position 316,040 of record CAJUYI010000096.1, read on the forward strand.
TTGTAGATTAATGAGTTTGTAGTTTTTAAAAATAATGAAAAACAATTTAAAATTTGTTGTTAACTCAACTCTATGATTCCTCATCGAGTGTATACTCAGTAATAATATAACAGAGAGTGAGAATAAATTGAAAATAATTTGACAGATTTTTTGAAAACTTGCTGACAGGCAATAGTCACGAGAGCCCGCAGAGCTCGAGTGGCTGTTTCCAAATTTTCAAAATCTGTCAAATGATTTTCTAATTTATGGAACTCGCGAGTCGCGAGTTATATTTGACTAGATTATTTTTTGATTCACAAATTTTTACAATAAAAAAGACCAATAAAACTATCATAAAATTATTGAAAAATTCAATTCTTTTCTTTTCATGTTATAAGCCCAATCTTTAAAAATCAATGCCAGAGTAGCTGTTGTAGTAGATTGATCCATAATATAATTTCTTTCTTTGGTGAAGGTCTTAAATTGTCTCCATAGACTGATTACTTATTAGAGTATTTTTCGAAGTAGTTTCTAAAATCTTTTTTGTTATTTCTGCATCAGAAAAGGTATTAAACCGATAATTTTCAAACATTTTATATATCGCGTTGACACAATTAGGTAGTTATTTTGACAACTATCTGACACTTGCTAGACAAATAAAAGTCACAGTGATTATTCTAGAGAATAATCACAAGAGATTTATTCCCACTATAATAATGACATAATTGGTAGAAGCTTACCCTTGTGACAAATGAAGAAGCATTACATTGGTTTTAAGAAACTTCAAAAAATAATCATGGTTTCTTATAATACCTATTTAGTGTCAATGTCAAATGTCACCACTGCAATAGTTAATTGTGTTGTTCTGTGAAGAAGGAGAATAAAAAGGGACCTTAAGTTTACGTTATTTATGTTTCATTATTTTCTCTTACCAATTTCATAACAAGTTTAATCAATAAGTTGTTTGAAGTGATCCAAATACTTTCCCCAACAAATTATTCCTTAGTTATACATTGTGTTCAAAATCTCTCGTGCCAAATGCAAACTAGAGATACTGGATGTCCATCTAACCTAATATACCACTAAAAAGTTCCTCCTAAAGAATTTTAGTGCAATATGTGGCTGCAATATTGGCAACTTTAGCCCAGCCAGCATGACAACATTTCATTCGTAGCATATGGCTCTTTATATCTCGCCAATATTGTTTGCAGTACTATGGCCCATAAATGAAAATAATTTGTTTCGTAGACGGGCTACACAATCGTGCAAGAATGGCTGACGAAATCATTCGCGTCGCAGCGACTTATATTGTTTTAAACACAAAGTTAAAGAAAAAGAAGAGTAGATTGTGGATTCGACCTTAGGCGTAAGAAGTTTAGAAATAAGTCTTTATAACAAGTTATAACTACCATTTCACTAGTTTATCGCCAGCACTACTGGTTTTTTTTTTTTCACCTTTTTCTTTGCATGAGTTCTCAAGCTTTTGAATTTTTTGTAGGCCTCATCACTTGATATACCAAATTCCTCGGCGATAACTGCCCATCCATATTTTTCATCTTTTTTAGCATTTCTGTCTTTATAAATTCCGGTTTCCACATTCTATAACTCAGGATGTAAATGCATTCCATTAATAAACTCAATAATCTTTCCATTCGATCAAGTATTAGTCATTTTATATACTATAACCTCCAAAATTTTCATAACAACAACAAACGAACACCAAAGCAAAGTAAAATTGCAGAGTATTTTCGCTGGCCATGCGATCTTCCGGCAACTCGTCCTGCAACCAATTAAATGCATAGGCAACACAAAACATATGTAGTTAGCTATATGGCCGGGACACACTGAAAATATTGTCAATATATTACCTAGTCTGGATGTTATTGCTGGCAATGTTGCCAGCCACTGTGTTGCAGCTACATATTGCACTAAAAATATTGCCCGTTTAGCCAGATTTCAACGGACATCTTTAGACGTAACGGTCTGAAACTAAGCATGACAGTTACTTTTGACCTTTGATATTTATTGAGATACAATTACTGCGTTCTAATATGCAACAATTAAAAATTAACTTTGTATTTCCACTCGTAAACAAAAAACATACACTCGGTGTTCCCTCATCTCAATTTCGAAATACAAAACCATACGGTGAATGACTTTTCTGAACTCGCAACAGACGTAGACGGCCAGACTCACGGATCCGCTTTTTCCTTGACATTTTATTCATTTAAAGGACATGGCGTTAACGAACTTTAACTTTAAATTGCTTCATTTAGTCGCGATCAAATAATTCGTTTATGCATTAAGCACGTGCACACGATGCGTAGAATGTTGGTTTACATCGACTTTATGTGTCTCCATCAGAGATTACATATAAAATCTAAATGAAGCACTTATCCTTTTTTGTCATCCTCTAACTAGTTAAATTAATTTTTTTTTTAAATAGATAGATATCATTAACTCTTTAAAAGGTTTCCTCTGATTTTAGTGATAACTTGAAATAGAAGAATGACTAGTTAAAAATGTGCATAGGACACTAATTTTGGTGCTAAGTAACTTTTTTTACAAGATCTGGTTATTAAATTATAAGACTGGTTATGATAAAAAATGTATTTTTCTAATTTTGACATATAAAGTGACACTTTTTAAAACTGATTGACATTATGAAACGTCTTACTTTTTGTAACTAGTTGCATAAAGTAAAATTTTATGCAATTGGTGACGAAAAATGTATTTCAAAATTAGTGACAAAAAGAATTATTCTATTTATTAAACTGTTATAATACAAGTTAAAAACATAAATTATAAATTAATTAATTATTAAAAATATTGATAACACAATTATTGCAATTATTCAAATTAATTCCCGACGACATATTTTTTTCATTGCTCGAACTTGCTGTTATTTGGGAAGCGGCGCACATTGCATTAGATGTTTCACCAAATATTTCTTGCGCTATAAGTTTTTTATTATTCATGGAATTTTCATCATATCGCTCCGCAACAGAGGTATATTTCCAACCTCCATGCCTCTTTAATTTTAAAATATCAGCGCCACTGTTTGCTAGGAAAGTGGTAGAGCTTCTTCTGAAGCAGTGGCCAGTATATAGAACAGGATTTGAAAGACCCAGAAATTGTGCAATAACTTTTGGCAGACTCCTAAATGAGTTAATTCCCACAGGATCTCTGGTACATTTTCCATTCGCATATTTTACAAAAAATCTGTTGTGTTTAAGAACCTGGGGACGCAACTTAATATATTTTCTTAATATTTCAACAAGATTCGTATTTTCAATGTCTCCAGTGGTAATTGCAAACTGCCGTATAACTTCCTTCGTCTATAACATTTTCAACTGGAAGAAATGTTAATTCTGCTTTTCTGCATGCTCCTGCCAATCCAATTATCATTGCAGCCTTAGCCAAGTATTCTTTGTCATCAGCGTCCACTAAAAATTTGGCAAAATCTTCTTTAATAAAAACTTTTGACTTTTTAGCACTGTACCCGTCCGCTTGCCTTTTAATATATGCTACCAAATTTGTATATTTTTTTATTATCAATATTCCTTTTCAGATTTAGTTCAGACCTTAACATTGAGTAAAGTGTCCATAATGTGGAAACTTTTAGATCTTTCTTACCCTCAAAATATGCAAGTAAAACTTTCTTATTAACATGTTTAATTTTCTTCTCATCACACCACGTAACAAATTTTTCGTATGCCAAATTATAAACTGCCTTCGACTTTTTGGGAATTACTGATAATAGAGTATTACCTGCTGCCTCTTCAATATCGCTTGGTAGCTCTTCAGAACTTGATTTTTTTTTAAATAAAACTAAAAATATATCAATCTCGCTAAAAACCTTCCGTCTAGACTTTTTTACAAAATGTCAAACTGACAACTAACATGAAGTAACAGCAACAAACTAAATTTATGTTTTCAAAATTTTTATCAATCATATTAAATTTCTTTTTTTTAATATTTTCTTCAAAATTAGAAAAAATCTTGTATGCAATACGTTACGAAATGAAATTTTGTGTAACTGATGGCATAAATAGCTATTAAAAAATTATTCATTATTCTACAACTACTATTATTCTCCTCCTCTATCCACACAACGTTTCGTCAATATTTTTCCGTTGGTCAAAGCAATGCTGGAAGTCGTTTTCTTGTATCAAAAGCCACTGGTTAAGAATTGTTCATGTCGCATATATTTAAATTTCATCTGTATTTCAAGTTCTAGCAATTTCTGAATAATCATTTTTGTCATTAACATAAAAGTTATGTATCCGTTCGAAACAATCGACTAAATATTTTTCCAAAACTATTGTGCTTATCCAGGATCATAATATTCCTTCAAAGCAGCAATAGAGAGTCTATAAAAAACGTCATGTTCAGCTCTAAATGATATGAACGAACAGAGAATGGAAATAATAGGCGTTGATAGCGAAAAACATAATGCTTTCCATTTATCGATTCACGGAGCCATTTCACGTTTACTAGAAAAACAACTAGGTCCAGAATTACAATGAAACAGCTCTTTTAAATTGTATAGATGGTAGAGGTTTTTGTTTAACGTACGTAATCAAGAGATAGACATAATTAGTTGTTTAAATAAAGCCTTGAATGTTTAAAAACTAATTATTTTCAGTAAACTAAAATACATATGTTTATAAAGACTAAAGTTAGGTTATGTTATATTCACTTGGATGCCTCTAAGGTCGCTCTGAACCAATACATATCACTTTATCGCCTTGTTCTTCTTCTAGTACCTTGCGAAGATAGTTATCTAATTAAACTCCAAAAAAGCCACCTCTTCAAACCCCAAAATGTTTGGAACGGATCTATTTTAGTGTCCAACTGTCACCTAGTAGGAGTTTAGAAGTGCCTTCTTCATAGAGGAACTTTTCGGTGTTGTAAGGCTCTGGTGCAGTAAGGGCAGCATGGCTGGGAAGATTAATGGGTAATGTGAAAGGACCGGGAGAGT
>CAJUYI010000097.1:9581-32252 GCA_910591695.1 Galerucella pusilla
AGTCTTACCACTTATAGACCGGTTTCGGCTTATTTGCACCTCATCAGTATAAAGTGGATATCATCCATAGAGCTATGGGAGCATAATTCTGGACTGAAAAAATCATTGATATCTTACAAATACATCACTCAGTAGAGGAAACGATAAATATGCGATTACAGTAGGATACCCACAACTGATGACTAAAATTATATTTCACAAAAAACCTGACGGCTTTGTAGAGTTACCTACTTTATTCACAGTTTCCTACAAATAAATTGTCATTTTAGTAAAGCGTGGTTTGTTGGTTATATCTTACGATATACCAGCCCCGATTAACTTTGAAGTGCAATTCAATGTCCTTCGTCGCATATAGTAATGTGTATGCCTACGCGGTGCAGAAACTATTGCACTGCCGACCGTAACGTTCGAAGCGAAAATGACGCGAGGGGTAAGGGAGGAGAATACAGGTGAGCTGTTCTCGCTTGGGAATTCCCGGGAAGTTTTCCTACTGTTTCGTGAACGGTGGGAAAACTCTCAAATACTGAATTAATCTTGACGAGTGAGGGTAAATTTGGACGTAAAATTTCATGCTCTGCAACATTTATTTGATACTTTTTCCGCTATCGCTTATGGTTATTGGAATAATTGCAAAAATCATAACTTTCACTATTTCATGGGCGATGAGCCCGCCCCAAATATGTTCATTCGGTCCCCTATACCCAAATTTACCTTACCAACCTGATCGGGGCCTTCTAGCACAAAAAAATAAATTCATGGTCTTTTTTATTCGACCATTAAATTTCCGTCAACATAGATTGTTGAAATAAGTTTAATGCTTTGTTTGAGGTTTTTTATTATTTATCCGTTATTTAATTTGTGTCAGAAAAGTGGGTATAATAATTTTATATTTTTCATTAGAATAATATGTTTACACTTTTTCTTTCAACTTCTATCACCGTCTTTCATTTTATGAAGAGGTACCTAGTATGGGGCGGGCGGTCATTTATCGTTTGCACACGGCGCCAGAAACACATGGCTTGGCTCTGACAATAGATCTGAAACGGTCGCAGTGGAATATGCCAAGTAGCCACCTCACCAAATCTACTCTGATCTACTTTGAGCCTTGTACAGGCATTTACTACTCAGAGACTCCAATTGCCCTAGCAACTTCCATGTAAATTGGAGCACTTTGTAGGAATAAATTTTGGGACGTAGAAGACTTGCTTTATCAGTACAGAAAAAATACATAAACAAATAAAAATTGAAAATATTGATAACTAATTAAAATTTTTAGTCTAAAAATATAGTGATGATAAAGAACATAACAGAATTTCAAAACCTAGTTTACGTTTGTTTTGATGCTAGTGGTTTAAAGTTTATCTTTTGAATTATTATTAAAAAAATAATTAATACCAAAAATGATAATATACTAAGGAACACTTTGACATTCTTATTTCTTGAGGGATAATTGAATATTAATCAACTGAACAATATCAAACAATCAATTGAACCTAGCCATGGGCTGTGTCGTAGTTGTAGAAAATTTCAAAGCATTAACAAGGTTAGATTTTATTCAAGGAATATTTTTCACAAACCAGTTGAGATGCTCATCGATTCACTGGAAACATGAAAAAATTGCACAGGAAAATTCCTAATACTGTGTCACCCTCTTAAGATCTCAGCATCCAGTTTTACAGGTTTGAAAATATTGTCGAACGGTCTTTGGACATTTGATAAACACTACAGTACATTTTCAGGAGGCTTCAAAACGTCGATTCTTAAAAAAGATTATTAACGATTTTTCCATTGGAATTTTGGTTACCACACTGTAAAGAGTATTCCTGGAAACACTGAAAAGTTTTAGAGGACCTAATTTTTTGGAGAATAGAGTAACTTCACAGGTGTCTGAGTTGTACGTAATGATTTTTATTATTTTTGAACATTCCTGCAAACACGCTAATTGAAGTGAAGCTACAGGAGATGGACTTGTAGGACTAGAACAATGGATAGCAATCCAATAAGCCTATTAAAGGACGTCACAACTTTCCAAGCGGAAATGACGGTGACTCACCATTGCATTGCGGATGAAACGCTACACAAGGCTTATCAATGCCATTCATTGAACCGGAACTGCGTCACAAAGTCAACAATAAATATGGACGCAGGGAAGTGGGTGGCACGGAAGTCTCTAGAATGGTTGGTAATCTCAGGCGAAACAGTTCGTTAGGGGACATTCGCCAACTTTCATGGCAGACCTAATAAGCAATGACAGGAAAACGGTCAAAGCCATGGTAGGTATATTGAAGGCACTGTAAGCTTAACAGGTACCTACGCAATGCTAGAGGAGGAAAATGCTGAGCACATCCCATATCAGTGAGATTGCCTGGCGAATGTGCGGTTTCTTGTACTAGGCGATGAAAAGCCATGAGCATGAACCGACTATGTCTCGAGGCTGATTGTATACTTGAAAATATTCGGACTGGATAATGTAATCTAGATTCAGAGGACGACAATAGATCTGAAGAGGTCGAAGTGAACTAGGCAGATTATCCACCCCATCAAATCTAATTTATATTTATAACTTTGCTTAGTATATAAGGTATTAAAAAAATCCATGAGGTTGCAGGAAGATTCGAATTGACGATCTCCTGTTCACTAGACAAGCGCTTTAACCATTAAGAAGCGAAGCCAACTATATGTTGCCGTTATCAACATCGAACAAAAACGAATTGAAAAATCACAATTGTTGAATGATCATTTTTTTTCTGTTTTTTCAGTAATTGTTGTTATAGTGGCAACAGAAATACATCATCTGTGAAAATATTAACTGTCTAACTATCATGGTTCGTGATATACAGCCTGGAGACAGACAGACAGACGGACGAACAAAGAAGTTTTTTGTAATGGTGTCTGATTTGTACCCTTTGGGTACAGAGCCCTAAACAAATGGGCAGTCATGGGTCAAATAAATGAACCCTTCTGGAACATGTTATTGTACTCCTATGGTGAATGGAAATTTTTACGAACAAATTGATCTCTTTAAAAATTTTATAGAACCACATGCTAATCCAAAATGCTTGCTGTACCCTGCTCTTGTCATAGAAATCTCCATCTACAAGAACCAAGTAAAAAAATGATGTCCATGGCATGTAAGCCGTGGAATTGATGCCCAGAAGTTGTGTATTTGGTTTGTGTAATAAATGATACTTGTGCTGTTAACCATATTTATTCATGGAACACCCAAGAAAGAAAATTTGATTTTAAAAAATTGGAAAAAATTCACGTTATTGGAGACGATCCTTAGTTAAAAGGCAACTTATACCTGCCCATACCAAAACTTAGCCTCCCCGGTAATTTATTCTTTCCGCAATGTTACATTAGGCGAATCGCTCTCCTTGTCTTCTGTAGATTCTTTCTGTACCATTTGGTGTCCCTGAGCAAAACCTGGACTCATCCGAGAACAATAAATTACTCCAATCGGCGTCATTTTAGTCCTCGTGTTACCTTACAAAAGCAAACCGATCTCTGCGTTGTTCCATGGATAGACGTAGACATAGGGCTGGCCTTCTAAAATAATATTAAGTTCCAGTGAATCGTCGACGAACTGTCCATTTGCTTACTTCGCTCAGATGATAAATGACGTTAAATGTCCATTTCTCAAACACGGAGAAACCCAATATCTATGATGTATTTTATCTTTGATCTATAATCGCGTGTGGATGATGACCATCAACGACACGATCCTAGTCTCCTTGTGTGATTACCAATTTCATTAAGCCGTTGAATTGCTCTTTGAACTGCACAACGACTAATACCTACAACCTCAGCGGCGTAACATTGGCTACGAAAATCTTGAACTAATGCCTGCCTTGCCCTTGCAATCCGTTGGTGTTGGTGCCATTTTATTCCAAATGAATTGAAAAAATAGTAAGTTTGAACACTAATTCGATGGGTTTGTTAGGGCCAATAGAATATAACATGGATTTCTTGCTGCATTATCAGACGTAAATTTCTGGCAAAAACCTAGGATTTGTATTTATAAAAAATGTCAAGTAAAATGAAAATAATGTAGGTATATTGATTAATAATGTCAATTGTACGAGGTTCAATATTTATATATACCATATAATAAGTACCAAGTTTTAAAAGTCACAATAAATAAAAAATATACAGGATCGAATTTTTTGTATCTTATAATACGTTCTCCAAGTTTGATCACAATTGTATGAACGGTACGTCAACGCATGAAAAACAAACAAAAATTATTTAATATCATCCAACAGCACTACAATCCTGAATACAATCCCCGATTAACTACAGCTCGTCAACCTTTTGAATAAAAACGAAACCTTCCGAGCCAAATCTAACATCTGATCGCCAACAACAAGTCCAACATTGTTCAACTTAGTTCTAGATGACGTAATCAAGGAGATAAAACCCACTATCAAGAAACTTTTACTTGGATACAGAAATTTGGAACCAATCTATGTAACAGAAATGGCATTTGCAGATGACTTAATGGTCTGTGCCAAAAGCGAGGAAGATTTGAAATATAACCTTGATAAATGGTATTTGGCACTAAAACGAAGAAATTTGAAAATAAACGTAGACAAAACAAAAGTAATGATAATAGGCAACAATGACATCCAAACAACAATAAACTTAGATAACAAAGAAATAAAACAAACCAATAGTTTCAAGTACCTAGGAGTTACAATACAGGATAATGGAAAAAATGAAGCAGAAATAAACAATAGGGTAGAGAGCGCGATAAAGTTGTATTATACATTGAATAAAACATTTATTTGGAAAAAAGAGATAGCCAAGAAAACAAAGCTGACAGTATATAAAACAGTCGTCAAACCTATTCTTACATATGGATGTGAAAGCTGGACATTATCTAAGCAGCAGAAAAGTAAAATACAAGCTGTCGAAATGAAATTTTTAAGGGGCATAGAGGGAATAACAAAAAGAAATAGAAAACGAAATGAAAATATAAGAGATGCTCTAGAAATGGAATCGATATTAAGTAGTATAGAAAGACAGCAACTAAGATGGTTTGGTCATTTGGCAAGAATGAACAACAATAGGCAAGTCAAGAGAATATGGGAGCAAGATCAATCCAAAAACAGACGAGAGGCCGGCCGAGGAAAACATGGAATGATGTAATTGTAGAGAATTTAGCGAAAAGAAATAAAACATGGACAGTAGGAAACAACATGGCAAAGAACAAGAAACAATGGGCCAATTTTATTTATAATAATTAAACATTACACCTTAACACCTACGGGTATACTAAGGTTTTTAATTATATATATATATATATATATATATATATATATAATAAGTACCAAGTTTTAAAAGTCACAATAAATAAAAAATATACAGGATCGAATTTTTTGTATCTTATAATACGTTCTCCAAGTTTGATCACAATTGTATGAACGGTACGTCAGCGCATGAAAAACAAACAAGCATTATTTAATATCATCCAACAGCACTACAATCCTGGGGCTGTATTCTTGACTGAGGGAGTGAAGATTCCCGAGAGAACCGATATTTTGTCTTTGTCACTGCAGTGACAGATTAGCCAGGCAAAATAAAGACAAAATATGTGTTCTCTCGGAAAGCTCTACTCCCATATTCAAGAATACAGCCCCTGAATACAATCCCCGATTAACTACAGCTCGTCAACCTTTTGAATTAAAACGAAACCTTCCGAGCCAAATCTAACATCTGATCGCCAACCACGATTGTACTACCATGGTACTACCCTCAACAAAATTCCGACGCACATCTATCGAAGTCACTTGAAACGAAAATTCACGATACCACCGACAACATCTCTCGGCAGTACAGGGTTTATCATTATATTTTGAAACCCACTTATTTTCAATCATTTCGGGAATACAAAAAAAAGTTTCAAATAAAAGTATTATTTTATCTGTACCGACCACAAATGTAGCAGCAGACTGAATTTTGTATAAAGGGAGTGCCTAATAAAATGCACCTTCAATATTTTAAATGGGACATATGGGATTACAAATATACAGGGTGTGGCAATCTTCTGACATCGGAGGATTACATCGTTGTGGTGAGAGATAGAACTTTATAATTTTGTGTGAGCTAATACAGTTACTGAGGGCACAGTTTGAAAATACTTTCGATTCTACAGGGTGATCCAAAGCCACGTAGCAGCACAAACTCACATTTTTTTGAATGGAACGTACTATATTTTGTTCAAGAATCGAAAAGATCTCACCGAGAGCGTTACAAAAATATAGCACTCTAATATACAAGGTGTCCATCTATAAATTGACACATTTTAACAGCTTATAACTCGAGAACGGAAAAAGATATCGACATGCGGTTTTCACTAAACCTCCTAAATTTACTTCTAGTTTCTGTTGACATTGTTGCCGCATGTAATTTTTCTCTGGAAATTGACGAAAAAAAAATTAAGGTTTTTGAACCAAAATTGTGATCTTAGATTAAATAGGACACCCTGTAATTCTTAAAACCCTTGAAAAGACCCTTTCTTCTTCTATCCAAAAATGTATACCTACATTGTTGGAATTCACCCACGTTTTTAGGGAATAATTTACTTTTTCATGAAACCACTTCCAAATCTAAAGGACCACATTCTAACTACTTAAAACTATAGAATGAGACAAGGTATTGAAAACAGGTTTTACTTAAAAATAAAAAACAAAACATACATTAATAAAGTGATTGTTGAATATGACCTCCATTTTGTTCAATACATGTATGTAAGCGCAATAAAAAATGTGTAAATGCATTTTGGAGCATTTCTGGAGTAATAATATTAAGCACATTGATTATGTTATTCCTAAGTTCTGCTAAATTTGTCTTAATGTACCCCCATACAAAAAAATCCGGTACGGTCAAGTCTGGAGAATAGGGAGCCCATTCAATAGGACCAGCTCGACCTATCCACTTGTCTCCAAAGGTTATATTCAAAGAATTCCTCGCTATTAAAGAGTAATGCGGTGGAGCACCATCTTGCTGGAAATATACATCATTTAGTATACCTTCTTGTTGTAGTTGAGGATAGAAAAAGAGTTCTAGCATATCCGTATAATTGTTCCCATTTACTGTTTGTTCTTGGAAAAAAATAGGCCAAAAATTTTTGTTTTGGAGACACCACACCACACATTTACCTTGGGGGAATCTCTTTCAAACTCGTTGAATGCTCTAGGATTTTCATCACCCCAAATCCTACAGTTATGTTTGTTTACGCAGCCATTTAAGTGAAATTTGCTTCATCTGACATTATTAAATTTACGTTTGGTTGATTTCTAAACAAATCTAATAACGTCTCACACATAAACAATCTCTTTTCGATTGCATGATTCTCAATTTTTTGGAAAGTCTGAATCTTATATGCTTTAAACTTGATTATCTTCAAAAGCTTATGCACCTCACTCTTTGACATATGTAAGGGTTGAGCGATTTTTCTAATGGATATTTTATTATTGTTTCTTTCTAAAATCTCTCTTAACTGTAAAACATCATTTAAAAGAATATCTTGAGCGTTTTGAATGTGTCTTTCTTTTCTCTCCAATGTTCCTGTTTCTGTAAACTGACTTATCCAGCTTATAATAGAATTTCTAGTAGGCGGATTTTTTTCAAAAATGTTTCTAAATCTTCTTTCTGTATGCGTAATTGATTTACTTTCATTAAACACTAAAACGCACCGGGCTTTTTCGGTTTTGGTAAACATTTTTTTAGTACCAGCTTTCTCTTGCACTAAAATTATTGCTAATCTGACACTTCTGTCAACTCGATTTGCGTTACACAGCACCCTTGATAAATTAATATCATTTATTAAGTCATTCATATTCTATGCTCAGCTAGGTAAGTCAATTTACAAAAATGAGAACATTAAATAGAAAATGTGTACTGAAAATGCTGACGATAATCCTTTAAATGATAATTTATGGATGAGGATTTGCAAATAATTATTAGAAATAGGAGTTTTGTTCGCAAGAAGCCCTCAATATGAATTTGAAAAATTAAATTTTTAAAGAAACTTTCAGACGTTTGAGACTTGGCAACCACGTTAGATACAAATTAAAACATTTTCAAGAATTTCAGTAAAACCTGTTTTCAATACCTTGTCTCATTCTATAGTTTTAAGTTGTTAGAATGTGGTCCTTTAGATTTGGAAGTGGTTTCATGAAAAAGTAAATTATTCCCTAAAAACGTGGGTGAATGCCAACAATGTATACATTTTTGGATAGAAGAAGAAATGGTCTTTTCAAAGAACAGAACAGAATAAAAAAAGGTTTTAAGAATTACAGGATGTCCTATTTAATCTAATATCACAATTTTGATTCAAAAACCTTAATTTTTTTTTTCGTCAATTTCCAGAAAAAAATTACATGCGGCAACAACGTCAACAGAAACTAGAAGTAAATTTAGGGAGCTTAGTGAAAACCGCATGTCGATATCTTTTTCCGTTCTCGAGTTATAAGTTGTTAAGATGTGTCAATTTATAGATGGACACCTTGTATTATAAGGGTGTTTTACAGAGATATGGCCAATTATTAGCAAAATAGACCTCCTCTTTAACACTCTGCAAAACAGTAAATTGAAATAAATCAACAGGTCTTTGTATTCAAATGTCATACACACATCATTGGCTGTACTCAGTATTAATTACTTTTTTATCTGTGGCTTCTTCAATACAAGGTGAAACAAAACGCAAATCAAACAATATCTCAAAATTTCTAAATGAATCACCCTATAAGACTTTTTACAATTTGTTAGTACAATTAATAAACTTTCGAACGATATAGTACACTTAGGGCATAAGTTAATGGAAAATCGTAGATATTTTATAATAATGGTCAAAAACAAGTATATTACGTACACAAATTAAATGGTATTAAATTTTTGCATGCAACATCTTGTGAATTTTAACATTTCTAAGGCATAATTTCTAATCGTAATTTTGGATGCATCTAAAATATCTTTGACTTCTCCTCTTACCATTAGAGGAAGGAAAGAAGGAATTATGTTGGAAGAAATATTTTTGTTTACTGTAAGTAGGCTCTAATGTCATTATAGTACTAATAAATATAAAAGCAGTTTTTAGTCTTTAATAATTACTTTAGTCATCACAAACAGTATATCTTAGTTATGTAAAATGCAAGCTTGTATTTTATTTCCCAACTTTTTCTATTTTTGGAAAACTAACAATTATGAAAACCAACATTATAAGAACACTCACATTCACATAAATGAACATTGACATTCTATAAAAAGTATAGTAGTTTATGCTAAGTGTTCAAAATGGCGAACATTTACTTCCATACAAAAACGAGGATCTTACTCTTTCCAACATAGCTGGAGTTATTGTGGAAAATGCGTTACGAATCCTTTATTTCACGTCTTCTCTGGTAGTAGGTTCCGTTTGATACACAAGTTGCTTGATGTATCCCCATGAAAAGAAATCCATCGGTGTGAGATCTGTTTGATATTATATATGTTCGGAACACACCTGATGTGTCATACGTCACACGTTATGACGTGGACACAACATTGTCATTATTATTATATATCCTATGATGATTCTATGTTTGTAGTGTATGCATCTTCTTGAATAATAAAGTTCATCAAATTATATCTAATGTTAAATAACCCATCAAGCCATAACTCAAATATAAGCAAGAACATTTAAACAAGATCCACGAAATTGGTCCACCACGTCCTATCCACCTGTCGGTAAAATGTCTGTTTAAACATGGCGCTGCGACTAACGTAAATATAAGTGGAAATAGTTATTGGTATTAGTAGATGAACAAAAATACTATAAATTGAGGTTAAGTTTAAAACCAGAAGAAATTCAAATCAAACAGAAGCATGGCAAATTTAGGCGTAAAACTGCCTCCAGATTTTGATCTACAAAGCTCGAACGCCGCAATTGAATGGAAATTTTGGAGAACGGCGTTCGAGGACTACTTGATGGCAACAGGCCAACACGAGGCGGTCGATAAAGTAAAACTATCGATACTTCGGAATATGATTGGTATAGAAGCGGCAAGAACTATGGCTACATTTGATATCCCGGAAGAACAGACCGAGAATTATAATTTCATGTTGGACACAATTGGTAATTACGTATACCCAAGAGTGAATGAGTGTTTTGAGAGGTATAACTTTTCAAAACGAGTTCAGAAAGAGGGTGAAACCTTCGAGCAATTTTTAACAGACTGTAAACATCTGGTAAAGTCTTGCAACTTCAACATGATAGACCAGACAGAAACAGTTGAAGAAAAAGCTTTACGTGACAAAATAGTGATTGGGATAAGAGACCCAACAACGAGAGAAGCCTTGCTGAGAATAGATAAGTTGACTTTGAAGAAGGCAATCGATTTCTGCAGAACTAGCGAACAAAGTAGGAACCAGAGCTCTCGGTTTCGACAAAATAATGGAGAAATGGAAATAAGTCAAGCAACAAGAAGAGACAAAGGAAAAAAGGTAACAAATAATATTAAGTTTAGGTCTCAGACAAATGAAGTGTTTCACTGTAGGCGTTGTCAGAAAAAACATAAAGCTCGTGAGTGTCCTGCATATGGGAAAAAATGTAATAAATGTGGGTTATTAAATCATTTCTCTGTAGCATGTAAAGTAAATAATATTAGGACTGTAGAGCAGGAATCCAACAGTGATAGTTCTGATGAGTTCTCAATCAATAATGTAAATATTGTAAATAGTTGTAAATGTAGAAGTATGTCATGTAATCACAAGAGAAGTGTCTGGGAAGAAAAAATTGGAATTGAAGGAAGCAAAATTATAACAAAGCTAGATACAGGGGCAGAGGTTAATATTATTTCATTGAAAATTTTTAAAAAAGTTGATAAACAGTTTAGGGTCAGGCCCACAGAATGTATCCTAAAGGCCTTTCAAGGGTCAATAACAAAACCATTGGGGATTGTAAACTTAAACTGTAAATTTAAAAATGTAGATGTTTTTGAGGATTTTTTAATTGTTGAAGATGCAAGTCAGGTTCTCATAGGTGGTCACACATGTTTAAGACATGGTACAATGACTTAGGTCAAGTGCCCGGGCTGTTGAGCACAACCCAAACGTTTGAATGAATGAACATGTTTAAGACTAAATTTGATCAAACGAGTAAATATGGTCAATGATATAAATGAGATGAATTCGAGTAAAAATATATTCATCAAAGATAATATTGATGTGTTTTCAGGTGCAGGTTTATTTCCTGGCAAGTGCCACATAACAACCAATGAAAATTTTGAGCCGGTTAGTTATCCCCCAAATAAAGAACCTTTAGCTATTAGAGAGGCATATAAAGCTGAAATAGATAGGCTAGTTAAACGTAAGGCAATAGTGGAAGTGGAAAAAATTGATGCTCATGCTAGTATAAATAGAATTGTACTAGTAGAAAAATCTAATGGTAAAATCAGGCTATGTTTAGATCCATCAGATTTAAACAAGAGCATAGTACGAAAATCTAAAGCAAATTTAAGCATTGAAGAAGTATGTTCGAATTTAAAAGGTAAAAGTATATACACAGTATTTGATCTATCAGAGGGTTACCATCATTTAAAATTGAATGAAATCTCTTCATGGAAATGTTGCTTCGCAACTCCATTTGGAGTATATAGGTATTACCTTATGGTATGGTATGGTATTACCTTATGGCCTGTCAAACTCCC
Organism: Galerucella pusilla; assembly: GCA_910591695.1. Taxonomy (NCBI): domain Eukaryota; kingdom Metazoa; phylum Arthropoda; class Insecta; order Coleoptera; family Chrysomelidae; genus Galerucella; species Galerucella pusilla. The sequence goes on from CAJUYI010000097.1 coordinate 21,275, forward strand.
AAGACTTGTTTGATGAAATGGTAGGAAAACATTTCAGCAAAATTAAAAATGTAACAATATGTCATGATGACATGATTGTGGCTGGGGCGACAAAAGAGGAACATGACAAAGCCGTAAATGGAGTATTGTTGAAAGCCAGACAAGTAAACGCTAAATTCAATGAAGACAAACTTCAATACTGTCAGACAAAAGTTAAGTTCATGGGGCAAATTTTCAATAAAAATGGTATGGAAATTGATCCAGATCGGGTGGAATCTCTGTGTAAGTTAAAAAGCCCAGAAAATAAATTAGAATTACAAAGAATAATTGGTTCACTTAATTATGTGAGACGATATGTCCCAAATATGGCTGAACATATGTCACCTTTATGCGACTTGCTTAAATCCAATATTGAATGGCAGTGGCTTCCAAAACATGAACAAACATTTAATAATATTAAAAAGATTATTTGTAAAACACCTGCATTAGCACCATTCGACGAAAGCAAGAAAATTGTATTACAATGTGATGCATCAAAGAATGGGTTGGGTTGTTGTATGTTTCAGGAACACTCAAATGTACTAAAATTAGTTGCATGTTCATCTCGTACAATGAATAACCATGAAGTTAATTATAGTCAAACTGAAAAAGAATTACTAGCTATACATTATAGCACTCAGAAATCCCACGATTTCATTTATCGATCTAACGTTGATGTACAGATGGACCACAAACCAATTATCCCAATTATGAAAAAACCTATTTGTAAAATTGGATCAGTGAGATTACAACGCTTGCGCCTTAAGCTACTAAAATATAATTTAAATGTATATTATGTCCCTGGAAAACAGGTACATTTCGCAGATATGTTATCCAGAGCCAGCTTAAATTCTGACTATTGTGATTTTGATATGTTTGAAACTGTTCATTCAGTATCCAGACATTTGCCCATGTCCGATGAAAAGAGGTGTGAATTTAGAAGAGAAACAGCTAATGATAAAGTTTTAAAACAAATTTCAGATTATTACTACAATGGCTGGCCAAAATTAAATGCCATTCCTTTGGAATGTAAGCCATACTATACAAGTAAAAACGACATTTATGTAGAAGCAGGTTTAGTTTTCATTAATAATAAAATAGTTGTACCGGAATCTTTAAGACTACCAATGTTGAAATTATTACACAAAGGCCACATGGGCATGAATAGAACAACACATAAAGCAAGAAAGATATTGTATTGGCCAGATTTAACGTCTGATATTATGAACTATATAAAAAGATGCAGAACTTGTGAAAAACATATGCCAAGGGGTGTTAAGGAACCGCTCTTACCTCACTCTATCCCGAAGCTTAGGTTTAATAAAATTGGTGTAGATATCCTTGAATTCGGATCAAAAGCTTACCTAATTGTAGTTGACCACTTCTCACACTGGATTGAGATGTGTCCACTATTTAATAAAACATCAGAGTCAGTAATTAATGTTATGCAGGAGGTATTTACAAGATTCGGATACCCCCAATACATAATAGCCGATAACATGCCATTTCTGTCAGCAAAATGTAAAAATTATTATAGAAATAAAGACATGAAAATACTTACTTGTACACCACACCATCACCAAAGCAATGGACTCTCTGAAAAGGCTGTTAGTATAGGCAAACAAATATTGCGTAAAAGTTTGGATGAAAAAAGCGACTATAGGGAATTACTTTTAGAATATAATAACACAACAATAGTAAATTTACAGGCATCTCCAGCTCAAATATTGCAGAGCCGAACCCTTAGAACACAATTACCAATAATAGAGAGTAAATTAGAACCACAAATTGAAACACAAATATTTAGATACTTATGCGAGCAAAAACAAAAAGTTGAAAAACAATATAATAAATCTAGCCGTAAAACTGAGTCAATTTTTAAAAAGGGTGATAGGGTAGTAGTCAAAAGCTCCAAAGACAAGATATGGCACAAAGCAGTAGTATTAAAAAATGCTGATGAGCCTCGGTCATATTGGTTGCGCAAGGAAAATAATAATAGAATTGTTAGACGTAATAGCAGTCAAATGAAACTCTCATTTACCAAGACTAACACCGACGACTTACTGTTAGAGCCGGAATTGCATCCTGATGACAAATATAACATTAGATATGAATTAACAGCTCATGAAAATAATAACATCCTTGAAGACCTAAATATTTTACATAAAACTGAAACCAGTACATCTAATGAAATAAACAGCCCAGATACTTCTGTTGGTAACCGATCTCGTTTTGGTCGACCCATTAAACCCGTTGTAAAACTTAATCTTTAAGGGGAAGGTGTTTGATATTATATATGTTCGGAACACACCTGATGTGTCATACGTCACACGTTATGACGTGGACACAACATTGTCATTATTATTATATATCCTATGATGATTCTATGTTTGTAATATATGCATCTTCTTGAATAATAAAGTTTATCAAATTATATCTAATGTTAAATAACCCATCAAGCCATAACTCAAATATAAGCAAGAACATTTAAACAAGATCCACGAAATTGGTCCACCACGTCCTAACCACCTGTCGGTAAAATGTCTGTTAAACCACCGACGTACACAACGAACGTGATATACAGATGCTTCATCTTGTTGGAACCACAAGTTAACTAGGTATTGTGTTTGAATCAACTTCCTAAACACAAACGAAGAATACAGCAATATTTCTTTGACATTTATTAGTAGACACTATTTTGATAATAGCCCACTTGATATAATCAAAAATATGGCTTGATTATGTTTCGCCCATTCTCTAACAAGCCTATATAATAACAATTCTTGAAAGTGAAACATGAATAAATATGAAATTTTTAGTAAACATTTTATTTCATTGATTAGATATTGTAAATGCATCCAAAATTGCGATTAAAATGTATGCCTTAGAAATGTTAAAATTTACAAGAGGCTGCATGTAGAAATTTAATACCATTTTATTTGTGTACGTAAAATACTTGTTTTTGACCATTATTATAAAATATTCACGTTTTTCCATTAACTTATGCCCTAAATGTACTACATCGTTTGAAATATTATTAATTGTACTAACAAATTGTAAAAAGACTTATAGGGTGATTCACTTGAAAATTTTGAGATATTGCTTGATTTGCGTTTTGTTTCACCCTGTATTAAAGAAGCCACAGATGAAAAAAGTAATTAATACTGAGCATAGCCAATGATGTGTGTATGACATTTGAATACAAAGACCTGCTGATTTATTTGAATTTACTGTTTTGCAGAGTATTAAAGAGGTCTTTTTTGCTAATAATTGGCCATATCTTTGTAAAACACCCTTATGATATATTAGAGTGCTATATTTTTGTAACGCTCTCGGTGAGATCTTTTCGATTCTTGAACAAAATATAGTATGTTCCATTTAAAAAAAATGTAAGTTTGTGCTGCTGCGTGGTTTTGGAACACCCTGTAGAATCGAAAGTATTTTCAAAATGTGCCCTCAGTAACTGTATTAGCTCACACAAAATTATAAAGTTCTATCTCTCACCACAACGATGTAATCCTCCGATGTCAGAAGATTGCCCCACAACAAGCAGCGCCACATAATGTCGTAGCCGATAAGAACATTTAAGTAATCAATTTCATGTGTTGTTGAACAATTAGGGTACTATTAATAAATAGTCGCCAAATAGTCCCGACTTATCACTATGTGATAGCTTTTTATGGAGGTTTTTGAAAGAAAAAGTGTATTTTGATTGAAATAGGTACAAATATTAACTCTATCACGGCAAAAGCTCGCACGGAAATTGACAATTTAAATGTTTATAATAACACACCTATCTGACGCATTGGAAAATTTGGAACGAAGATATTATTATTTGTGCATTGATAACAAATTAAGAGCAACTATTGTAATTTTATAATGTAACTTTGTATCCTATTTCATTAATTTTGTTGAATTCCTAAATATATTATAAGTTGTTTTTGAACTATAATGTGAATTTATTTCTCATCATTCTTATAGTATAGTAGGACTTTCTTTTTATAGACAATGGTAGGACCATACGCCAGTATAAAACAAAACTAATATACACAATTTTATATATTTGCAATCAGGAAATTTAGGGTTACTCAAAACTATTGAAAAATATACAGGGTGTCCCATTTAAAATATTGAAGATGCATTCTATTGGGCACTCCCTTTATAGAAAATTCAGTCTGTTGTCGATTAATATAATGTATAGGTGGATGGTCTGTAAATTATCATTATTTTGATTAAATATGGATCATTCACGATGATCGCGCACTCCTTCGTATGTGAATTAAAGCTTGTCGGTGCATCTGTAGAAATTTGTGCTTCGTGCGACGGCTTTACTTCTACTTTAGTCCAGATGTCGCTAGCTGTATAACATCAAGTTTTCCATGCGTGGATCTTGTAATTATTATTTGTATCATAAATTATTTAGTGAATAAATAAATAAATGGAGAAAGAAAAGCGTAATTAAAATAAATTTGATCGGAAATTATTCATTTGAAATGCTTTATTATTAATTATTATTAGATACCAAAGATAGACACCTTTTATACAGTATGTCGCTAATGTATGGAATGCATTCATTATTTTTAAAATAATTTGAAAAAATACAAGAACAGGTCAATTTTAATTTTTGAATCGTCATCACATGATGTAGATGTAGCTAACATTGCGTTACCAGGTGGCGTAATCGGCAATTTTTTTAAATGCAACTATGTGTCTCAAGACACCTTATTGAAAAGGTCTTCTAATCCTCTTAACAACGGTGTGATTTTTTGAATATTTATTTCTATAGGGTAGACCAAAATTGTTTATTTGGTAAAATTCCAATCATAAGTCAACTAAGTTATTGTAAGAACCGCCACTGGAAATAAAACATCGTAGTGTACCCAAAAAATATTCCTGTTTTTGGATATGTTACTGTACTTAATTCTAATTTAACATCTATCGATGTGTGACAGTCGAGTGTTCAACAGTTAAAATCATGCTGATATGACAACAACCAATTTTGGGAATATTTTTTAATCCCCACCAGAAAATATACATCCTATGGACAATTTTTCGTCAAGGATATAAGGTTTTGCTAGCTATGTTCAGAAAATGGACTTAAGCTTCCGAGTATAGTACCAAGGTGGGAAGAGAAGCTTTTCTGTGAAGAGCTGTGGAGATCAGAAAATAAACTTACACCGAATTGTGTAGGTACTAATTTGTACTATTAAATTTACAACCATAATTAATAAATACATAAATGTGGTAATCCTTACAATTTGGACTTGTACATAATATCACAAATAGGCTTATGTCGCTAGTAGTTACAAATTAATGATTTACTGCTCCGCGGGATAAATAGAGGTACTTTGCTCCCTAGTTATATACAAACAACTATTTTCGATTCCTGTTTTTTACATTTTTCCAATTATCGTTTGAACATTTCACATCTTTTATATAGACCAATCCAATTTTTTCATGTTTTTTATGTTACCATGACAGCAGTGATTTATCCGATGTATCCTTTCGTTGTGGTTGGGCTGCATGAATTTAATAAGCGTTTGAAATTATGACATTTTATGGTTCGATTTTTATATCTTCCAATTGAATATTTCAAAAATGAATTCTATAAAAATACTGGAACAGAAATAAAGATGTTCCGCAAATTTAAGAAATAAAAATTTATTACTGATAGCTAAAGTGAATTGAATTGGAAAGTTATGCCCTACCTTTAGCTAAAATCACCGGAAATATGAATGTAAGTAATATTTTTGAAACTGTGTAAGGAAGTAAATAAACATTAAATTTTTTTCTCAACCTTCCGTAAATTTAAGCAATACATAATTATGAGTTACATCTGACATTGGTTGCATGTTATTTTTGTTAGACAGTGATTTTTGTAGTCAGGCATATATTTTATGTCTGTAATAAATTTATCATTACCGTCGACCATGCATTTTGGAACTATATTTAAGTAAACTTAATCATTCATTATTCACCCCCATCAATGAACGATTTTTTATCAATAAATAATTTTGATATAGGCAAATAAACGTACCTACAATAAAATTGAAGAAAAAGCCGAAGTCAGCATTTCGCGTTCTCAGCACAGTCCGCGAAATTCAATTTCGCGGCCGTTACTCATAGCTGCGAAACCAAACGTCACTCCTAAATTTGAATATCCCTTCCAAATTTGACATTTCAATTCAATTCAATTCAATAATTTATTGCTTCTAAAAAATATACATTTTCATAGCAAGAGTGAACAAATAAAATATAATACATTCAGTAAAAAAAGAAAAAAAAAATATACCTATATATACATACAATCATACACATATGTACATATATACATACATATTTACGTCTATAGTACCAAGTGAGGCCCGGCTACAGTAAAATTGCGGAAGAAGTGAGGACCGCGATAAAGTGAGGACCAATATACGGTCCTCACTTTGTCCATGCCTTCAATCTTCACAAATATCAATCTCTACCAAGTTAAAACGTGAATTATGGCTATCATAAATTGCTCGTTCAATAATATACTATTAATTCAATGGAAATAATCATAATTTCGTGAACGCTTTCGTTGCATTACAGCTCGTCACTTCAATCTCTCTGAACGAGACTAGAAAATATATGACATTATATCACATTGAATATAGTTTTCATTTTGGAAAAATATTATAATTCCATAGTAAGGCTTTTGAAGATAAGTAGAATCTCACTATATTATTATTATTTAAAGAATTTGTTGTTGAAGTTACAATATTTAGTTGTATTGTAGTATCTTTGAACTAAAAGGAGCGATTTGAGTTTAAGTTGGCATTTCTGTAGCCTACTGATTGTTCAGATTGCCGTTCGTTACACAAGGTCCGGGTCGAGTTGTCTCCCGAACTGGACATTATATCCTGTTTTCGAAAATGGTTATATTCGAGTTATCTCCATTCAATTCAGGTATACTTTGTTCAATTCTACATCCAACCAATCAAAACTTGGGACAAGTGAAATTCTGGCCAGTAATCATCCTCAAATAGTGTCAATAACGGGATACAACTCGTCTCTATTCCGGAGACATCTCGACCATAATGAAAATCTACCTGCTGGTCTTCGAAGACAACTCGGCTCTGCCTTTCACACATTTCTTTTGATTCTACAGCTGCCATTGGCCTTTGTCAGTTTTGTGTTAATTCATATAAAAACATTCATTCGTTAAACTTTTCTGCGTTTGTTTTATTTTTTACAAATTATTATATTCCAACCAATTTAACTGATATTTTTATTATTTATTCAGCTTTATCCACTGTCCAAGTGAAATCTTATTTTTGTAAATATTTTTACATCAAGCTTTACGTACAGTATACAGTACAATGATATAGTAATTTATGGAAATCTCTGCTTATTTAAAGAACGTTTTGAAAAATAGTAATTTTCTTGACATTAGTCTTAATTTCTGGATAAAAATGAAGCATTTTTGATGCTATTGTGTTTTAAATTAATAGTGTGGTAGGCTGGTAATTTTAATGAAGATTTATAATGAGAAGTAGTTATAACGATGCCTTAAGACACCCACAGTAATGAAGTATGTTCAGATATAGGATAATTGCCCCCTGGGTGAAAAAAGGTGCCTTTATTATTGTATGTATGTATGTATGCTGCTGTGTTGTTTCACCGTTACATTGAATACACAAGCCTTCAATTTTTTCTTTTTGATACAAAATGTAACTTTAATATATCATCAAAAACTGAACATTCACATCGTTTGCTTGGCATCAAATACAGTGTCGCTTACAGACTCGGGATATATTTCATAATAGTTTATAATTCAAAAATAATAACATATTTCATAAATGAAAAAAGTAAACCATTATGTAATATAACCTAACATCACTAGTGCGGAAAGTGACATTTCGCAGGGATAATGTAAAGTATCCTTCCTACGACCACGTGGCAATTTGACCAAATGGTGTGTAATCAACATCTGACATATTAATACTAAAAACGTTACGATTAAATCCAACATACCCAGTTTATTTAAAAAAGTAACAATAACTATTATTAGTAACAAAAATTCATGTAGTTGTAGGAAGGTAATTACAGTTATGAATTATTGGCAGTATTATAGAAATAAAAAGTAGAATAATTTTTGACATTTCCCACAGTAGGTCAAAGCCTGCTTTTTATATACAATAAATACCTATCAAGATGATTACATTTTCTATTCATTATAAAAAATGTTAGATTGGCTTAGTTGCTACAGCGTCAGAGTTCCAAGAAAGAGTATGCTGGTTCTATCCTCGATTGCGTCATATAATTTTTTCAATTTCAAAAATGGAAAGAGAGAAAATTTTTTAAAAAGATCGTTCCAAGTTTAAATATTTTATAGGTGAATTGATATACTTTATCTACGATCACCTTTGAAATTAGGCATTTTCGAACCAAAAAAAATGTGTGAAAGCATACATTATACATACGTTAAAAAGCGTGCGTAAATGACCAATGCTTTTTAAATGGGGTTTTCAGTAGTAATCTAGGGTCTTGATAATACCGAGATAACTTTGTCATAGAGAATGATGAAAGCGTGTTGCTTGATAATAGCCCAAGGCCGCAGACTTGAAATACTAGATCGAAAATAAGTCTATTGACTATTCTAATAAATGCGCTGCAATACGCATTTCCGCTATTATTCATGGACGTTTTTTTCTGAAATACTCAATTTATAAATGCACCCAATTGGTATAAAAACATTTGGGAATATGCCCTCCTTGGTTGCTGAGTTTTTGAGCCGGATCCAAGGAATATAAGGCTGTTATAGAAGGTCCTCTGGTTCTTTGCTCGCAGAAAAATATAAAGGAGATGGAAAAGCAATTATTGTTTGAATTGTACTAATAATCCTAATGTTGTTACTTTATTAGTTAGTGAGCAATCATAATATTATTTCCATTAAAAATTGAATTATTATATCTCGTTTACTTCTACTTGGTTGAAAAAATTTAATGATTATGTCTCTTTTAACACTAGTGTTAAGAGTACTTTACTTTTAAATTTTAGCTTTGAAAACGTCTTCTTTTTACACGTTTGACAGGCATTAAAAATGTCACTTTTAATGGCAGTTGTACAAAACATATATAAAAAGTCAATATACTTTTTTTAACTACTTCGATAGCATCCTTTTTTGTGCCATTTATTGATATTAATCAGAATTGGACCATTGGACGTCATTAATACTAATTGAAAAATTATTATACCGTAGGAGCGCCGGATAGTTAGTGGGAGTCTTCTTTAACTTCAATAGGCGGTAAACCTGTACCCAAAGAGTTGATCATGCTTCAGTGGACACGCAGAGTCCTAAGAGAAACAACTTACCGATCACAATAAAATATTTACGTGAAGACTGCGGTTGTAGACGGGATAAAACTATTTACAAATTTTTATAGACTTTAATTAATATAAATCAAGTGAGGTTGTCAGAAGTGTTAGTTGTTGATTATTTATTTATAACTTTCCAAAAAAGATTGGTAAGTTAGAGAAATATATTAATAAGGTGTCTAATAACAATAATAACTTTCAATAACTCAATTTACGTTTATCAAAGACATTTAGCCAGTGAATTCATTTTCAAAAACTGAATAGATGAGGCTTTTACTTGATGTGGATCCATACTAAACGAAGAAATAAAACAACTTTACTTGTTAAAATCTACATTGTATTATTTTCATTTAAACGTATGAAATTGAGAAAATATGTATTTTTACATTGAATTCAGTTGACATAACACATGCTGAAAAATTGTATGTGTTGCGAGAAGCTGTGCATTTGTTTTTTTTACTGTTATCTGTTTAGTGAGGTGATTAAACTTTGCATTTCAAATTACTTGGAAAATGTGCTGCAAAAAAACACCTATCATACTAAACAATGGTTTTTAGGGATATTCTCAGAACTTTATTCTGAAAAAGTAACTACTAATTCAAATTGGACAATAAACAAAATTCCGAAATTCACTGTTTATTTACTTTTGACATCATGTTTATTCACATGTATATGTTCATCAGACAAATCGTTTTTATATTATTAATAATAATAGATATTGAAACACAATGGAAGTAAACACATTGACAACGGAATATTTTTTTAAATAAATAAAAAATAATGTTCACCCAAACTCCTAGATTTACCAGCTAAAAATAAAACCATTATATTATATCTTTTGTACGTTCCAGCAGCTTTTAACAAAAAGTATTAATCACTTAAGAAATTCTACAAATAGACAAGATAAAATTTTCTCGAGGTCCGTTTATAGTCCGTTTATGTTTGATAACAGTAATTGCGAGTGAATGAATATTTTGAGTTACATTGTTATAGTATTATATTCTACTATTAGAATGGGATTAATGAAGTACACGATTCAGGAACGCTTTCTCTAAGTTAGCTCTTTTTTGGCTTATTTTGGAAATGCTGTTGATAAAACGCGTTTGTTATTATTTTTTGAGGAATAATAGGATTATTTATGTTCAACATAATTTTTCGATCAATTTTGTCATTCCGTGTACTTAGTGTGATCGGTTAACAATTCCAACATGAATCAATTATTGCAGTTAGTTATATTGGAACACTTCTTAAATTCTTCTTTTTTTAGAATTTGGTTTCTGGTATTATGAATACTAAATCCTCTTGAACATGATGACCCCTCCACTAATCATATTTGCAAATATCGTTAGTTTTAATGTACTTTTTGTTTTTCTGATTCTCAATGGTCGGGATCCAAACATAATTTGTGTATGTTGCAGCAACGATTTGTTTCATGTGTATATGTTTTATTTATGAAAATATGAAATCGGTGAAGAATAATTATTAAATGAAATGAATTAATAACAGAATTCCATAACAAGATTATTACATATTACATATAAGTGACACATTTCCAGCTTGGGCGTAGACTGTAGAAATTGATCTAGTTAAACAAGTACCATATTTATATATA
>CAJUYI010000097.1:32652-53805 GCA_910591695.1 Galerucella pusilla
AATAACTGTGCCTAATATGTGTGAGATATCTTAGTTATTTTTTGCTTGAATTAATCTCTACAATTTACTCCTGACAATGTAAAGTGTGGAACCATTCAAGTAATATAAATTTCATATTTGTGGTAGAGTTTGATTGTATTATTTGTCCATCATGGAATAATTCTACGGAGTAGGTAAGGGTTAAAACAATTAATTTGGCGGATATTTGTTATTTTCAGTTCCAGTTTGAAATTTATAGAATTTTCTGCCTTGAAGTTTACTTAAGATCAATCAGTGCAACTCTTCTCAAATAATTCAGTAATTCAATCATTTTATGGGAAATATATCGCTATTATAGCAACATTCCAAAAAATGATATTCTGATCTTAATGTTAAGCAACATTTATGACCTGTCAATTTTGAAGATATCTTGTTAATAGAAATTCTTTTCAAAATGGCAATAGATTCATTGTTTTTTTGGGTATTCAAGAATATTCAATGTGGGTGAATTATGAACGAATCTTATTTTAATAGGTCACGGTTGCCAGCCAACAATACCTTTACAAGTTTGCTTTCTTCAAAAGCTGTGTGAAAAAATTGGTCTTCAGGCATGTCACAATTAGTGGAGCTACGCAATGAAGTTATAATCAATTCAGTCGGAAAAAACTGAATATCAAAGCTATAAGCTCAAGCTCAAATGGGCAGCGTATATTTTTTGTAAGTTAAATGAACTCAATTTGTATTTGCAAAGTTCAAATGGATCAAACATTTTTGCACTTCACATTCAAATTCGCGAGTTCGTGAGCATTTTTGTTGTGAAAGTATTGATTGTTTCAAGACAATTTGAATTTTTATTGTTGAAAACCAAGCGAAGCCAAAGATAAACGTACTGTTTGCAATTTCTACTCATTTATTATTGGTAATGAAAACTTTGACGACTATTCCGGTGATATAAGAAAAAGCTCGACTTGTTGAATTGGATTTGTAGATCTTTTCAAGAACACCTACTAACTGATATGTTAACAAAAGCAAGTGAACAACTAATTGATTTATCAGAGGATTCGTTACTAAAATAGTTTCAATCGTAAGCAATAAACGAGATATTGGCAATTGTGTTTGATGAAGTTACGAAAGTGCTCCTCACTTTTGCTAACACATACTCATGAGAGTCCAGATTTTCTTATATAATGAACATAAAAACTAAATTCCGAAATAGATTGGACTTGTAAAAACTGCGATTAAAAGTACAGTCAAGACTGTAATGGCCAAACAATTGCACGCAAAGCCAGTATTTCGCGTTCTAAGCACAGTCCGCGAAATTTAATTCCGCGGCCGTTACCCATAAAAACGGCCTGTGGAAAATTGTGCATCCCCTCATATTATAAAATCAAACAAAAAATACAGAAAAACACGTGACATACGAGGAGCCATCAAAAATTTCATCTTGAGACAAGATTAAAGTAGTGTTATTTAAAAAAGCTTTTCAGTATTGTATTTTTATATTTTGTAGATACCGGAATGATAAATATATTTTTCAATGCTGGAGAACTTTCCTAAATCAAATTTCCTGAATTGTGTGTTTTAATATATTTTTCTAGTGCATGCAACAATAAATTCAAAATAAGGGTGCATTTGTTCATGAACCTACCAAAAGACGTATGAGTCCCTTCTTCCCAATGAACGTTCCGAAGCTTCAACTGAATATTATTTATAAAGGTTTTTTCAAGTCTTACGTGTTCGATTTTCGTACATATTGCACATATTGGTAAGCTCTTCCCATTTACAATCTAATTCTCCGACATTTGGAAGGTGACATCTACCTGTAATCAATATTCAATTATTTTTTAAATAATTAAAGTTTGGACTTGCTTGTTTTACCACTTCGCGATATTACTTTAAAATAAATAGACAGAAACATAAACAAGTATTGTGGAACAAACACGAAAAGGAGATTACATACAAGGCAAAAATGGCTATAATGGTGTGCAGAAATCTGGCAGGAGCAAACTGGGGCTGTAACCCGAAAATCCTTAGCTGGATGTACACTGCCATAGTGAGACCAATCATCACTTATGGAGCCATTGCCTGGTGTAGTAGAACTAGCCTATTGACGACGAGAGAAAACCTCTCCAAAATTCAAAGACTAGCCTGTATATGCATTACAGGAGCAATGAGAACATGCCCAACAGCAGCCATGGAAGTGATTCTCAACCTCACCCCTTTACATATGGTGGTGGAAAGTGTTGCAGAAAGAACAAGATACAGACTAAGTAGAGAGGGAATCATTAAAAAAAACACCTCCTCACTTCTTAGAAATCAGACAACCTGGGACATGCCACAAGACGGTATGATGAAAAAATATAACTTTTCAAAGAAATTCATTACGGAAATAAGCAACAAGAAGGAATGGGATCCAAATACCATTACCAGACTTGGAAAGAATGCCATTCAATGGTACACAGACGGCTCAAAAGCAATAGAAGGAACTGGGATAGGAGTGTTCGGGCCAGGAACCAAACACTCCGAAAGCTTGGGAAAAACCCCAAGTATCTTTCAAGCGGAAATCCACGCCATAAGAAAGTGCGCCCAGTTCAATATTGAAAAAGGATACAGAAGACAAAGGATTATCATAATGTCGGATAGTCAAGCAGCCATTAAGGCACTGAGCTCTTGTGTAATCAGTTCCAAAATGGTGTGGGAATGCCTAGACAAACTCAATGAACTAGGCGAGAACAACATAGTCACCTTACTATGGATTCCAGGACACACTGGAATAGAAGGAAACGAAATAGCAGATGAACTAGCAAAGAGGGGGACTGAAACACCTTTCTGGGGACCCGAACCCTTTTGCGGAATCAGCTCCAATGTAATATTGGAAGAAATAAGTAAAGCCGAGAAAAAGAGAAGATCTGACCATTGGAAAGATCTAGTAGGGCTTATACAATCAAAGACTCTTCTGGGTGACTACAACCTGTTGAGATCAAAAGAATGCATAAGTCAAAGTAAAACTGCGCTAAGAGTTTTGACAGGGATCCTAACGGGACATTGTCGCCTGAATGGGCACCTGAAAAAGCTCAAAATAGTGGAGGAAGAAGAATGCAGATTTTGTGGAATGGAAGAAGAAACCTCCATCCACATACTTTCCAACTGCACAGCACTCCAGAATCCTAGAGCACAGCACCTGGGAGATTACTGGATAGAAGAGGAACATTTGCCTAAGTTGAAGCCTGCAGACATCCTAAAATTCCTCCGGGAAATAGGACTAAAGGAACTACTAGTTTCTGAGACTCTCCTCAGAAACTGAGTAGAAGTAAGGGGGCACAATAGACCTTTTAGGTCTCAGTGAATGTCACCCCAAAATCACACATACATACATACAACAATATTATTTATACAATGTTTCTAGCAATATTTAAGCATAATAGCACTGAATAAGCCATAACACCATATTGCAAAGATGTCTTCTACTTATCTCTTCCACACAATGGGTTTTGAATTCGGAATCTCAACTTTTCGGTTTTAAAACTGCTCTATATTTCCATATTGGATAAAATTGGTGAGAAGCAAAATCCAATGACAGAAATTAGGTTATAAAAGTTAACATTGAATTGAAAATTGTCATAATTTTTATAATTTTATTTGGTTGGTTCTTTTACAATTTTCCAATCTGTTATCAATGATTTGGCATGAAATTTGATTTCTTATGTGATTAAATATGTATTTCAAACTCAATAAAAGCGGCGGACGTAACTGGGCAATAAAATGTCGTGGATACCTGAAATTCGGAAAAGGTGCTTTACTCCATAGGGCGGAAACCAGTAAACGAAAAATAGTTAACGAAGGTATTCTGAAAGGCAAATTCATATTTCTGATTTTTGAAAGGATCTTTAAGGCTGTCAAAAGTTCCATTATCAATTATCGTTCATCGTTCCGTGTGTTCCCATACAATGTGGATTTTACCCAACCGAATTATAAAACAAGTGAAACTTATCGTTTTGCTTTTGAAAAATATCAAGGAGTGTATTGTGAAAAACCTCCATCACATTGAAGAAATCCAATACCTTTCACTATGCATTAAGTTCTTTCATTGTCGAGATGAAATGAAAAATTCAAATTTGTAGTACTAAATGAACGTATTTATACATTTGAAAGTGTATACTTGAGTGATAGAACCAAAAATTAAATAAGCTCAACTTTAGACTCACATTGAGACTTTAAGAATTGCAGCGTCTCATCCCATTCACTTATCAATTCTGGAGAATCCTCAATTTTCTTCACCCTGCTTACCTTTTTCATAGATCCATGTTCGATTATTACTTTTCGTGAGCACTGAATACGCTTTGCAAAAAAATAATAAGGAATTAAATTACCAAACCAAACTCTTGAACTCACTTTTTATAATTGATTTTGTCTAAAAAATATATGGAAAATATATTTTGAAATTATTACTTACATACTGTCCCGTGCTGTTATTGTAAGATTGAAAGTACAAAAAAATAGTGGCTGTTTTCGATTACGGTTTCATTGGATCCAATACTCTGCTATTATATTACCTATACATATTCATAATACTTGAGTTGTCAGTATCCGTCGCAATATGTTTCTCTTGGTAGTTCTTCATTCGATATCACTGGTATGATAAATAAATACCTAATGTTTTAGGTAAATTATGATTACTTTTGAGTAAGTCTTCTTTTTCAAGTTTTATTTTTTTATTCTGCCCCACAGACTTCTTGTTTAATTATCAGACATGCGAAAAATCTAGGGTATGATATAATGATGAGTCAACGTTCGACATACTTTCCGTAAAGAACTTAGAAAGAAGGCGTATGTAATCCATGTGAGTTAAGCTGTTTCTCGACAAAGATTGCCTTTTACAATGAAACGATCGAGTCGATCTTATGTTAATATATAATCATGAATATATTCAAGCAATTTCTCCCGAAACCCAAACATTCGTTTATGTACTCAAAAAATCGTAATTCAACGACTAACCGACTTCTATCACAAATTGCAATAATAAATAAGTGAGGTGAGTAATTCACAAGAAGTATATCGATAACTCACTATACATTTCTGCGATTTCGTCTGTGGTATTGTAACAACAAATCCATACAGTGTGTAAAAGCCAAACGAAATAAATTAAGTATTACTTCTGTTACTCTACATTTTTGTAAAAAAGCCAGAGACACACTAATTTTAAATTATAAATTGATATTCTTCAACATGAAAATGCGATCCAATTTTCAAATGGTAAGTATAAGCTTGTTGGAGGGGGAAAATTTCTTCGATAGCTCTGGAATGTTGTGGCTTACGGTAGGGCTGTTACGGAATAGCTTTTCGACGTACCTAGTATTACCTGTTCCTATTCCAAGTAGATACCTATTCCAAATACCTATTACCGTTCCAAACTATTCCAACTAGAATTTCATGACAGAATATTGCTGGCGCTGTCAGTGGCGTAATATAATAGGTACCTACCAAATACGTCGTATCGATCGGATTGGTTGTTCATGTTATTATCCCTGTTATAGTAGGGTAGGGTAGGTTGGGGAACCCCAAAAATTATATAAGCGTATTCTGTTTCTGTATTCTCTTATTTATCAGTCTATTTTTTCTGATTTCTGGTACATTGAACTTAAACCGTTCTGTTGTTTACATTATATCATATATCCAATACAAGTAATAGGTACACGTAATGCGTATTACAATTTGCCTAAGTAATGCTTTACATATCGATCACTAAGCTATGAGAATAGAAGACTGACAGTCAGACAGTGACACAAGTAATAGGTTCGACTAATATTTGGTAATAGGTTCGCGGAATAGGTGGGCGATACCTATTACAAAATAATAGGTCCAGTTCCATCGTAACAGCCCTAGCTTACGGTCGGCAAATCCAAATGTACTTCCGACAAAGCAGGACCGAACCAATAGAACAATTGCGGGGCCAGGGACGGTATAAGGGGTTGTTAGTGAAGGCTATCATAATGTTTAAATTATTTTAACACTTGTGTTATATATTTTGGAAGGTCTCTTCATCTTCTATTCAAAAATGTTATCGTTCTCACGTATTTTGCAGTAATTAATAACTTATTTTTGTGAGTGAACGATAGATATGTTGAATAACAATAATATGAAATTAGAAGAAGACGTAAGGTTTTCTGGTAAGTGCACTTTTTCACTAAATGGTCATGCTGATCCTCATTGGATAAGAGAAGAACACACGCAATACCCTCGAAAGGTTTATGTTTGAGCAGGTATTGTTGAGAACCATATCAATGCATGGTCACTTTTTAATTAAGGGCAATTTGAATAGTGATCATTATCTGGCACTACTTCAAATTGATCATTCCAATTTTGGCAAATTTATATCCTGATTCAGGAAACCCTCAAGTTCCAGTAAATATAATATGGTTTCAGCAGGATTGAGCACCACCACATTACCAACGCATGGTCCGGCAGTACCTTAATACAATATTTCCCAATCGGTGGATAAAAAGGCGAGTATTGATAGATGGGCAAGTGCGATCACCTGATCTTACATCATTAGATCCTATATCTTTTTATGAAGATATGTGAAAAGTAATTCATACAAAACTGAACCTTTTGATTTCAATGACTCAAAAGAACGAATAAAGCTTGCAATTCGGTGGATCACACCTGATATTTCAAATAATCCAAGAAGGCAGTTTCATTTCAAATTGGGAGAATGCCAAGACGTTCGTAGTGAACATTTTAAACATCTACGTCATCAACATTCCCAGTTAATTTTATTAGGTTTTGCATTACAAGGTTTCTATTGTATTTTAGCGAATTTCCGTGACCACATGGATTTTATTCTATTCTATCTTAATTTTTGCAATAAACTTGGAAACAAAAACATTTTTGAATATAGAATCTTTCAAACGATTTATCACAAGCCTATACTTCCCATTTAGAAAATTGGGGGTTGTAACTGTCATTCGAAGGGGATTGGAGGTGGGAATCACATTTTCATGTTGAAGAATGTCAATGTATAATTAGAATTGGACGTGTTAGGGGATTTTTTATAAATATGTACAGTAATGGAAATAATGGATTTATTCCATTCGGCTTCTACACACTATATTATGTGTTACTACATAGATACGGTAACTACGAAATTATGTTAGTTAACAATTTGTTTATTGGATATTGGTTATTGGGAAGAGGTCCCCATAGATAAATTCACCGACTTGGTTTTAGAATAGATTTCACCGATTTCACCGAAAGTATTGAAATTAAATTACCTCCCATTGCGAACGTCTTCACTGGTGAATTATATTCAATTTACCAAGCGTTGCTTTTTGCGAGTAATGTGGATTTCCAGCAGTTTTTAATAATTACTGACTCTCTAAGCTCCATTTATAGTATCCAGCACATTTATTCCACAAACTCCTTGGTACAAATAATTAAAAATTCATGACATCCCCGATCAAATAGGAGAGGCACTTGGTAAAAAACTGCGATGTTCCTCAGCTAATTGACTTTTTGAAATCCATTCAAATATTAAATAAAATTTGACGATATACTTTTATGGTTTTATATCACAGTAAACTCAGAACTAATGTTATTTGATTCAGGTAAATACCATGTTTCAATTACTTCTGTAACTAACGTTAATCTGTTGTGAATTCTTGTTCAGCGCTAATAGTCCCAGGGATTGATGCACATTATATATACAGTGTGTCTACTTAAGTTGGAATCACATGGAAAACTTTTTTATTAGTGGTTTTGTGAAAAAAGGTATACCTGATAAAAAGTTCTGCATGGTCCAAAAGTTAAAATGCAATCATCAGATATCAATTTTTTCAAGCAGTATACGAGGTTTGTCAAAAAATTTGAATTTTGTGCGAGAGTAAAGTATCTTTATTTTCCACAATTAAGAAAAATGTTATAAAGTAAAGTTGTTTTGAGTTGAAAGTTATATTCAAATATGCAATAACAGCCATTTATTATGAAAATTCAGGTTGTGTGATTATTTACCAATAATTCCATATTAATTATTCTGGCTGGATTCAATTTAACGCAATCTAGGATGCCCTGACATAAAGTATGTGACAGTGAATGTCAGAGTCAGTTGTTGTTTATAACATCACAATAAAAATGGCAAATTCACTAAATCGTGAAGAAAAAATAGAACTTGTGTTAATTGTTGGAGACAATTATTACAAATTACATAGAGAGGCCGCAAATATTTTCAATAATAGACATCCGCATAGAAACATTATGCATTCAACAGAAACAAAAATTTTAAATAAATTGAGGGCTAGTGGAAGTATAGAAAATAAATTTGAGAATAAACGCCGAAAACGGGTGGCTAATGACGACACTGAATTTGAAGTGATGCTTTCTGTTGTAGAAGACCCAAAAATGTCTTTGAGAAAAAGGGCCTCTGCAATCCAAAATACTTCAGTAAGTAAAGATACAGTGGCAAATATTAAAAAAAAATAAATATCATGCATACAAACCGCAATTTGTACACACGTTACTACCAACTGATCACATATCGTTTTGAGTTCTGCGCGACCCATTTTTCACAAGAAATACCTATAATATTTTCCGATGAGGCAACATTTTCATCAAACGGAACCGTCTCATCACAAAATTGTCTCTGGGGGTCTAACAGCAATCCAAATTTTGTAATAAAAACTCGTAACCAATATTCTTTCAAAACTAACGTATGGTGTGGTGTGGTGTGTACAAAAATATATTAGTTGGACTTTTTTTTTTGACATTCCTTAAATGCCTCACATTACTCACAATCATTAGAAAATCAAGTAGGTGATTTTTTGCACGACCTTCCGTTACAAGAACGTATGACAATTTGGTTCCAACAAGACGGTGCTTCCATTCATAGTACATTAAACGTTGAAGTATTTGAAAATATATTCAATGGGAAGGTGATTCACAGGTATTCAGATCTTTTTTGGCCTCCTAGGTCTGCTGATTTGACTCCCCTTGACTTTTTTTATAGGGTTACTTGAAACAGCAGGTTTATCAGCGAGGACCATTTCTGGAGAATGCCAAAAAATTACTTCAAATATGATACGGAAAGTGGTACAAGATGTTTGACAAAAGAAGAATTAAATGTTTACAAAGAATAGGTGGATATTATCGAAGTTGTAGGACATTGAATTAAAATTTAATTATGTTTGTTTATTTTTTATAAATATTCTTTGTATGGATTTTTAAATTTGTGTAATAAATAATTATGCATTCATTACGTATGTAAATTGCAAGGTGGTTTAAAAACAGTAGTGAATAGAGAGGTTATCATATTTTTAACAGATAAGAGAGATAAATGGTATCCAGCCAGAATAATTAATATGGAATTATTGGTAAATAATCACAAAACCCGAATTTTCATAATAAATGGCTGTAATTGCATATTTAAATATAACTTTTAATTCAAAACAGATTTACTTCATAATATTTTTCTTAATTGTAAAAAATAAAGATACTTTACTCTTGCACAAAATTCAAATTTTTTGACAAACCTCGTATACTTCTTAAGAAAATTGATATCTGATGGTTGCATTTCAACTTTTGGACCATGCAGAACTTTCTATCAGGAATAACTTTTTCTCATAAAACCACTAATAAAAAAGTTTTCCAAATGGTCCCAACTTAAGTAGACACACTGTACCTATATGATAAAAAAAATAAATTTTAACTTTTTGAGCTGAAATTGCGCTGGATTTGCACATTTTACAATTAATGTTTTCAGTAAGACCTCGCTCTTTCTTGGTAATATTTTTTTATTTTTAAATCGACTTCCCCTCCTACTTCGAAGATCTAATCACTACAATCGAAAGTAATGGCTGGCAATTTCAAAAATTAAATTAAATTAATAAATAAACGTATTCTTCCAGTGTGGATGAAGGGGAAATATTGAATTAATATATAATAACAATGCATAAAATATTATAGGTTTAATACTTTATTGATAGATTGATGCAACAATATTCACAGAATCAAGAATCAAATCATGACAACTTGGTTCAATATTAAGAAGCTATATTCTTGATTTTGTATGAGCCCATTTTTATCACTTTCCAAAATAAAGCAGTTATCTACAGGTCAACAACTACCTTTACCTTCCTTCCCATTGACCCTGCAAGATAGATATTTTTCAGTTGGTATTAGGTACATAGAATTTTCAACATAAATGAATTTTTTATTGAAAATAATAAGCAAAATATGACATTCCATTCAAATTATTAGTAAAACAAGCGTAGGATCATGTATCCTTGGGATACTGTATCAACTAAACACGCCCCCTGGGCTTCACTTTATGTAAATCTGTAAATCAGATTTATATATTATGCAGTTGATTTATTAATATAAAAAAATGTTTTTTTAGATATAAGGAAGCAAATATAAATATACTTAGATTGATAAACTCTTGATATTGTCGAATAACTTTTGCATGGTTTGTATGTAAGTATATTTTTATACCATACCAAAATGGAGGCACACCTAAGCAACACATTTTAAATGATCTTCACTACACTTTTTGTACGCCTACGTTCTTTTTGCACCCACTCTACAATGGATACACGTCTTTCTCGTTTTATACCAATACATAGTTGCAAGTAAACTGCCCAACTAAAGTTCACAAATATTGGATTTATGTAATCTACATTCAATAAGTAGAGTTATGAAATAGTTAATAAAAATTCGATTTCGAATTACTAGGTATTATCTATTGAGTATTTCAATGCAAAATTGTAGGTCATCCTCAATAAGTAATGGAAATTGAATTTCCATGTAGGTTGTTTGTGGTGAGGTTTGTGATTTCCTGTGCTACGGCAGTGAAGAGCAATAATCTTTGAGGTAAACAAATAGCCAGGAATTAAAAAATGACAATGGATTAGTCTTACTTTCATTCAAACGACGATTTCCTCATCAAATGTTGAAATTCCTTCCATTAGGGTTCAGATTAAAAAGTAAGAGCTCGTAATCTGTACAATTTTTGAAAGTGATAAAAAACAGTTACATGAATACACATATGTGATTTCCATACATTTTTTCTTGGTACATATGAGCTACTATATAGTCAACTATAATTTTGTAGGTTACCTAAACGAAGCCGTCGGACGCCGGCTACAGAGACACCCCCTAGAAGGATATCACTTTTAAACAGTGTTACCAGTAATGCATTTACTATTCGATTTCATAAACGTACATTTATGTGGTATAGGCAACCTCAAAACATATGTAATAGATATTTGATTTCTGTTTTTCATAATTTTATTTCTTGAATTTTCATTATATATCACATATTTCTATAAGGGCAACTTCTATTATACTTTTCGTAATAGAAATAAGTTTATTAATATTATGGAATACATAATTTTAATTAATTGGGAATTCTAAATTGAACGCGGTTGGTATATCTTCAAGATATAACCGAGCATTCTGGTTTGCAATTGAAGGAACAAGATCACTTAAAGACCGGTTTTGGCGTATTTGCACCTCATCAGTACAAGGTAGATATTCTCCGTCCCTAGAGCTATATAACAAACATATCTATAATTTATAGCACTGTTGAATATTGTATAGCAACCGTTCATAAATTCTAACAATTTTAATATATCTGCATAACTAAGGGATACCTAGAACATTTATCTATTTCTTATGAAATTTTGTTTCTCAGAGAGTAGCAAACATGTCTTCACAAACAAAGCTCTTTGTCATTACCGTGAAATTATTAAATTTCTGAAGATATTGAAATATTTTGTTTTTTATGTTATATAATATATTTGTCTAAAGAAAATATTTTTTTCTTTCCAGATATTCATAACAACCGAAATCATGATTCAGTTTGATGATGAAATATGTCATCGATTGGGACTTCTAACAGAAGTTGAAATAGCGTATCAAGACGAAAATAATAATAAATATAAACAGAAAACGCACACCCACGAAAAGTATTTACTCAGGCCTCGATTATTCCGTAGGAAGCAGGACTCTCTGTCTACAGACGAGGAAGGAAACTATAAAAATAAAATCAACAAGAAGTTTAAGCAGAAGCCCGCACCCCTAAGCAAATATCGTCGAAGAAATGCTAATGCTAGAGAGAGAACAAGAATGAGAGAAATAAATAGAG
Organism: Galerucella pusilla; assembly: GCA_910591695.1. NCBI lineage: Eukaryota > Metazoa > Arthropoda > Insecta > Coleoptera > Chrysomelidae > Galerucella > Galerucella pusilla. The sequence goes on from CAJUYI010000097.1 coordinate 44,768, forward strand.
CGTTTGAAACACTACGAAAGGTGGTACCTCAGATGGCACATCAGCAGCAACAGAACGAGAAGTTAACGAAAATTACCACCTTAAGACTAGCCATGAAATACATTTCTACCTTGTCAGATGTACTGTCCAATCAAACATCTTCATTAGATTCCGATGATTTCGAAAGGTTTTTATCGGAATCCGATGGGGAATCATTGAATTTTAAAAGTGATTTTTCGAATCATTCCAGCATGTCACCGGACTTTACAGTTGAGTTAAGTAATGAATCATTAAACGAGATTGATTTTCCTCCACTTTCATGTGACATTTCTCACCAATTAACACAATTTGATTCATTATTATTCGATACCTTTTAAAAATTACCGTTTACTTGAAATAATATATTATACACAAAGATAGGCTAATGTATGAAACAATCCAACTATTTGTTTTTTTGAACTGTATAGTTATATTTTAAAAATTCAGAATATTTTTAATATGTTACGTTGAAAACTTGAAGAAAGATTTGTAAGAAATAATGTCAAATGAATACTTCTTCAGCCGCGGCGAGAGATTTTTGGTAGTGGCAGAACCTATGAGCTCACGTCACCGTCGTCTCCGACATGCTAATGTGACGTGTGATGTGTCATGTGCGTGTTTAACTATTTTTGGTGTATAGCTCGACTATACCATGTGCATGTACAATAATTGTACAGGACTCTTTTTGGATCGGTAACCATAATAATTGTATAAAGGGTTAATTTATTATAACTTTTATTCTATCATGGAAATACCCTGAAATTTTCATGAGGGATTGAGTTTGTGAATATTTATATCCATCATAGAGGCATTGTTAAAATATCGAAAGGGGCTAATTTATTAGTGCAAATTTATTCTCATCATAAAAGTACGATACAATTTTATAGGAGTCGCTTTATTCCTAAAAATCCCCATTTATCATAGACGTACGATGTCTTTTTTATGAGCGATTCATTTATTAGTTAAAATCTTTAAACCATGGGCGTACGATGAAATTTTTGAGGGATTGATTTATTCCTAAGAAACCCATTAATAATGGACGTACGATGAATTTTTTATAAGGGATTGATTTATATGTCCAGATTCCCATATCATGGGTGTACGGAAGAATTTTCAAATGCAGATTATGTATTTGTCATATAGTCGTACGACTGGATAGTTATGAGGAATTAATTGATTTGTGAATGTTTGTTAATTTATTTGTGAGAATTCCAGCTTACCATAAAATGTATACAATATATTCATTAATTTGTGTTCTCCCTTCTGTCGGTAGTCCTCATTATTGGCTATTTTTTCCTATCAACAGCATGTAGTCAGTTGAATCGTTGTTCATTCACCGAATAGATTATACATCAAAAATATCAAGATACTCCTGCTATTTGATATAATTAATAAAGTTTATAGGATAGGCCCATTTGAGTGTTGCAGAATAGGTGTCTCGTAAGACAGGACGAGATACGCCTTCTCTCGTCTCGTCTCGCTTCTCTTGGGACTGGAACCAAAATATTAAGAATCAAGCAACCTTTTAACGGGTTTAGGTTAGATTGTATCATATTTGACATACATTAGGTGCAATTCTGTAAGCAAATGTTATATTTTAACGCACAGTTGAAAATAAGACAATCTTCTAACCATTTTTGCTTGTCTGTATGCATATTAAGTTTTAAAGTATTAACGGAAAACTCTTTATTGGATACCATACATGTTAATATTTGGATCATAATCTTGACTATGTATAGATTAAAACATTTATAATAGCGCAAACTTTGTCAACTTTAACGGCGTACCGTTAATTTTTAACCACTTCTTATAGAATTGACCTTATTGTGTGCAATATATGTCAGATATGACAGAACCTAACCTGAATGCGTTAAGACTTTGCTTGGGGTTTATTACAGGGGGCTCATTTTTCCAATAAAACACCCTGCATATTTCAAAATTTCCAGATTCCACATGAACATTTAGTTATGTTCCATTAAATACAGTAGGTATTCTGATTAAGTGAATAGCTTTCAAGATATCGACTTTCGAGAAATTACATTTTTGAGTTTCGACATCTCTAAAAAAATTATCTCTCGGTTAATCCGAAAGAACTCTATTTCCTGCTTTCTAGTTACATTCGGTTTAGCCAAAAGTTCGATTTATTTGAGAAGATAATTTAAATGGAAGATATAGACATGATATAGGCCGTTTCGCTCTTGGATGTACAGCTATAGGCTGTGGAGAATCAAAAATATAATTTCTCGAAGCTCAATATATTAACTATAGATTTATGATGCATTTAATAAAACGTAATTTCAAATTTATGTGGAATCTGAAAATTTGAAAAATATTCAGGGTTTGGAAAGTATTCAGCAGGTTTTATACATATCTAAAAGCAACTGAAATAACACCTGAAGATCGGTTGAAATCCACTACTAGGTAAAAATATCTCCACACGAAATAATTTAGTTTAGTCGAAAAAATGGGGATAGATCCATTTTTAATTACAATTCACTGAAACTTGAGATACTAATGCTGTAACATTTTATGAGATATGTATTATATTCAAGTCATGAGGATATTGAAATTTTGTTTTATCAACTTCTCCATATTTTCCTATTTCCTACATAAACAAATTACTTCTTTCAGCCGCCATTGATTTTTTTAAATCATCTCCATATTTACATCAAATCTATCTATCTATCTTTTGAAGTTCCTATACATAAGTCTTTTGTGCGACAATGTGATGGAGTCTTGATTCTGTCAAGGGAATTGAATTCTTCTAGGTTCGTGAATGTTCACCTTGATTATTCATTCGACAAAAAAATAGCATGAGAAATAAGTGGCATTTCTTTGTACTTGACAGTGTAAACTGCGGGAAGCATTCATTATCCCGTTGTTGAAGTATTCAATACAAAGTTGATAATTGTTTTTTTTCATATCCTCAAAAAGAACAGGTGATTTATGAGAAATGGCACGTACCAATTTATATATCGCTTTCAGAAGTATGTACCAGATTGCGTGATAGCACTGTTGGTGCAAGCACGTTTTTAATTCACTCCAAGTCTACTATATTCCTAGATCGATTCGTTTGGATACAGAAAATCAAAATTGAAAACGTCAATGCATCACGAGCTGTTGGCTTATTTTATCATTCATTTCTTTTTGATGTGATAATATGTTTTTTATGATCGTTTTTACAAATAAACATATTGCAGAATGTCTGTGTTTTATTTCTTTTTTCACGAGGATGATAGGATATCTAACGCGAATTCTCTTGGTAGTGATCGTTCAATAATTTTCAATCCTTCAAGTAATGTTGGACTACCTAAAAGTTCCTCGCCAGTGACGCAAATTGCTGTTTATCATTCCATGGTAGGTTTAAGTCGTTTTTTCTTTTATTTGCAATTGACGTTGTCTGGTGAAACGGTGCACTTTATCAAGAATTTGGAGAGTACAGACTGGAATTATGAAATAGCATGGAATTTGCTTTTATGAGAATATGATGTTAAAATCTTCAATAAACAATCATTTGAAGTTTATCGAAGATTCACCCATTTTTGTTAAATCAGTAAATTAGTTTCCAAGGTGGTCTACTATTATTGACCGAGCGGAATTTGGTATATTATACAATTTTTACTAGGTACTAGCCAAATTTAAGAGACAAATTAATTATAATTGACATTATACACTATTTGGATGCTGAAATATCACTTACCAAAGGATCTTTATTGGTAAAACACTGCATATGAACTTTTTTATTGCATTTGCATTTGCATTTTATTGCATTTGCATTTTATTGCATTTGCATTTGCATTTTATTGCATTTTTTCCATAGTTCATAATAACCAATACCAAGTGCAACGAAGTAAGGAAACCAATTACACGACCACATCCGAAAATTTTACAAAACGCGCTTTGAACACATACGCAGTTGAAGAAAAAACAAATAACAGCGGTATTTCGTTCACAACACACAAGCTGCTCATTTACCGCTAAACTGCCGTTTCTTATATTGAAAGATATAACGGAAAATATTCCTCAACATACTCTCTTTGATGTTCCAATTAGCATTCCTGGATCAAAGTTCTGGGACGTCTATAATGGTGGATGTTCTTCAAGGTTGTAGCAATTTCTATGAATTGCTATTGAAGAATATAAAATCAGATTGGTGGAATATTAGCTAACGCTCCAAGAATCCCAGTTGGATCGGATATTCTCAGGATCTTATGATATAGAAAGTATGTGCTACTACTTTGGAAATAGAAATCCTCTCAGGCACTCCAAGGAACAAATGAAGTGTGAGCAGAACTTTGTTTAATCTGATTATAGAGAACTTGATGAAATATTTGGAGTAAAGATTCCTTTTAGAGAAAATTCACCTTTATTAGGCGGAAGCAAGGAAGTAGTAGCTCGAAGATTTCATAATTGATAAAAAAAATTAATCTGAATGAAAATCCCAAATCGGAATATTTTAATTTTATAAATGAAGGTCATATGACTTAAATAATCAATTTAATTGAAGTGAGAATTGCTACTTAGCCCATCACTGCGTCCTCAAATCAAATTCATTCGACAATAAAGTCAGAGTTGTATTCCACCTAGATGATTGTAAGAAATATCAACGGATACTTTGGCGGGAAGCCGTTTCCAAATATCTCTGCGAGTTTGATATAAACACAGTTAGGTACTCATGCTCTAGGCAGCAGTTCTTTTTAAGCAACCCATTGCTTGAGACAGTTGGTGATTGCTAATAGCACAAGTTATGAAGATTTTAAGCTCTGGAAGATTTCCTCTTATGCCGAGGGTGTCAAATAAGCCCAGAGTATATATTGTTCATAGGGACATATGTCTCTCAATTTCTAATAAAAGCCTCAGAAAATACAAGAACGCTATGGATATATTGACAATCAAAAGAGGATACTTCCGGATATGAGGTAAATTGAACCAAAATAAAAAATTCACAGCAAATATTTGATATTTTAGTCCTAATTAGTTGTGTTATTCTGGACGCACGCGAACTCCCGTCAGGATAACCACTCTACCTGTGTCATAATTAGGGTACCTTAAGTTGGTACTTGAGTTCCCGTCAGGGTGAAAATTGACCTGTTTGAAAGGTTTTTATAGTAAGTAAGAACACCAAAATTAGGAGCCGAATTGCGCGCAACAAGATAAACACAAAATTAAGGAGATTGACGAAAAGTAAAATAAATTAAATGGTAAAGGTATTTGTACATTTATTTCAGGAATAATAAGAAACCTAACCCAACCTAACCCAACCTAACCCAACTTAACCCAACCTAACCCAACCTAACCCCACCAGGGTAAACTATTAGGGCAGTCCCGATAACAGAACAGATTAAATAAACTGGACGGCAATTCGGGTGTGGGATTAAGATACCTGCAAATGTCGGACGGGAACTCAAGTGTATTATATTGGTCATTAAGGAATCTGACGGGAATTCGCGTGCACCGGTTATTTTCACGGCAATAGCTATTTGTATACTAAGGCCGCAAAATGCTTTTTCGCGTTAAGAGAGAGAGATTATCGCCGAGGCCGCTCCGGCCGAGGCAAGATAATCTCGAGGTCGCGAATACATTTCGCGGCCATAGTATACACAATATTTTTCGTGCAACCGTGAAAATTACATAATTTCAATAAACATTATGTCTCTTTAGAAAAGACAGTTAGTTTTTGGTTCGAAATACATTGCTATTGTCATATTTCAGAAATGTCAAATGCTGTAGTGGCGTTCAGTTTGCCGGCAGTCACTATGGGAACGGCCATAAAAATTTTTGTCGGCCGTCACTCTGGGTAACGGCCGCAAAATGATAACGGCCGCAAAATATCATTTTGCGGCCTCTGTTGCGGCTGCAAAATGCTTGTTTTGCGTCCGGTTGCACGAAAACAATATTTATGGTTTCTGCATTTAGGCTGGGACGACAAGCTACCTGATGATAATGTTAAATCTTTTTTGTAATTGTTTGATAACAAAGTTTGAGTTACTCAAATTGAAATTTCCATGCTTATTTTATTTCATTAGCCTAATTATTTTGAATGAAGATGTTTTTTGCTATGCTTCCACTTTGGCTTACAGTGCCTGTATATACATACTCCAAAACTAAGGATGGAAATTCTCTTGTTACATTAATTTATGCTTATTCCACGGTAGCCACTCCGAAATTAGTCACCCCATCTAGGCTGGAGTTGTGCGCGGCTTTATTATCCCCACATCTATGCAATAAGGTTCTTAACTGATTATATCATTTTTACGTATATTCCTTTGATGCGATTTGGCCATTGTGCATGGATAAATTGTGACACCAGTACCCCTAAAACGTTCGTCAAATTCAAGATCTAACTCAATCCTTTTTTTTGGAGATATCTGCCTACATAATTACACTCCGCCATTTTATCATCCGGTGGTACTGATTCTCTTAATTTGATTAACACTTGGTTGTGGTCAAATGGTCCTGCATTCTTAAGAAATGAAGATGAATGGCCATCATCTTCTAGTGATGCACTCGTTGTACCAGAAACGAAGGAAATCGTATCCTGTGTCTCTTTGGATGAATGTACTGATTCTTCTCTATTCGAAAGATATTCTAGACATAAGCATTTAGTGAGTGTTGTTGCGTACCTACATGTCAAGATTCATTTACAAAACCAAAAGTAGACCAAGTACAATTTTAAAATTGGGATACGAAATCTGGAAAATTCAAGACTCGTTTTAAAATGTCGATGACATTTTACGGGTTGGAGGTGACCCTATTATACTGGGTTCAAGCTGCCATTTTACTATAATTGATTAATTGAGAACAGCCTACATGTTGGAACTCAAATTATTTTAGCCAATCTAAGGAACGAGTTTTGGCCCATTAAAGGCAGGCAATTAGTAATAAGAACATGTTATGAATGCTTTAAGGCTAAATCAAAGAATATAACTCAAAAATGGCCGACCTACTAGCCTGTCAAGTTTGAATATGAGAAGTAATTCATATTTTGAGTATGAGTATTCGAATATTGTTCAGTGTAAAAATAGACTGTTATGTCATAAAAACGCATCAGTGAAGTCCATCAGGTTATGGGTCCAGTAGTTATAAGAGACTTTGTATCACGATGAAACAAATAGCTGTAGTGAAATATTTCAATTAAGTATTCGTCCTTTCAAAGTCCAAGATTTGGATTGACTAAATGAAATAATAGTATAATATTTAATAAGTATGTAATGCTGGCTATTATTAACGATAGTGCGTCTATGTGAAATAAACCTGTAACATGCTGTTCAGCTGTTACCTTTTCGCCTCAAAACCATTTAATTTAGTGAATTTTCGTGGCTCATTCACTTCCTCCCAAATTTCCACTGAATTTCTGAACATTCCGTTTCCTTGTCGCATTGGCCAGTCCAAAATATAACATTAATTTTCATCAAATTCCCTTCCAGCTTTGTCTGTCGATGTTCGAAATTTCAATTTTCGAGTGGAACTTTTTCTTTTCTCTAACTGCCACCTTAAAGGCAACATTTGTTTATATTTACATTTTCATTTTTGGTGAACAATTTTTTATTGTCTGTTTGCAGCCGGAAAGCTCACCTCACAAGTCACCAACTCCTTTCCCGATCCATGCACGAGAGGAAACATCACCTCCGCCATCGCGCTAAGAGTTGCAAACATCCTCAGCCCTCTAAGATAAGTTCCTTCGTCTTATCCATAGATAACATAATGTCTTATCTTTAGCGTGTGTGAGATTTGGATTTGGCGTGCTGATTATCACAATTCGGTATTCTCTACGTATGATTTTTTGAAATATTTATTACATGTTGAATTTCAAATACTACAATTGAAAATTATTATTTAAATTCTCTGTATTGATTATTGTATTGGATAAACGTGTTCGGGAATAAGTAGATTCATCTTATTAATTTTCTTCTAACTTAACGTTAATTTTTACAAGATGTTTCCAGGTTTCCACCTTTTGCTTCTGGTTTTAATTGCTTCGTTTCTGTTGAAAAGCTGATGGTGTCCAATTTAATATTCATTGTACACCCTACCCCGGTAATAGCGTATAAAATAGTTTAATTGGTACCGAATACCACTCCCTGAGGTAGAATGCTCTAGACTGGTGCTTTTCAGGTTACAAACACCTGAGTGAATAATATCCATTATATGCGAGTAGAGCACTATATTTTGTCCACGACTATTAATTGCAAATTTAAAAAGGAATTATGGGCCTTCGTATAATATTGATTTCTCTTTGTCTGGCAATCTATTCAAAAATACTATTTGTGCTGCTTTTCTTATGTTTGGCGGTAGCATTTTCATCTGATTCGCTCTCCATATTAAGTTTTCCAGTTACTCCAATTTAAGTTCAGTATAATAATTGGAATTCTTGCAATCAGATATAAATTAGTTAAAACGGTTTTGAAAACTGCATTCAAAACGCTGTATATACAACAGCTTTGTAAAACAAAACAATATTCTTTTGTCAATTTTAATTAATTCACAGCAAGTACTTTGTTATAAACAACTTTTGAACTAATTGATATTTTTTGACGAAGTTGGTTCCATCTTGATGTTTTTTTGAAGAGGTGAAAAAGTACATCCCATTTATCCAGTTTAATCAACAACAAAATATTTCTTTAAAAAACGGGCAATTGTACTATAAAACATCACACTAATGATATTTAAACAATGTCGTTTAACGATTTGCATTTTTGGGTTGGTACTGTTTTGTTGGACGTATCTTTTGCGTCTTGTACACAAACTTTCGATGCTATTCCAGCCATTATCGCAAAGGGCGATTTTTGGTGTATAATGACTGGAACTCCGAGTATATTTACAATCTGTTTCTACAAAATTCAATGTCAGCGCCCATAATATGAAGAAAAATTATATTACACAATTACACTTGATATGTATATGATAGAAGATACAATCCTCAAGACTTCAGACTAGACGCAAAATAAAAAATTAGTAAGGTCATCAAGTGGTAATTTATCTAGGGAAACCTTGCCACTTAAAAAGTGGACAAGTAGCAC
>CAJUYI010000097.1:54205-92180 GCA_910591695.1 Galerucella pusilla
AATTTATCTAGGGAAACCTTGCCACTTAAAAAGTGGACAAGTAGCACGCTCTCCTTTTTTCATTTATGATGTTTTATTTTGAGTCTAATTAGGTAAAGCAACCAATGATTAAGTGTGAGTAATAAGTATTAAATGAGACGTAGGTGTTGAAATGTTAAGGCTATTTCATAGTCGATGCAGTTTTGTTTTACTATATAAAGGCAATTACTTCAAAGTGAATTCTTTTTTATTTATGGTACAAGCCATGTAGTAATAGTTACCACAAACACATTTTGTATGATAATTACTACAAACAGTTTGCCACCATTTGTAGGTACTTTTCTTATTTTGTCAAGAACATGAAGTTAACTACTATTTTATATTTCAAAATTAGCACATAATACAATCACCCATATTTTCAAACCTTTATTTTATGATTGCCTGATGTTACTTTTCTATCTATCTTTATTGTTTTTTATGGTAAAGTGCCACGTTATCTTTCTCAGACTGACTCAGACTCAAAAAGTAAATTATGGATTTTTTTATTGTTTTTTGATCAATTCAAGTTGTGTAATTGATGAATGAAAGTATTCAAAATGGAAGGAAATGGAAGGAAATGTATTCAAAAACTTGACCATGAAGGATATCGAGGAGGATTTGAAACTGGGGTGCAGCAGAATCATTTTTTTTTGTGATGTATGGATATAGTAGAACACACTTGTTACACATTAACGACAAATAGTCTTACTAGAAGGAAGTATATTCATGGTTAATAACGATACATGTCAAGCCTTGCGAGTAATTTTTTGGAGCTGTTTAGGAAATTTGGCTCGTTTTATAAGGCACTCGTGACTAAAGAAAAGTTTTTGACACTAGGCGCTTACTATACTTCTTCGCTCTCTACTAGTACTCTCCACATAATTATATTATAATATTATTTTAATATTCACAAGATCATTGAGAAATCAAATGACACAGTACTACATATTTATCAGGAAATACTAAATATAAATAACAAATGAAGATCTTAATGCGACGTTTAAGAAACAGAAGATGAAGGGGATGTGTCTTTCCGTACTTTAAACACTAGTGATAAAAGTGACGTTTCGCGAATGTTAAATCCGTGTTTTGGATGCGATTTTAGTGGATACAATTATTAAAAACACCTCATGATTATATATACAGGGTGGTCAGTAAGTAATGGTCCAAAGTGAAATGGAAGATTCTTCTCCTAAAATTATTAAAATCTGACGTAACTTCTTTTAAAAAAATATTGATGATGAGAAAGATACAGGGTGGCAAAATTGGAATAACAGGAATGTTTTTTTCCAGTGAATTGGAAGATTTTTAATATAAAAACGTGGAATATAGCGAGGACATTCATAATTTGCGATAATATTGTCATAGATTTCGAAAGCGTATTGCTTGGTAACATGCTTGAGGAAAGTTATGGCAAAATTATTGCAAATTATCAATGTTCTTGCTATGTTATAGCTGATAATGAATTTGCTTACATTAGAGCCCACTAACATTACTATTTTTGTGCTAATAAATGGAATAAAAATTATGAAGAGTTTTATTATTTTTATTACAATTAACGTGCTCGTTTACTAAGGCCACTCGCACAGGTACAGTGAAGTATACAAAACATATATAATATTTTTTGGTATAGCTGGACATCTTTCAGGAACTTGAGAACGGTAATGACATTATTTGGATTTCCGAGTATCTCTTGAATACTCCCTTTGAGGTTGAGCTGTTGTCTTCTAGCTGTGTACTGTTGGCATTCTAAAATAATGTGTTCAACGGTGTAGAAGCAGTTACAGGTTGAACAGAATGGTCGATTGTTGTATGACATAAGGTAGCCATGAGTGAATCTAGTGTGACCGATTCTAAGTCTTCTCAGCACCGCTAGGTCTTGTCTTGAGAGACTGGAAGCTCCAACATAGTAAGGGTAGCTTAATGAAGGTTGGATTGAATGAATGAAGGTTGGATTGAAGGGGGTTCAAAAATGCGAATATCTCGAAAACCAGTAACTTTTGAGATTGATGATGCGTATACTTTTTTGTCGCAAAAATGATGCTGGCCAAGAATTCCACTGTGGTCCATTACTTACAGACAACCCTGGAAATTGATTTATTCTCTTCGTTAAACTATGCTTCATTCCGGCCAGAAGACCAAAGTGTTCTTATATGGTGATATCAAACCATTTTTTCAATTATAACCTTGGTTATGTGTGCGTTGTTACCAAAAGATGCAATTACTATTACGATTATCAATTTATTATTATACAGTTACCTACTAATATTATCGGCTACCTCTTTGGCTATGAAGTGTCGCTTTTTACGGGTAGGTATAAAGGTATAGAGAATGAACAAACTCATCTACACTAATTGAAATAACAAGTTTGTTGATACTGAACACAAAATACGAAGTTTTTGACAGTGGCGGATTTGCAGTCCTAGCCGCTCTAGGCCCCAGGCCATGTGCCGCCCTTTTCTCAGCACCGATCATTAGAGACTAGATACATAATTCATGAATTTACTTTATTGCCACTTTTATTTGATTCAGAAAATTGTTAACTAAAAGCTAGCTTATAAAGCTAGTTTATAATATTTTCCGAGGCCAGGGATGATTGGAAATTTGAATAAAACATTTAAAATGGTTTTAGGTTTCCTTTTTAACAAAAATAAAGGTTTTACAATGTGTTACAAAACTCGTCGTCTGCACTTAAGCGCAGCAAAATTATTAATTAAATCTTCGCAATCCAATTTCCTTAAAAAATCAGCTTCTATGTTAAGCAAAGCAAGATCGTTTAGCCTCTGCTCCGTCATTGTAGTGCGTAAATAGTTTTTAACTCTGCGCAAACAAGAAAACGATCTTTCTCCTGTACAGTTACTGGCGGGTGTACACACACACATACGAAGACCAATATCCACGTTTGGATAAATGGTTTGAAGACCTTCGGTTCGTAACCATTTCAACAAACTGACTGCACTCTTTTGCTCCTCATTTTTTATGCTGCAGTGGGAACGAAAATGAAGACATTCTTCTGTAAAATTGTCTTCTAAGTCAGTAGAATAAATCATTTGCAATGCTTTGGCCTTATCTTCGACTTCTGAGATGCTTAGATTCTTCAGGTTGGTAATAAAGTGGAATTTATTGTAGAGTAATTTATAAGCATCCCGGCGTCTTTTCAGTTCTTCTGACAATGTATCAATTACTACCAAAAAAGTATGTATTCTAAAATTTTCACGGCCACTTTGTTGCATCTCTTCACCTGTATTAGTCTCGCCAGGAAGCAGCTTACGCTTTCGATTGCGTCGAAAATCCTTTTCATATTCCTGTACGAAGGACAGTTTATTCGCTTTTTTTTCGAATTCATCGAAATTCTCTCTTGTTTCGCCAACAAAATGTATTAAAGCCTCGTACAGTTCTATAACAATAGTAATGTCAATTTCCACACTCTGAAGTTTTTTACTTGTGGCGTTAATGCGATCTAGTAAACATCCCCAAAAAACAGCCATGAGAGCCGTTTCAAAACGTTCCAGTTTCAAACGAATACCTCTTGCTTCGCATATAACGGTTCTCTTCTGTTGTGTGTCATTTTCGATGGTGACTAGCGCTTTATGGATTTCTTTCCAGGATTCGCGTAAACTTTTGCATGCGTCTGCACGAGCTGACCAACGAGTCGTTGATAGACTTTTGACGGTGAAATGGGTTTGAAGGAGTTCCCAACGCTGAGTTGACGCTGCAAAGAAATTGTATAACTCTTGGAGTAGAAAAAAGAACGAACAAGCCTCTTGGCTGCTTTCAGCAGCACATTCACCTACTAAATTAAGCGAGTGTGCTGAACAGGGAACATAGTCGGCAAGGGGTGAAATTTCCTTTATTTTAGCTTGCAGGCCGTTGTATATGCCTGACATGTTAGCTGCATTGTCATATGATTGCCCGCGGCAGTTTGAAATGTCAATTCCCAATTCAGTTAAAGTTGAGGTAACAGCATCTGCCATTTGTTGTGATTTGTGGCCTGTGTTTGGAATAAACTTGAGGAACCGTTCTACAGGTGACCCATTAGGCAGGACATATCTGATAACATAAGTGAGCTGGTCTACGTGAGATATATCCGGTGTCGAGTCAATAATCAGAGAAAAATATTTTGCGGTTAATATTTCCATAAAAATTTTTTCCAAAACTTTGTTTCCCATAAGTCGAATGAATTCTTCGCATGTTGTTGAAGAAAGATAACTCGTAAATCCTGAGCCTGGATTTCCATAACGTGTAATGTGTTTGGCTAAGAACGGATCGAACTCAGCGATAAGCTCTAAGGACATCAAATAATTTCCATTGTGGATTGATCCAAATTTTTCTTCGTGTCCTCTGAAAGGCAAACCACGTGACGCAAGCGCTTTTACGCATGCAACTACTCTTTTCAGAATGTTTCTCCAGTAATTTATTTCTTCATCTAATTGCATTGTTAATGCGCGGTCAATGCGACCTAGCACGTTGCTTCGTTCTTTCATATGCAGAACAGATAATTTGTGAGTAGGCGAATTCTCATGAGTTGACACTCGATGATATGAATTTTTCCAGTCATTGAAACCTTCTTTTTTGTCGAACTGACTCTCCCCGCTATTAAAAAGCAGACAAGGACCACAAAAAACACATCCAGTACTTTTGGAATAAATTAGCCACTTTCGCGGAACTTTTTCACCGTTCAGAAGCTGACGTTCGAATAAATGTCTCGACAACTGTCGCGCTTTATCTTTGTAAATGCGCTCACTTTTAGGAAAATCATTTTGGATGTTTTGATTGGCTCCGTTCTTACAAATGTGATCACGCGTGAACTCGTCGATTGTCCATGTAGCTGGATCGTCGCTGATTTCGTAGAGCTCCTGGTCCGTAGGATTGGGCTGCACTCCTACTCCTGCCACTCCTGGTACTAGAGGGACATCTTCGGCTTGTTCTTTCGATATGCTTGCCACATCGATCAAAGTATTTTCACTTGAAGACACTGCAGAATCATCAGTTGACGGAGCGCCACTACTACTTGGAACATCAAGTTTTCCAAAGAAATCGTCTAATTTCCGTGTTTTTTCAATCGTATCTTTTTGTTTATCATCTTTTTCTTTAGCTCTCTTGCGATACTCTGCCCCACTTAACCTTACCCTTTTCTTTCCGTCCATATTCAACTTAAGCAGTATCGCACTCAATCGCTCACTAAACTGAACTGTCCCACCGTCCAAACCCGTAGCTTATATATACCGGTGCAACGTTATACTAGAATAGTCGGGCAGTTTCCAGAACGCGCGCGTGTATGCATGCCGCGCGCTGTCTTGCTCACTCTCACGTCGCGCGTATTTCCGTCGCGCTTGCACCGTTTCTAGATCCTTCCTGCGGGGCGGCGCGCGCACGCATTCGAGCGTCGTGTAGAGCTTTCTAGAATGTTCGCGCGACACCGCTGAGTTGTTTTTGTAATAACAATAGGATAGGTATTCTTCCTAGATCACTAATATTAAACTAAACGTACGAACTATTTTTTAAGCACGATGTACGAAAGTATTTATACTTTAATACTCAAAAATAGTGATTTGGGAAGATTATAATCATACGTACGGTACGCGAGCCTCTAAAATATTTTGAGATACTTTGCATTTGAGTTATTTCTTGTTATCATCACTGAGTTTTTTTGGCACGATTGCCGCCCTTCGTATCTGGCCGCCCTAGGCCCGGGCCTACTGGGCCTTATGGCAAATCCGCCACTGGTTTTTGATGCCAAATACAATGCTAGAAACTGACAATTCCAACGCCACTGTATAATCAACATCAAGTCAATAGTCGAAGTGAGACGCAAGAACACACATTATGAGCTTTGCAATAGCAAGTCAGGTGGTTGCATAGCAAAGAAAAAAAATAGTCCCAATACAACCTATAGTCCCGGAAAACTTTTCGCAAAATCAAGAATTTCAACTACCATCCACTTCTCTTGAGGTACCAGTAGATCACTGCTAAAGATTCTTTTAAATATTCGACACGACCTAGAAGGCGTCCGGAGTCATAACAAACAAATTTCAAACAAAAGTTGAAGAGAAAAAATAGAGTGCCCTCCAAAAATGGATGGACGCATTTTTTTATTAATCCAATATTATAAGAGTGAACAGTTTAACAAAGAAAGTTCAGGACACAAAAAGTGCGAAGTTTCATCCTTTATAATAATGCATGGTACCTATTGACTTTTGCCCTAACATACAAATTTCTCGAGATATGGACCAATAAAGTTTTTCAAGATGGCGCTTGAAGCTCAACCACAGAATACACCATCGCAAGAAAAAGCGAAGCTTGAGCTATTTTACAATTCTTATTCTGAGTGCACATGTCTGACAGTCGCCATTTTAATCCCGTTATCTGTCAATGACAAGTGATTTTTGAGAATTTTAAGAACGTTTCACACCTGTGACATTATAATACTTTCTTCGTCAAATATCCACAGACAAAATTGAACGCATGTAAAATTGTCAGTTCTTCATTCCTGTAATCTTAATCTGGTAATGATATTTGAGATTCTTTGGTTTCACTTTTCTGCATGTAGTTAACATTTTATTTACATTTAGAACAATTTTCTCAATGTGACTTGATCCGTTATCTGTCAACGTCAGTTTGAAGGTCACGAAATTTTGCCCCCAAAACATCAAAGGACTTACGCCAGCTTTCGTTTCTTGCTTGGCTGGTGTATTCTGTGGCTCAACCGAAATATGGAAGTATGTCAGCATGTTGCGATTTAAGGCTCAGTAAGTATTCATAAACCTTTAAAAAAAATTGGCGAAATTGGAAATGTAGTGGGAGGTTTACAAAAAAAAGGCTATATTTACTGGCGTGATTTGTAAATTAATATATTATGTTTCTTCACAGTAATATTTGCTATTTCATTTCCATCTATTCCATTGTCTCCTGGAATCTACAGTGAGGCATTTCCATGTCATTTTGGGGTATTTATACAAGTACTCAGTGCCTTACTATCCGACATGGTGATAATCCTTCGTCTTCTATATTCTCTATCCATATTGAACTGTGCACACTTTCATATGGCGTTAGTTTCCGCTTGGAAGATACTGGTGGTTTTCCCAAGCTTTCGGAGCATCTGGCCCGGCCCTAACAATTCCACTCTTTTATTGCTTTCAAGTATGTGTACCACTTTTCCCAAGTCTGCTGATGGTATTTGAATCCCATGCTTAATTTCGAATCTAATCATAGGTGTTCTGTTCTCTTAGAAGCGAAGAGATGTTTTTCCCAATCACTACCTCACAACTTAGTGTCTTGTTTTCTCCTCAATTTTTCCCACCACCAATAATATGTAATGTTGAGGTAGAAATTCACTTCCATGGTCGCCGCAGGGCACGTTCTTATTGTTCCTGTGATGCAATGGCAATCATAATTGTGGGCATAAAAATCCCTCTTTCGTGTTTGTTCCCAAGAGTTTACTGTCAAGAAACAATCCTAGATATTTGACTATTTCTCTGCATTCAAATTCACTCCCATCAAGTTTAATGGTTTTGAGGATTTTTTTTTTCTTCTTGAAGTATATCAAGAGGGTTTTGGTGGAGTTGACGAATATGTCTCACTTGTCCACACTAGGTATTTGTATAGTGTATAGTAATAATGGTTCATGTTAAACGTATTGTCGCAAATTTTTAGCTCTCTTGAAAAAGCAAAATTCATGTGGTTTTAATGTGAGTTAAAATGTGATTTTCTGAATACAACATAACGAGGGTATGTACAATATTTTGCAATAACCATTTTGAAAAAGAATTGTATAATTCAGATGATATTAGTGAATAAACATTGAGCATTGGATACATTTCAAAATAAACACGACAACCTGTTTTCTTATCAAAATCTGATAATTGTGTGTGTTCAAGTAAATTCTACATAGTACGGTTAAATTAACATAAATTATGAATCAACTAACATATGAAGAGCTATTTCATAAATTAGAAATCTTATTACTTCCAAAACTGACGAAATAAAAAAAGAAATTAGATCATTAGATGATAAATTTAATAAAGAAGTACAAGATCTAAAAGATAAATACCAAGATATAGAAAATAAAATTAAATATATTGAATGAGGCAACAAAAAAAATAATATTGTTGTCTTTGGTCTCCAGACAGATAGAGATAACCTGCTGACTGACACATTGCAAAAATTAAACAATATTTTTGAGTTGAACTTAAGAGAAAGCGATATAAACAATATTTACTTCAAAGGAAATAAAGGTACTATTATCGTAGAATTTATTTCATTTCTAAAAAAGCAAAAACTTATTGAAAGCATCAAGAACCTTAAAGGTACAGGTATATCTATAACCCACGATCAAGGTCCGGAAGACCAGAGAACAACAAAAATTTTAGTGAAACACCCTAAAGAAGCCAGAGAGAAGAATCTGGAAGCTTATATAAGAAACTTTAAATTGTATGTGAATGAAGTCCCATACTCATTAGAAGAATTAGAAAAAGAAAACACAGAAACTGATTCGGAATCAGAGTTCGAAATTGAGCTCAATAAGAAATCAAACAGTGCCCCTCCGACTCCGACCCCAGTAATATCAGAACAAGTCCAGCTCGCCGAAGAGGTTATTCCAGATCTAGCTAAGAAAACCACAAATAAATCTAAAAAAGAGAGTGGAAATAAATCTACAAATTCTAAGATTAGTAATACTCCCCTCAATAATATCGGTAAGACGTTAAGAAATAGAAATGCATTGAAGTCAACTTCATAAAGTGTCTTAGAGAAAACTGAATATTTAATAAGGAGTGAAAACATTGCTAACAGTTAAAAGACATTAACGAGATTTCTCTATAAAACAAATAGAAAATTTTCATTTAAAGAGCAGTGAAGCTAAAGATATTCTAAAAGTGAACTATTTGTCGGAAACTTTTAATATAATTCACAATAATATAAGTAGCATCAACCATAATTTTGATGAATTTAAGTTACTGTTGGATGATATCGATATATCATTTGACTGTATAGTTTTTACAGAGACGTGGAGTGCTCCTGATATCACAATATTTAACATCCCTGGATATAAAACATTATACAACCACGGAGATCTAAACCAAAATGACGGCGTTGTAATATTTGTAGAAAATAATATTCATGAATACCATGAAATTATTAGGTTCAATAACAGCTATCTTTTACAAGTTAAAATTAACTCTCATAATAATATTTTTATAATAAATGCCATCTATAGGTCACCCGCTACATTAACCGATAATTTTATAAAAGACCTGCAAGATTTTCTATGTCAAGAAAATAAAACAGGTGACTACAAAATATTTATAGGAGACATAAACATAGATTTGTTAACAAATACTGAAGAGTCACAAAACTACCTTGATACGATGAATGAATTTGGTTACTTACCTGCTATTAAATCTCCGACTAGAGAAAAAAATAACATGTATTGATCATATATTTATTAAAAATAAAAAAATGATTTATGATACTATAATTCCCTTGACATTAGAAACTGATATAACAGATCATTATACAATATCAGCTCAAATTGTACTTAAAAAGGTTAATAAAAAACATAATGTAGGAAATAACTTAATAAAAATAGTAGATGAAAAGATTTTAAAAAGAGAACTTCACACAGTTTCTTGGGACTCGGTTTTCAACTTAGGTGATGACGTAGAATCTGAAACAAATAAATTTATCGATATAATAAAAAATTGTGTAGATATATCTACCAAATATAAAAGGATTAAAAATCAAAAGAAAAAAAGGAAGCCTTGGATAACTAAGGGTCTTATCACCTCAATAAATGAAAAAAATAAATTATTTTACCAACACAAAAAATTACCACATGACGAGTTACTGAAGCAAAATTATCAAAACTACAAAATAAAATTAAAGATATTAGTTAAAGAGACAAAAAATAAATACTACCGAAAGCGTATTGAACAAGAAAATACCTCCACAAATCTCTGGAAAACTATAAATGAATTCTTAACTGTTCCTGAATCTATCCCTATAAATTTATTAAAAAATAATGAAAATGTACTCGTAACTAAACCATTAGAAATGGCTGAAACATTTAATGAACATTTCGTATCTGCAGGTGAAAAGCTGGCTGCTAAAATTGAAAAAAACCCAAATTATATTGAAAAAAAGAATACTTGTAATCACTCCATTTCCAACAAATGAAATTGAAATCAAAGATATTATAATGCAGCTAAAAAATAAAAAAGCGCCAGGCTATGACGGTGTAAAAGCAGAAAGTCTAAAAGTCATTAGAAATGAAATCGCGAAACCACTCACACATTTGATTAATAAATCATTACAAAAGGGGAATTTTTCAACTGCTCTTAAACTCACAATCATAACCCCAATTTACAAGAATGGAGAAAAAACTGAGGCCGTTAATTATAGACCAGTATCACTTATTAGTAATATAGCTAACATATTTGAAAAAGTAATTCAAATAAGACTAAATAAATTTTTAGAAAAACACAAATTGCTGTCTCCATCACAATACGGTTTCAGACAATATAGATCAACACAGGATGCCATTAAATCTTTAACAGAAAAAATGTACAGTGCTATAGATAAATCCAATCCCTCAATAGGAGTTTTTCTAGACCTAGCCAAGGCGTTCGACACTGTCGATCATGGAATCCTTTTAAACACGCTGGAGGATATTGGTATTAGGGGTATTCCACATGACCTTTTTAGAAATTATTCAATGAACAGAAAACAAAAAGTAAAAATAAAAGATACATATAGTAGTGAGAAAATAATCTCATGTGGAGTGCCTCAGGGAACGGTTTTAGGACCAAACCTGTTTAATATTTACTTAAATAACCTATTTATGTTAGAAACAAACTGCAAAATCATCAGTTTCGCCGACGATACCGTATTGTTTTGTGTAGATAGCAACTGGTTCAGTTTATAACAGAAAGTAGAACAAGACTTGGAAGCTGTCAAGAAGTGGCTCGATTTCAGACTTTTGTCGCTTAACATCAGTAAAACAGTCTACTTACCAGTTAGTTCCTATGCCAATGCTCTTCCAAATTATGAACTGCTTATTGAAAATCTTGCAATATCTCCTAGTAAAACAGTTAAATATCTCGGTATTATAATAGATCAAAATTTAAGGTGAGATCAACACAAACAACATCTTTTAAAAAAGTTACGATATATATTATTTAAATTCAAAGAAATTTGTAAAATACTTAACTTTAAACAAAAGCAAATGATATATAAAAGTTTGGTGGAACCTCATCTAAATTACGGAATAGTGGGCTGGGGTGGAGTTTCAAAAACACATCTTTCAGCATTAGAAATCTTTCAAAAACGTTTTCTTAGGACAATTCTTCATCAAAGCTATGATTGTCCAAGTAATACTCTTTACTTTCAGAGTGAAATATTTGATATCAGGCAACTATTTTCTACAAATATCTGTATCATCCAACACGCTAACAAACACGAACTGATAAATTTAAGTCACAAATACGCGAAATAAAACGGAATTTACTACTCCCCACATGCAAAAAAGTGTCGGTCAAAAAAGCTACTCATATTTGGGTCCTGAAATTTATAATTCACTTCCACTCGATATTAGGAATGAAACTAGAGAGTCTCTATACAAAGAAAAGTAAAACAATTTGTATTTGATATGTCCAGAAATTTTGTAGAGGAAATGATTCAATGATCCAGTTAATGTTATTATTATGTATTTGTATTAAAAATATTAAAAATAAAAAATAAAAATGGAAATAAAAAAAACCTAATATATGACTTTATTTAGCATTAGGGCAAATTTAAACAAATCTTGTATTTTTTTGTTATACCACACACAAGTATCTTTGTCGTACTTCGTGGTACACCTGTTTATTTGTACTGATTTTTCTTAAAAGTTTATAGTTTGTATGTAATTTATGCGAATAAACATTATTATTATTATTAATTATTCAAATAATTATTCAGTTTGCTAAAACATTAAAATTACTTTTTCCTACGATCACATAGGAAAGTGACATATATCACACTGTCTAGATCTATGGAAAGTGACCTTTATTCATACGCGTACGGAAAAAAAACTAATCCGTACGTGTACGGATAGTAAGCTGTCGAATGAATTTTTATCGAGATTGACCACTGGCAAGCTGTCAAATATATACTTTCGAATTAGATTCACCTATGTAATATCTGAATCTGGAGCGATCCATTTGAAAAGTGAGATTTTTGTCATTTTCAAATCACGACGACTACGGCTTGTCAATTATGACGTCCAGCGACAAACTGATGAAATGTCAGCAGATCGTTTCTGACAAAGTTTTAGTAGGTAGCGAGTAATTTCATAGTTGTTTCTATAAATATATTTTTATAGGCTTCTATTTCTGTGTACCCATAAGAAATAGCAATAAAGAAAGTATTCACATATTTCTCCAATTTATATTTTAATTCTGATAGAAAGCCCATTAGCTGCGATTTCGGAGTAATGAAATATTATCAGTTTATTCCTTTCAAAGTTTTTGCAATGTATAAATGTATTAAAAGTGAACGATATGTTGTCATAGAAAAAGTATAGTATGCAATTCGCAACAAGATGGCCATTCTGCACTCGTATGAATTGAGCATCATTTTGTGCTAATTGCATAATATACTATTTTATGCAACAAAAATATCTCTTTAACTTCAAATCAACTTGCATAATTCTTGTCAATTTGTCGAAGCAAAGCCACTTAGGTAGAGATGAAATAATTACATTGACACTAAGGGGATGAATATTCAGGGCATTGCTTTGCAAGATCAAATTGAAGAGTGCTCAAAATGGTATAAAGGAGCTTTATGGGTCAATTCAAAGCATATATTATCTGTAAGGTCTGTGAGCAAAAATCTGTAATAGTTACAAGGCAACTTGCTATATCTTACAGTTTCTGTAACTTATATGTGACTTCTCAGAATCGACCCATACGTCACAAACAAATATCTATTCCTCCATAAGAAAGCCTGGCGAAGTTTGTCAGGGACATACTGAATATTTAGAAACTGTTTTGCACTCCTTCGTAGGCTAAGCAGTAATTGTGTTCAAAATTCAATCTTATGTGTCTGTTAGAGTTTTGATTATTGATGTCAGTGCAAAAATTTAAAAAACTCCCACCGGCAAAAGTTAAAAAACTACTGTTTTAAATTGCGTAATTTGAGTATTCACCTGATTATATTATCCCCTCTTGATCATTGACATTTCAGAAGCCCCAATCCACAATAGAAGGCTCGGCTCGAAAAGGGCTCGACAAAAAGTAAATACGGTGCTGCTTCAATTGACTTACGGAGGAAATTTAGATAACCAAGAAGTCCGCCTACAAGACAACACTTTTGTTATTGGAAATTCAACCGCTCTTACTTTGTCTGATACAGCGATATGGAGTCTCAAATGTTTTCAGACTGCCATGATGGCTTCCTTTTTCCAATAATAAATGGATCTCAGCAGCCCATAAGATTTATGTGAAAAATAAGTTTCTACTTAAGAACAAAGTTGATTTATTGAATGTAAACTTGTCATGCTATACCATTCGTATATTTGACTTCATGTTTTCACCCCATTACTCATAATCTACATTGTAAATATTTACTTTAAATCAATCTCATTTCATTTATTATACCTTTTTATGCAGGTGTCTTGCGAAAGAGTGATAAATAAAAATACGTGTGTTATAACATCTTGTTTTAAATTAAAATTATGTTGCCTTCTTGTTTGGTAGTGAATTCACGTCTTCGCGTTTGCTAAGTATTACAAATATGCAATGATCAACTTTTTTAGTGATATATCATCGATAAAATTATGTCATTCACCATGTTTGTTTTCACTCACACGAATATTTACTCTCGTTACATCTTACGATATTCATTTGTCCTTCACCACAGAATTTTAAAATAATCCTTTTTCAAACATTTTTATTTAAATTTAACGTTGGACAACAGAAATAGATGTTCCAATAGTGAAAATGGAAATTTTGTGTCCGAATTAAGGTTGAAAACCTGAATACTGAATAAATATTTTTAAGATGCTGCACAGGTAACGAGAATGCCTAAGTCCTAGTAAGACTACACAAAGACTACACAAACAGCTCAAACTAGTGAGGCAAGAACAATGTAGATTGTGTTGAATGGAGAAAGAGACCTCAATTCACATACTTGCGGATTACATAGCCATACAGAATCATAGTGCACACCTAGGAGTCTACTGGATCGAAAAGGGACAGTAACTTGTGCCATACGGATATCTTGAAATTCCTTCAGGAAATAAGTCTAAAGGAGCTTATAATATCTGAAACATTCCTCAGAAACCAAATAGAGAAAAGGAAGCACAGTAGATCTTACGTCTCAGTGAAGGTCACACCAGTTCACATATACATACATCATTTTGATGTTCAAGGAATATAGTATATCACAATATTTTGTTCTCAAACATGAATACTATGGGTAAAACCAAAAAATTTCCGCTAATAATATTTCACATCACACATATAAAACATACGACCGACGGTTGAATGATCTGATTTGTAGAAGCAAGACTAATGCTTCTACAAATTTTATTTTTATGAAAATATTCTTGCTACAACACCAATCACAAGCCGATATGCAAAATCATTCTAGCTTATATCGTATTTCCTGGTTGTGCATAGTTTAAGTGATATTTAAGGCCAGTGAATATATAATTGAACCTCGCCCTGGATTTCCGATCCTTTTTTTCATAAGGTGTAGGAACACACTCTGAGTATAAAACCACATAATCGAGACAGATTCCAGTGAAGCTTCAGGAGGAATACAAAGAAGACTGTAAAGCATCAAGAATTCTTCATTCTTATAGTCAAAATTGTCAACATCTACCGACTTCTCGTTTTCTCGTTAAAGATAAAGTTCACTGATGTATATGCATACTTCCCAAAGCCAGGCATTTCCGTCCTTTCTTTTAGAGATAGAAGAGAAATGGTACCTGTTACAGAGAAAACCGTCAACTGCCGAGCCTCGACATTTAAACTTCCTATATCTTAAAAAGTTCCCAACAAAAGTTATAAAGAATAAATTGATCTTTGAAAATGAATGGATGCATTTTATTGATTAATCCGATATTTTGAGAGTTATAGGCAGAGAGAGAAGAACTAGTTGATTAAGTGAGGAATTCATCGTGAACGGTAAGTTTAACAAAAAAAGTGTGAAATATTTGAAGTATTCACAGATGTGTGTTGTCATTAAGACGCAATGAATATTTTTGCGTTTCAGTGAGAAATCAACTAGCTTACGTATATACTTGCCAATTCGCCATTCTGCTATTTTGAAGGAAATATTCCTGTATGGGTTGTTTCTTATACCAATGATACTCCTATAGAAATACAAAGCCCTACTATCGACTACCATCGGGATTCACTTTCCTATAGGAGCGTATGTCTGTGATAGACTCTCATATTTTCAAATTATAGTCAATCACACTTGAGAATGCTATTTTTTTCTATGTGTTCTATGCCAGTTGTATGTTGTTTTGTGGTATTGGCAGCTCTGATAACTGGAATTCTTCGTGTAGTACATACACTCTATATGGTGAGGAAATTTGATTATTTAGCACCCCAATTGACTTTATAACAAGTTGTTTGTCTGAACAGATTTAAAAACTGTCGATCACATGAGATCGAGTTGACAGCCTATGTGCCTTTTTCCATTTTGAACAATAGCCTCTAACTCCTCGACATGTTCCAATTGATTGAAAAAAAAGATTCCATTCATGGTGACAATACAATTGTCTAATCTATTTTATAAAGTTCAAGATGTTGATTAACAATATTCAAATTATTTCATTCGCTTGAAACGTACACAAGAAAGAAATAACCTAAAAGTGAATTAATAAAATAGCATTTTCTCATGATTCAGGACCTTAGTAGGATAATATGCTCCTACGAGCTCCTACGAAAGTACTACAGAAAACCGAAATCTGATTATCATGGGTAAGCTGCCACATTTCCTGGTATAAGTACAAAAGATCTGCGAAGGGGAGGTCAAGCATCAGCCTCATCCATCCAAAAAACCTGTTTTGGAAAATGTTCTGGCATCTGCCGAGGCAAAATCATCAGCTAACGATATTGGATCTGTAATTTTACTTCTGGTCTTTTGAGAATGTTTCACCATTTGAATAGTTGAATTGTTAAGGTATTGTATTCATTGTCAATCCTAATATTCACTGATAAAATTCAACAATAGTTAACGTGATACAAACCTGTACCTACTTTTGGATTTTAATATGCTCCAAACGACTCAAGTTGAGTTTCTTGTTCGCCGGTAGGTGGGTTTAAATTGTAACCACATACCAAAAGTGTTTTCGATCAGTCTCTCTGTTCGCTGTTTGTTGTATAGCTTCACCGTCCCTTCCATAAGGAACAAAATGAGGGCTTTTGAACATATCTATTAGCACTGAAAATAAGAGGTTATTTATCTCGTTCAATCAGATTGTCCAGTCGCATTCTATCAACGAATTTTTCTAATTTAGCCGTGATGGTGATGGTGGATAGATCGAGAGTACCTAGGTGGTTTGTACCCGTTGGATTGCATAAAAGCTTCGTTAGGCAAACGGATTGTCTATATCCTCGACATAATGTATCCAATGTTATGTAATAACCTGGAAGTATAATTGTCCTAGAATACAGCAAATAAATGTGAATCCACTCACGATTTATGTTGATTTCACGGCTATAGCACATCTCAGCCACGTGGGCACCAAATGCGCAAAAAACTGTCTGCGACTAACTTATTAACAAAATATAAATTTCAGTTCATATGATATATTTGGTTGTATTAACATATAATTGGCAATTATAGAAGCTAACGCTGATAATTAAATTTTCTACAGCTAATTTAAAGACAATATTTTTTTTATTAGTGAACCATTTTACCTATTTAAAGGACGCCACAGCGTGTTTTAAAGTTACCGTGGCAACATCAACAACTCGAGAAACGAAGTCTAAATCTATGGTCTAAATCATGTCTAAATGTAAATTTTTTTATTATTGATCTGACAGGAGTAGTTTGTAACGTCAAAACTTTTATTCGAACGATATTTAACAATGTCAAATTTATAAATTAAAATGGAAAGTGCCGTTGGTATTGTTTGAAATATTAATATTTCCATTTTTCAAATCTTAGGAAATGGTATTTAAATTAATACTGTATATAGTTAATTGGATGATATTGAATTGAATGAGTGGACTGTACACATTGACTTGATGAGAATTTCTTTCATACTTGTTAGATCATTTTACAAATTGTGACTGTCAAAGTGACATCTCGAACTACAAACTTGATCTACCGTGATATACAGTGTGTCGCATTTAAGATGAAGACACCCCTATATTTTCGCTGTTTGAAAGATTACAGATTTGAATTTTTGCAGAGTCATACATGTTGATGGGCCAAATTTCTTGAAATAGTCAAATGAAATCTGAACTTTAATCTCAGCCTACTACGATTTCTCAAACAGGACCGCTTTTCGTTATTTTGCTTCGCGTTAGAGATATCGAAAAATATTATTAAAAAAAGTTGTTCAGAATATTATGTCAACCCCACATACCAAATTTCATTACAAAATTTGCATTTTTAATTTTTTCATTTTTTGGTCCAAGTATACTCGTACAAAATTATTATTTAATTTAGTGTGCCGTGGAAATTAAAATCTTGACACAGTGCCACGTATTCAAATATTTTAGTAAAGTAAACAGCACTTTCAATGGAATAATTATTTTATTATTATTATGCGAAAACAATTTTGATAATTGATTAAATCTAGGAAAAGGTATCAAACAATAATTTTCACAAATAAATAACTATAAAATGGGACCTCTCTCAACTAGTCCTCCGTCTAATCGAATACATTTTTCGATTCTTTTGCGATTTTGTTTAGCTACTCGTCTTAGTTCCGGGATGCTGATTTTTTGACAGGCTTGCCTTATTCTAGCACAAAGTTCATCTCGATTTCTGGGCCTTGTTTTTTATAGACTTTATTTTTTACCAGTCCCCAGAAATAAAAATCAAGTGGTGTAATATCGGGAGACCTCGGAGGCCACAGTTCATAAGGACTGTTTCTTCCTATCCAGCGCATAGGATAATTTTGGTTCAACCATTGACGAACAAGCCTTGAATTGTGGATGGGTGCACCGTCTTGCTGCAAATACATATCCTGACGCACATTAAGAGGAAGATTTTAAATTGCTTGCCAAAACTCCCCATCGAGGAAGTTAACAAAGCGATCAGCATTCAATGATCCATTGAAGAAAAAAGGACCAATTATACGGTCTCCGAAAATCCCACACCAGACATTGACTTTCTGGGAATATTGGTCTTTACAATTGATAACCCAGTGAGGATTATCTACGGCCCAGTATCTACAATTTTGAGAGGATACAACCCCATTAGTAGTGAATGTAGCCTCATCGGTAAACATAATCTTCTTCAGAAACTGTCTGTCATTTAAAAAATTACCTTGGGACCAATAACAATAGTCTAATCTTTTATTATCATCACCTTCTTTCAATGTATGTAAGAACTTCGGTTTATAGGGCTTGATCTTGTGACGTACAAAACATATTCTAATTTTATCCTTATTAATATTAAGTTGAGACGATAAATCTCGAAGACTCATGCACGGATCTGCTCGATTTGCTGCCAATATATTATCCTCAAGATGCGGGTGTATTCGACGAGTATGACCATTCCGATGAACTCCAATAACACTGCCAGTTTCGTTGAAAAGAGCATTTACAGCGGCTGCTTTTCCATGAGTAATGGGCGCACGTTGGAGATGTCTCAAGTTAAACTCTGCAGCAACTTCTCTGCTACTACGAGCATTATCACCAAACAACCGGATTATTTCTATTTTTTCTCCTAAAGTCAAGCGCATTTTATTTGTTTGGTCACTGACTAGAACTGCTGACATTTAAAAATACTGTCAAAATATTACTTCCCATGGCACGCTAATGATCAAATTAAACAATATCTTGTAATAATTCAGTGTGTAGGCCGAAAAAATTAAAAATGCGAATTTTGTGATGAATTTCGGTATGTGGGGTTAAAATTATATTCTGAACAACTTTTTCGAATAGTTTTTTTCGATATTTTCAACGCGAAGCAAAATATCGAAAAGTGACCCCGTTTGTGAAATCGTAGTAGGCTGAGATTAAAGTTCAGATTTCATTTGACTATTTCAAGAAATGTGGCCCATCAACATGTATGACTCTGCAAAAATTCAAATCTGTAATCTTTCAAACAGCGAAAATATAGGGGTGTCTTCATCTTAAATGCGACACACTGTATAAAAATTAAAATAAATAACTTTTTAAACATAGCCCCCACCTTGAAGGGCACCTTCAAAATTATTATAAGTTATTATTATTAATGTTTACTGTTCAGAAATTGGAAGTGGACATAAATCTCGCACAGAACGCTTAACTGTTCCTTGATTAGTTTTCACTTCTGCCAACCTAGAAATATTGTCTTTACCAGTAAATAACTTAATCACTCTTCCAATGTGCCACCTAAATGACGGCACGTGGGAGTTCTTGATAATAATTAAATCACCCACTTTAATAGGTGTAGGATTCTCCTTCCACTTGTATCGATGCTGTAGCTGAGTAACGTATTCCTTGGAGAATCTGTTCCAGAATTGTTACTGTAATTGCTGAACAAATTGTAGTCTAGATAGTCGATTTGGAGGAGTATCCTGGACATCTAGATCGGGAGGTGCAGCAATTGATCGCCCAAGTAAAAAATGGGAAGGAGATAGCGGAGTAAGGTCAGATGGATCACTAGACATTGCAAATAGTGGCCTTGAATTTAGTATTCCTTCAATCTGAATTAGGAGAGTATTAAACTCTTCATACGTGATAATAGCATCTTTTAAAACTCTTTTGAAATGATATTTCATGCTTTTGACTGATGCCTCCCATAAGCCACCGAAATTTGGACTGTAGGGAGGTATAAAGTGCCATATAAAACCGGTTGTTGAAGCAAAGTCACTAACGGTTTTTTGATTACGGTATAAAAATTGACCTAATTCTTTAAGCTCGTTATAGGCTCCTATGAAGGTTGTACCGTTGTCTGAATATATGTGAGATGGCATGCCTCTCCGAGAGGTAAATCGACGTAAACCTGCAATAAACTGTTCACTTGTTAAATTACTGATTAACTCTAGATGCAATGATTTTGTGGAAAAGCAGACAAAAATACAAACATAGGCCTTAGTTACTTGTCTGCCTCTATCAGCGATACTGAATGGACCAGCGTTATCGATTCCAGTATGTTGGAATGGATATGAAGGAGAAACTCTAGCATCGGGGAGATTTGCCATTGGTGCCACGCAAACATTGGGCCTTGCTTTGAAACAAGGTAAACATTCTCGTATGACCCGTTTTGCCAAAGTTTTTGCTCCAATAATCCAATAAATTTGACGCACAGCTGACAATAAACATTGGTTACCAGCATGAAGAAGAGCTTCATGTTTTTGGACAAAAATGAGCTTTGACATTGTATGTTTTGAATCTAACAAAATAGGATTTTTGACATTATAATTGAGGAAAGTAAAGCGCAATCTACTACCTACTCTTAAAACATTGTCTTTATCAAGAAATGGATGCAAGGATGATAGTTTATGGTTTTTCGGTATATGTCCAGTGGTCTGGAGCATTTTTATTTCCAATTCAAAGCATTCAGATTGTGCAAGTTTAATGAGTTTTGCTTGAGAGATATTGAGTTCATATGCATTAAGATGCTGTGTATTAATAAGTTTGCCTTGAAGTTTTTGTTCTAAATTTTCAGCAAACCTAAGTACATAAGCAATTACTCTAACTAATTTATTTAAACTAGAGTATTTTGCAAATAATGGATGTGATAAGTGAATAGGTTTATTTTTGCATAGCAATATTTGAGATTTGCTCCTGATTTCAGGTAGAACAGTATTTGAAGGAGGCGAACTTATTGACCAAGACTCAATGGTCTGGCATAAAAATTCGGGTCCCTTCCACCACATTTGTGAATTGAGAAGAGCTGCGGGTAGAATACCTCGCGAAGCTAAATCGGCTGGATTGTGTTGACTAGGAACATAATGCCAATTGCTTATATTAGTAAGCTCCTGAATTTTCATTATTCTGTTGGCCACAAATTGCTGGAGTTGTACTGGTTCTAAATTGAGCCAGGCTATTACAATCTGAGAATCACTCCAGTATATTGTTGGCACTGAGCTAGACAACGCAATATGTACTTGATTAGATAATTGAGCTCCCAGTAAAGCAGCACAGAGCTCTAATCTTGATATTGTAGTGGGTTTAATGGGTGAAACTTTGGATTTTGAGCATAGAAGATGAGATTGAAATTTATTTAAATTGAAATTGAAGCTACGTATATATACACATGTTGCATATGCATTTTGAGATGCATCTGAGAAACAATGCAATTCCGATATTTTATAGTCCAATGGAATAGTGTTTCAAGGAATGTTTAGATTATTAAGATTGTGTAACTGAGTAGAATATTCTTTCCAATATAGATAGAGGTCGTTGGGAATAGGATCGTCCCATCCTATGTTTCTAGCCCATAATTTTTGTATAATAATCTTACATAGTATAATGGTTGCACTAAGTAGACCTAATGGGTCATATATTCTAGAAATGTATCCAAGAATTGATCTTTTGGTTACATTGTGAAGTTCGACTGGTGCAATGGTATATGATAACATGTCAGACTGACTTACCCATTGGATTCCTAATGTTTTGGTTGACTCGTTCTCTCCTAGATGGAGAACGTAATTGGCAATGTGTTCATCAGGAATTTTAGTAAGAAGCTCTGGGGAATTTGAAATCCATTTTCTAAGTTGAAAATGGCCAGACTTGAGTATGGATGAAATTTCATGTCATAGATTTTCTAAAGATTGCAAATTGTTAGACCCAGTTATTAGGTCATCAACATAAAAATCATTGGTAATTGTCTGTGATGCTAAGGGATATTGTTGAGAATTATCATCTGCTAATTGATTAAGGCAACGGATTGCAAGATATGGTGCTGCAGTGGTGCCATAAGGGACAGTATTCAGTTGGAAAATAGATAAATCCGTTTGAGGGTTATCGCGCCATATGATTCGGTGAAATGGATGATGATCCTTATGTATTAAAATTTGTCTGTACATTTTGCTTACGTCTGCAGACACTACCTAAATGTATTGTCTAAATCTTAATAATATATGAAAAATGTTATTTTGAATTTTTGGACCTGTATATTGCAGGTCATTAAGAGACCACCCTGTGGTGGTTTTGCAGCTTCCATCGAACACTACTCTCAATAATAATTAACGTTATCGTTAAACTTACTTTTTTCAATTTGATGCAAATGATTCAGTTCTCGATGTTCATCAATAAATTGTTGATACAACACTTTCAATTCTGGTTTTTGACTGAGTTTTTCCTCTAATGAATAAAATCGCTTGATTGCTGTATCAAATGAATTTCCAAGAAGTGTTGGAGAATATTTGCAAGGTAGTTTTACAATAAACTGACCATTGGAAGCTCTACTTGTGTCCTTTAAAAATAATTGTTCGCATTCAGTGTCATCTTGTGATTTAAAATTAACATTAGGGATTTCCTCTAGCTCCCAAAACTTTTTTAATTGTTCGTCTTTTCTGTGATGATCGATAGAAAAATGGAAAATAGAATTGTTATAATTCGCTTTATGGATTGGTGCTAGTCCAGAAATAATCCATCCTAGCTTGGTGTTTTGGATAATTGGTAGATTTTTACCTAACCTTATTTGACCTTGAGATAATAGATTCCAAAATTCCCCCGCACCTATGAGCATGTCAATACTAGTGGGATCATAAAACTGGGGATCCGATAATTTAATATCCTCTGGAGTATTCCATGGGGAATAATGTACAAGTTGAGACGGTACTTTATTACTTATATTGGGAACTACCAAACAATTTAATGTTGTGGAATAGTCAATACTTTTTGAAAATATCGTTATAGAACATCTTTTAGTAATAATACTTTCCGTTTGATTTATACCAATAATAGGGGTATAGGTATTGGTTAATGGAATATTCAATTTTGTACAAAATTCTTGAGTTACTAGATTTGATTGAGCGCCATTATCTAAAATTGCTCTGGCAGTATGAAAATTGTTCTGGCTGTCTTTAACTTGGAAAGTTACAGTGGATAGTAAAACTTGTGTAGCATTAAAATTTTTAACTAATAAATTTGTTTCAGAATCAGCTTGTGTTTTAATATTGGCAGGATTGTCTTTGTGTAACAGTGTACTGTGTTTCTGCGAACATTTTTTGCAGTGACCCAAGCGACACTGTTCACTATTATGATTTGTTCTTAAGCAATTCATGCATAGCTTTAAAGTTTTAACCTTTTCCAATCTCTCTACAACCGATAATTTCAAAAACTTGTCACATGAATAAATTGTATGTTCACCTTGACAAAAGTTGCATTTTAACGAATTAATTGCAAGATTGAACTTAATAGGGCTTTTATAATTGTTAAATCGTTTTTGATTGTTGTGAGTGTTGGAGAACCCATAATCACGTGACCCACATGGTTGTGATTGATTCTGCTGCCAATTCTCCAGTGCATCAGCTTTTTTATTCAAAAACTCAAGTAGCTCCTTAAATGTGGGTAATTCCAAAAGAGGTTCAAATTCCTCCCATTTCTTTTGCAAGCTAAAATCTAATTTAGATGTAATTAAATAGATTAAATAAATGTCTGAGCTTTCTGAAGCAGATAACTTCAAGTCTCTCAAAGCTGCTAAATGTGTTGAGGTTTCATCAATCAACTTTCTGTATGCTTGAGCTGATTCTTTTTTGATAGATTCTGTATGAAAAATAGCCTTTATATGATTATTTACCAAAAAACGTTTTTTATCGAACCTTTTACACAAGGTTTCCCATGCTATATCATACTGATCCTCCACAAAATCAATTCCACCTATTATTTGTTTTGCATAACCATCTAAAGAAGTGCGTAAGAAGTTGTACTTATTTGCCTTGTTTATTGCAGTATTATTGTGAACAATAGACAAATAATTGGTTATAAAATTAAGCCAACTCTCATAGTCACCTTTAAATGTCGGCAATTTTATTTTTGGAAGGAAGCTTGTTTGAAATGTATCATTGTTACTAATATTGCTAATTTTATTAGTAATAATTGGCGTATTAACTTGCACATAGTGTTTTAAAACACCCATTACTTGAAAAAAGTCGTTATCAAACTGGCTACGTATTGTGAAATGTTCCTCTAAATCATCGTCAGCACATTTTTGTTCTACATCTTTCTGTATTTGATCAAATTCATCATATAGCCCTTTAAAACTTTCAATTCTAAATTCTACATCTGAAATAGTTGGAGTATCGCTCTCTAAACAACTTGTGAATAGCTTTAAATTGTTCAAACGCACTTTAATTGAATCTCTACGCCGTATTGAATGTTTTAAAGTCATTATAATCGATTTTTGTTAATAATAAATAAAATAGAAATCATTAAAAATAGGAAACATGCATGGATTGCAGCTAAATTTTCAGAATTGTAACCTTATGTTATTTTTAAAGTAGCATAAATTGATTTGACTACTCTTGAATAATAAATAAAATCAAAAGTTTCACTTAATTGACTCACTATTTGCAATTGCTATGAATAATAGATTTTGTGATTGACAGATAGGAGAAAAAAATAGTTTGAAACGATCTAACCTCCAATGTCTCTTCTAATTGTGAAGAGAACACGTGAACTTGGGGCCAATTGTGTCGGCCAGTGTAATCTTCGGATTGGAAATATCAATTCTACGACTACCTTGAATTGGGTTTCTTTACGATACGGCAGTTACTCTTGGCTTCACTGACGATCTTGTCTTTTGCTCAAATTGTGTTTGACTTGAATTGGATACTGTTTTTTCTTGGATCAGGCTCGATATGGATCAAAATTATGTATATAGTTAATTGGATGATATTGAATTGAATGAGTGGACTGTACACGTCATTGACTTGATGAGAATTTATTTCATACTTGTTAGATCATTTTACAAATTGTGACTGTCAAAGTGACATCTCGAACTACAAACTTGATCTACCGTGATATACAGTGTGTCGCATTTAAGATGAAGACACCCCTATATTTTCGCTGTTTGAAAGATTACAGATTTGAATTTTTGCAGAGTCATACATGTTGATGGGCCACATTTCTTGAAATAGTCAAATGAAATCTGAACTTTAATCTCAGCCTACTACGATTTCACAAACGGGGTCACTTTTCGATATTTTGCTTCGCGTTGAAAATATCGAAAAAAACTATTCGAAAAAGTTGTTCAGAATATAATTTTAACCCCACATACCGAAATTCATCACAAAATTCGCATTTTTAATTTTTTCGGCCTACACACTGAATTATTACAAGATATTGTTTAATTTGATCATTAGCGTGCCATGGGAAGTAATATTTTGACAGTATTTTTAAATGTCAGCAGTTCTAGTCAGTGACCAAACAAATAAAATGCGCTTGACTTTAGGAGAAAAAATAGAAATAATCCGGTTGTTTGGTGATAATGCTCGTAGTAGCAGAGAAGTTGCTGCAGAGTTTAACTTGAGACATCTCCAACGTGCGCCCATTACTCATGGAAAAGCAGCCGCTGTAAATGCTCTTTTCAACGAAACTGGCAGTGTTATTGGAGTTCATCGGAATGGTCATACTCGTCGAATACACCCGCATCTTGAGGATAATATATTGGCAGCAAATCGAGCAGATCCGTGCATGAGTCTTCGAGATTTATCGTCTCAACTTAATATTAATAAGGATAAAATTAGAATATGTTTTGTACGTCACAAGATCAAGCCCTATAAACCGAAGTTCTTACATACATTGAAAGAAGGTGATGATAATAAAAGATTAGACTATTGTTATTGGTCCCAAGGTAATTTTTTAAATGACAGACAGTTTCTGAAGAAGATTATGTTTACCGATGAGGCTACATTCACTACTAATGGGGTTGTATCCTCTCAAAATTGTAGATACTGGGCCGTAGATAATCCTCACTGGGTTATCAATTGTAAAGACCAATATTCCCAGAAAGTCAATGTCTGGTGTGGGATTTTCGGAGACCGTATAATTGGTCCTTTTTTCTTCAATGGATCATTGAATGCTGATCGCTTTGTTAACTTCCTCGATGGGGAGTTTTGGCAAGCAATTTAAAATCTTCCTCTTAATGTGCGTCAGGATATGTATTTGCAGCAAGACGGTGCACCCATCCACAATTCAAGGCTTGTTCGTCAATGGTTGAACCAAAATTATCCTATGCGCTGGATAGGAAGAAACAGTCCTTATGAACTGTGGCCTCCGAGGTCTCCCGATATTACACCACTTGATTTTTATTTCTGGGGACTGGTAAAAAATAAAGTCTATAAAAAACAAGGCCCAGAAATCGAGATGAACTTTGTGCTAGAATAAGGCAAGCCTGTCAAAAAATCAGCATCCCGGAACTAAGACGAGTAG
Organism: Galerucella pusilla; assembly: GCA_910591695.1. NCBI lineage: Eukaryota > Metazoa > Arthropoda > Insecta > Coleoptera > Chrysomelidae > Galerucella > Galerucella pusilla. The sequence continues at coordinate 80,764 of CAJUYI010000097.1, forward strand.
CTAAACAAAATCGCAAAAGAATCGAAAAATGTATTCGATTAGACGGAGGACTAGTTGAGAGAGGTCCCATTTTATAGTTATTTATTTGTGAAAATTATTGTTTGATACCTTTTCCTAGATTTAATCAATTATCAAAATTGTTTTCGCATAATAATAATAAAATAATTATTCCATTGAAAGTGCTGTTTACTTTACTAAAATATTTGAATACGTGGCACTGTGTCAAGATTTTAATTTCCACGGCACACTAAATTAAATAATAATTTTGTACGAGTATACTTGGACCAAAAAATGAAAAAATTAAAAATGCAAATTTTGTAATGAAATTTGGTATGTGGGGTTGACATAATATTCTGAACAACTTTTTTTAATAATATTTTTCGATATCTCTAACGCGAAGCAAAATAACGAAAAGCGGTCCTGTTTGAGAAATCGTAGTAGGCTGAGATTAAAGTTCAGATTTCATTTGACTATTTCAAGAAATTTGGCCCATCAACATGTATGACTCTGCAAAAATTCAAATCTGTAATCTTTCAAACAGCGAAAATATAGGGGTGTCTTCATCTTAAATGCGACACACTGTATAAAAATTAACATAAATAACTTTTTAAACAAATACTATTGACATTCACAGAACTCAATAAGGTTGAAATTCTATCACAATACAAATTAGTTTATGTTTTTCTCATTTCCATGACAACGCAAGGTGTACATCATATACGTCACGAATATAACCATTTGACATTTAGTTGACGTTTCCATCTATGATTTCCATTTCTTGTTGTCGTAGTAGTTACAGACCGGTATTTATAATTTCAAAGTGTACCAATAAAAAAAAAATATCGTTAAGTATTCGTGGATAACTGGTCTTTAAAACACTTGCTTTATTTCGAGCACTCCGGCTTCGCCGTCGTGCTCCAAAAATCGCGCGTGTTTTAAAGACCTTAATATCCACTTATACTTTAATATACTATTATTCAAAACGAACTGGTATGACATAACAGCCCCCGGGAGATTTTCTATACATCCTGAACTTCAGCCTTCCGCTAGATATCATTCACATGCCCAATAATGCTTATGGAATAATTTGTAGATTATTAATGAATTGGTAGAATCAAAGGTAACTGTCAAATTTGAGATAGGTAGTTTCCAAAATTATATGGAAAATGGAGTAATTTCGGTGCCTTGTCTCTCGCGCACACATCTTAATTAATATGAATTGCAGCTTTTGAATTGGAAAAAAAAACAAAAGAGCCAAAAAAATTAAGTATGAGAATTATGAATATCTACTTTATATTTTCGGGTTTAAGCAGATTATAGTTCTGTTAAATTACACATTCTCGCATATCCATTTTGGAAACTAATTTTATTAATGACCCTAAGATTGACTAATTGGATTGGTTGGCTGAAATAACAGCCATCGCCAGATGTTACTGAGTTTCGAAGTTTCCAATTATTACACTTTCATTTGCATTGCATTGCCCTTTTATTACCACTTTAAACTGTCTGTTAATATATTACACAAGATGATAGTCCATATATGACACATACCTATTTACATTTTTATCAGAATGCATTCGAAACCTGTACTTTTTGATTTATAATCGCAAATTGTTGCTAATGTGTGTTATTACATTCCATGTATTTTTTCTCAGTGGTTGATAGTCAACTTTCACTATTGCGGAAAAAATATTCATTCCATCAAATATCTAAGTGTTAGAAATATTGACATAATTTATAGTTCAAACTATGGGCAAATTTGCGTGAATAACAAAAAAGTGTACCCTCTGGACATTGACTAGAAATTAAAAAAAATGGCATCAAAGCTATAGAAAATAGGGGTGAACGGTGTCAGCTGTTAATTTTTATAATTATATAGTTCTATATTTTTTGAGTATCAAACGAAGCTAATAGAATGTGTTCGTCGATTTGCTTATTGTCGATTGACCGGTGGATGACATTTTTAAAATTTAATTTAGCTGGAAAGTATTCTGTATCAATTAATATAATATTGCAGTTCGTTTATTGTGAAGTTATTTATTCTTTATTTGAATTGAATGACTTTCCATTTTCCCTGTATAAGAATTAGTCAGTTAAGTATAATATTGCTGAATATTATCATGAGACATCTCAGATGAAGTATTACAAGAACCAGATTCTGTTCACGATTACGTCACCTTGTCAAAATTGATGACGTCATCATCTTCGCGCATTGTTGAGAATTTTGGCAAGTGAAGTTGAAAATAGGCCTATTGTTGGCAAAATAATGAATTTGTTTCATATAATATCCACGCTCTGGAGGTAAGAGGTTTTTTATGAATATATAAATAATTATTATAGAAAAAAGGATTGTTGCAGCTTATATTACCTTGCAGAATATACAAAAAACGAAAATCTCAGTCTCATAATTTATACATTAACGAAAGAGAATATTGAATACGCCACAAGGAACATACAGAATATATTTATATTTTAGAATCCACACCTGCTCTCTGGGGTAACATTTTTGAAATTTATCCTAAAAATATTACTCCTCCTTTCGAGGTCAAAATTCCTCCTGTTCTGAACTATCGGGTGAGAGCTATATTTAATTTTTTCCCAGCTTAAGACTAACTCACATTTTTTTTTGCATGTGAGGGTATTCGACAAATTATGAATCTAGGAAGTCAATAACCAGGAAGTTTTGATCTGAACTCCAAATTTTTTAAAGTTCTTATGTTTTCCCTTTCCTTTCCCTTTCTCTTTCCCTTTTCCCACCAAATCAAACATAGTACCCTATACCAAAAAAGATACCTGGTGGGATTGGGATCACCATTCCTTCAAGGTACGGAGATTCCAATGGTTATGGATGTTAAATATCTCGGGGTGATTATTGACTCGAGATTAACATGGACCAAACAAATGGAAAAACTTGCAGCAAGATCGGAAACCACATTAATGATGGCAAGACGAACTTGTGGTAAAACATGGGGATTGATTCCGCGAATGATAGACTGGATATAGACATGTAGCCTTAATGGACGACACAGGACAACAACCTGCAGAGTCAACAATTAAATGTTATAAATTCAAGTACAATTCAAGTACTATATACCGTGTAGTGGTTAAGCCCACAATAAAATATGTGTCTTTGGTCCGGTGGACCAAGACGACACAAAAGAATGCAATGATGAGACTAGGCAAGGTGCAAAGACTTGCTTGTCTCAGTATTGCAGGGTGCATGAGAAGCACGCCAACGGCAGCACTAGAAGCCTTATTTGGCCTTCCTCCATTACACCTTGTGATAATGGAGGAAGCAAGGATAAGACTTCTTAGGCAGCAAAGCAACCTGAGCAACGAAATAGTTAGATCAGGACACATATCCATTAAGGACATCATAAGTGGAGCCATATTAGATATGAAAACAGACGAACGGGTGGAGAATTTTGACAATTTGACAGTGATATCTTTGATAAAAATGAACTAAAAGTTCATCATCACTTTTAGAGGAGCTGAAAAAATAAAGAATAAGTAAATAATTTTGTGATGTGTGTGTCATTCTTTGGCCATCCTAATAAGAAGCCAGAGATTTTTCTCCAAATGTCCGGTATTACAACATGCAAGCTATTTTACTCAAGTTTTATTTTGGAAGGAATTGACTGCTCAGCTATTTCCATGTTTTTTTACTATAATAGAAAAATAGTGAAAATATGTCACTTTCTACAGCATCACAGTACTAAACTTCTCCCCATTCCAAATATGAGGTAGAAATACCTCACAGAAAGGACTGGCAAGACCCAAGAAAACTGAAGTTTCCCCGAGGAGAGACCTGGTATACAGACTGGTCACATATTGGGGAAGGGACAGGAGCAGGGGTGTATAGTGAAATGAGAAACACAAGATGCTCCTTCTCACTAGGAGAACATACCCCTGTATTTCAGGCAGAGATTTATGCTATCTTAGAATGAGTCAAAATTAACAAACATAGGACTGACACTCATGGGATCAACATACTTACTGACAGCCAGGCAGCCCTAGCAGCCTTGAACAGTCGCAAGATAAGACTGGTAGAAGAATGCCAGAAAGAACTAGATGCAGACCACATTAAAATGTGGGTGCCGGGACATAGCGGTATTTCTGGAAATGAACAAGCTGATTAACTCGGAAGAAGAGGTTCAGCAACAATTATGTTGGACCAGAATCAGCTCTTGGGACCACAAAGAAGGTAGTCCGAGCGCAAATACAAAAATGGGTACAAAGCCAACATAGACCTCAGTGGAGGAACACTCCAAAGCAGGTACACGGTAAAACCTTCATAGGTGACATATGTGTGAAACGGGTTGAAGAACTACTGAATATCAGTAGGAGTAAGCTAAGAATAATAACAGGTTAGCTAACGGGTCATACCCTGGTAAAAGATCACCTGCATTGAATAGGGTTATATAACGGGGACCTCAGCTGCAGACTTTGTGGCATGGAGACCGAGACCGTAACCCTTATCTTATCTGACTGTGAGGCACTGGACTCGAGTAGACAAACAATCTTCGGAGAAGCCAATGTGCCACCTGATGTATATGGCACACATCCAATGAACCTATATCGTCTACTCGAAGGTACGGGGATAACTGGATGGGTGAACTAAATGTGGGAGTGGAGTACAATAAAAAAACTGGGTTACTGGGTTTCGTTCCTTCCTTTTACGAACAAACCCAAATATGTTCCGAAAATTGACTAAGGCATTTCTGCTTGAAACACCTTATAATTCAGTTGCCAAACTCCACAATTTACTCTAGGCATGGGCATTAGGTTTGTTCGTAGGCGGAATTTCCAATCGATTGGAAATTTGTCAAACTTTGATATTCCGTTTGTGATTCGTTGTAAATCGATTGGTAATTTTTGTTGTACGAACGGGTGGAAAATTTTGACAATTTGACAGTGATATCTTTGATAAAAATGAACTAAAAGTTCATCATCACTTTTAGAGAAGTTGAAAAAATAAAGAATAAGTAAATAATATTGTGATGTGTGTGTCATTCTTTGGCCATCCTAATAAGAAGCCAGAGATTTCTCTTCAAATGTCCGGTATTACAACATACAAGCTATTTTACTCAAGTTTTATTTTGGAAGGAATTGACTGCTCAGCTATTTCCATGTTTTTTTTACTATAATAGAAAAATTGTGAAAATATGTCACTTTCTACAGCATCACAATACGGATGTTCTCATGTTCAAACTGAAAATTCGATCCCGGTTAGCAAATTATTCTGATAGTTGGCAACTGATCCGAAACCGCAAATTTCTTTCTTTGAACAAAGGATTTTTAAATCACCAACTGCCAAATTGTTTCTACAAACGCTTTTTTTCAATGCGCATGCCTCTGACGGTTTCTGACTGTTCTACGAACAAACCTATAATTCAATATTTAGCATGGTATACGATATTCTAATACTGTGAATGTTGTATTTGTATATTGTATTATGTTTTGTATTCTTAGTGTAGTCAGTATTTTCATTTTTCTATATTTTGTTGTTAATTTTAATTTTTTCATTTATTTAAATAATGTCGCTTTGTCCATGAAATTGTGAAATTTTTCATCACAATAAAGCTAATTTTTTTCTTTCTAGATCAATATATACTACTCGGGTATCCTCGTTATCTCCACTTCCAATTCTTCAGTATAGCCAAATTTCAACAGTAGGCGTTTCAATGAAATTAATCTAACTCATATACTCCCAATCCCACAGGAACACCAAATATGTTTGCAGGACTCTGTATAAAGACAAACTGTATACCTTATTATTCAAATTATAACATCCATTAATCGACACTGTTATGATATTGAGAACTTCAACACTAAGTACCTACAGTTTAACTCGCATCCCACCTCAATAATGGCATTACCATAAATAAAACGAGACGACTACAGAATTTCTCTGCTGTAATGATGTAACTAGATAAAGAAATAGAATTATATCTCAATTAGCCACTCCTGCTAATTAATCCAATTTCATGGTAAATGCATTGCTCGGTAACTATTTGTCTCATGTGCTGACAAGTTATTTCTGATTAGTTCTGTTGGGATGATATAAAAGACTTTAATTGAATGTTAATGCATATAATCTTATCCCTATTTATTCTTAAATGGTTTAGCGATTGTAAGATGGCAAAGTTAAAAAATTAACGAGGTAATTACAACTTGTCAGACATTTTTTGTAGACACTTACGATATAACGAGTGAGCAAATTTGAAGACCAGCTCATCTTAAACTGAAAATTCCTGATTTTGAAAAATAATAAAAAGTGGTAAGGAAATTTCTGAAATAGGTAGTAAGTTGTCTTGAATATTAGGAAGGTGGATGATGAATTTTATTGATTCTTCTGAATTACGGGGATCTATAACTCGTTCAAATGGAATAAAACGTCAAATTTACTGAATCAACGCGTCTCATCCAGAATACAGTTAACTCCTAAGGCCAACTGAGAGACGAAATATTGAACCTAAGTAGAGGTATTACTCAACGGCCACTAAACCCTATGGAAGCACATATACCATGTCTTCGAATGAAAGCACTGACCCCTTGGAGATAAATAGACTTCTAGTGCGTTCAAGAGAGGATATACCCAGGAATTGTGAAAAAACGTCAGAGCCTAATATTCAATTTGTGTACTTCAAAGGTGTCAAATCACTCAAACACTTCACTTCACGCTTAACTGGATAATGTCAATGCTCCAAATAATAGACAAATTTTTGTTTGCCCGGGAGCAAACAATGTAATTGTAGATGAAATATGTGAATTGCTAATTGAAGCGGTTTTCAAAAGTTTAAGCATATTCGACCTTATGAAACTATTGAGAATCTTGACAAATGAAAATTTGGTTTGCTAATAAGAATATGTGTGTATCCTAATTTCCGAGTATTGCAAAATATCGGGGAGGACTGTTTTCTGTGGCCCACTCTGTATATTGTTACATTCTATATTCACAATAAACCGTTGCATCATAATTAGTATACCACCGAGTATAAGACACCCAGTCTTAGCACTAGTCGCAATAAAAACCCAATGTATTATTTTACAGATGAGAATTTATTTTCATAGCGAATTGAAAGATTTTGATTGTTATTTTTATCTGGAAGGTTAGTTAAATTGGTACAAAAATAGTTATTGCAAACCACAACGCTTGGAGGGATTAAAAAAGTGCGTTGCTCACGTTCTAGTTCATCTTAACTTCTTAACAAACCGTCTCATTTAACATAAAATAGAGATCGGTTCCAATTCTTACACTTTGTCGAGTCTACGTGGAAAAACAGTGAATTGGTTTAAAATAGGAGAAACTTTGTTTAATCTCATATTTTGATCTGATTATAATTTATATTGAGTTGATGAAAAATAACTGTACAATAATCATCTCTCTCAAAGTCGGAACTGTGCCTAGAGCAAACATACTTATAATTTTGATATTTTATTGGATTTATTTTCAATCACCCTATTCCTATCTTACAATGACACTTTTCCTTCAGGCTAGAATAGAACTGGAGCGCACCGCGTGAAACATTGTCTCGCAATGTTGCACAATATATCGCAACAAAAGGCGTCGCCGGAGACCAGAGCAGAGTTTTTTGGCTGAGTGAACAATTCATTTTTTCGCCTACCTCACCCAAAAACCAATCATATCACTACCCAAAATAGAACGGAAAGTATTTTTTACCATCTGTCACTTGATGAATTTTACGTTTTCAGTGAAATTTTTGAGTAAACGTAAGTAAATCTCAAATGTTTTGTTATATTTTCCTATTTTTTGTTTTATTCGGTAGGCGAAAAACAATTGCGTGTCACACATGCAGGGAACGCTTTAGCAGCCGTAAACTACCAGCTGCCCTCGCTTCGCTACGCTTGCTCGTGCATAAATGCTCTCGATATATTTTTTCGATGCAGCTACTGATTTTATCGTAGGATTTATGTGAAAAGTTCTAGAAGCAAAAAGCAAGGTTTCAGTGTTTTGAATTTTTTCTGGGGCCGTCAAGAAATTTCCAAACGTCTTTCAAAATTTGAATTTGGTGCCAATTTTTTTTGACCTAGATATTTTTATATTGCTTCAAAAACTCCACAATTTCGTATTTGCAGAACACTATGCAGAACGGTTTTTTTACTTTTCCGTTTAAACCAAAAGCAGATTTGACCTTCTTATTAGGCTAGACCCGTAGAAATATTGAATAGCATAGAATATTACTTAGCAACTAAGACATTACAATCACAAGACTACGAAAAGTACCAAAGTTATAAAAGACAAGTAATCAATATATTGATTCAACTATTTCAATTAAGCAAATGCTCATAAGTTCATTGACTATTCTAAGCGCGATCGAAATTTTGAATTTTTTCTAGTAGCTTGAAATTAGGAGAAAAATCAAATTGAAAAATGTTATATCCTGAGACTTGTACACTACACTGAAAAACAGCTATCTTAACAATCATTCAACAAAGAAATGGTATTGCTGTGGTTTTCATGTGGTTTTTCATGTGGTTTTCAGTCGACAATTATATTGAACTATTAGAACATAGATTTCCAGAAGTCAGTTGCTTTCGTGAAATCATTATTGTTGAAAATCGCTTACTGGAATTATTTCGACGTGATGAGAACTACCTACCTTTAAAATATGTAACCAAAGAGATGTATAGCTTTCTACGACTTGATTATTTCGCAGACTTCGTCTGATCGTTGACATTTTAAGATGACACTTTAATTTGTTCTTAACAAAAAGGGAAGCAAAAGCATGATGGATATTTATGTCAAAAAGACCAAGGAGTTGGAAAAATTTATTGGAAATGTGATTACCACTACAAAGTAGAGTGCAATGCTCAAGTTACAGCCTTAGGCGATAGTGTTATACAAACAGTTGGTGACCAAGCCATACTGCCGATATTGAGGAAGTGGAAAAAACCATATTTGAAAACGCAAAGTACCCAATTCGCTCCACATCTTGTTATTACGACGGCATCTATTGGACTTAGCCAGCCTACCGCAGCCTGCTACATTCGTTTGCTGCAAAAATTGTTTGAAACCATTTGTGAAGAGAATGTGTTTCCGGAGAATGCCCAGCCAATTGTTGACTACTCCGTGGATACTTGGATTGAACGCCCACAAAGACGACAACGTCGGCACTCACCACAAATTCCTCTCGATATGTGGAATTGTGAAAAGATGAAATTGAAAATATCTAAACAAAAAACTTTGAAAATATATATGAGTAAAAAGTTAAAACAGAAGCATAAGAGTTGAGAAAGATGAAAATTCAAAAAATTGAAGAGTTAACAGAAGGAACAAGAGGAAATAAAAAACTTCTGAATACGCCAATATTGTTTTACTCGTCCTAAGCCGAAAAAAAGGGTGAAGGGAGGAAGACAAAAGAATAAAAACACATTTTTCTCTCGATGAATTGTTTGTCAAGGAGTTTTCCTGTCAGGGAAGTTTCCAGTTGAAGATGCTTGGCGAAGAATTGTTGTCGGGAAACTTTCCGGCGGTGAATTGCTGTCGGGGAGTTTTCCGGCACCCGGTTGATTCAACTGATTGAAACTAAACAAATAAAACAAGTACACAAACGGAAACTACGCATCTATTTAGAGAAAAAATCGCGGCCTGACACTTATATAACTAAGAATTGTGAATAGAATAGAGAAACAATTTTGGGAAAACAGGTATGTGAGAGAAGTACTTATCAAAAAACTGCCCTTAGTTGAGATATCAAAGTGAATGTGCTTCGATATAAATTCGAGACAACTTCTACCAGGCAGCTAGGTATCTAATGGTGTAGAGTAGCACGAATTCTTGGAGCACATAAATTGCATCCTTACAAACATTCCTCCAGAAATCACCGGAAAATGATCCTGATAAAAGTCTGAAGTTTTGTGAACCAATTATAGATCAACTAGACACGATAGCATTCTAGCAGAGACCATTATTAGACCAGGGCCGATAATTTTGGAAACAAAAAAAAGCAGTAGGAGAAACCCATCAGAAAATGGGGAAAATGTGATGAAATTGAAAAAAAATAAATTATGGGCCATCCGAATTCGGGAAGTGGGAGAGGGTGAGTTCTCAAGGATAAAAATGGGTTATCTCCATTTCCGGAAAAACTACAAGTCCTATGGAAAAAAATTGAATGGCAAAGCTGTGATGGATAAAGATCTACAGCTTTTGTATTCACCATGTTCCCACATAACCTCAAAATTCATTTGAAAAATCGAAATAACCAAGTTTTTGGTTTATTTTCATCTTTAAAAAAAAGTTTTTACGAAATTTGGTGAAAGCTTACCTTATTATGTCCCAAATATTTTATTTGATTTGAAATACCAATTTTTTCACCTCATTCTGATTTAACATCAAAAAAGCACCTTAATTCTCAATTCAAAATTATCGCGTAAAAATATCAGCTTCTTTCAAAAAGTCGGTGGGCGTTTTGTTCCTTGAGATCTCTGTTCTCAGAAAAATCAAAAAAATGGAAGAAAGCTCGATTTCGAAGATTTTTTTAATCATTATGTACTATTTCATCGAAAAAATGTGTATGCTGCAATTTTTCACGTACTATTAAATTTAGATACTCCATTTTTATTACATTATTCATTATAATATCTCTTAAAACGTTAATCTTGTTATTTATATATACATTATCCTGAATTCTAATCACTTATCCATTGGTTTCAGTTTCTTTGATGGCATTTCTTCATCGTTAGATTCGACAAACCTTTCCAACTCTAGTTGATCCTAGAAATCTTCAAGACCATAACCTTCTTCGTCTCCAATGTTATTTCCAGTTTGCATTGGTTCTCCATCCACAATTTCATCTATATCATTTCCTTCCTCGTAGGTTTTTTTCCATATTAGAGCAATTTTCAGAACCATCAAAATTTGTTCAAAAATTTGTGAATTTTAAACCATGTCTTCGGCAGCCACATTTTAAACTGTTACACCCAGTTGCACAGCTGCAGCGAATAGTTTTGAGCAATACTTCCGGAATTAAATCCTTTCCTGTAAATTTGGGCATAATGCCACATTGATGTTGCTTCCACCCCCAATCTGTTGTTGCTGCCAATTCGTTGCCCAACCAAGTTTGAAGCTGATAATATGCCCTGTAACAGTGCTTTTTTGCTACTTCTTCTGTGGGTGGGAGGTTTGCCAAAATGAAAGATGATTTAATTTTTGCCAATTGATTTTTTTGGAACCTTGATTGACTTAGTGTTATTTTTTCATTTCTACATTTATAAAATGCGTTAAAATTTACCGTAGGTCACTCAGGTAAATAAATTATCTTAAAACAGCAATAAATAGGCATCTACAAATATTATTTGAAAAAAATTCCACAATTTTTCCAAAATATTGTAAATGTCTTATTAGATATTAACTTTTCCGCAAATCGCTAGGAAATTTTGACATTCCTGTCAAA
>CAJUYI010000097.1:92580-117547 GCA_910591695.1 Galerucella pusilla
AGGAATGTTAAGCTTTTCCTACCCGGTAAACAATGTACTATTATTACCTTATTTGTTTGTTAATTATAGTAGTGTATTTCGATTTGCAATTTTTTCGTTTATCAATGTGAAATGAAATCTCACGTTTTTTGAGTAATTTAAGTGTGAATTTTAATGAATAGCTTGAAATTGTACATTAAAATATTTTTCAAAACGTTAAGCTAGATATTTATGAATACATTATTTTGTTTTGTGATCACTTATTCATTAGTTTTTGTTTCTTTGGTGGTATTTCTTCATCTTCGTTAGATTCGACAAACCTTTTCAACTGCAGTTGATCTCCGAAATCTTCTAGACCATCACCTTTTTCGTCTCTAATGTTATTTCCAGTCTGTGTTGGTTCTTCATCCACAATTTCATATAAATCATTTACTTCCTCGTAGGTTTTTTCTTCCATGTTGGAGCGATTTTTAAAGCCATGACAATTTGTACATAAATTTGTGCATCAGTTTCAAGTAAATTTGGGCATAATGCCACGTTGATGTTGCTTTCAGCTCCAATAGGTTGCTGTCAACTCGTTGGCCAACCAAGTTTGAAGCTTATATTATGACCTGTAACAATGTTGTTCTGCTGCTTTTTCTGTGGGCGGGAGGTTTGCCAAATTGAAGGATGATGTAATTTTTGTTTGGGTATTGATATTTTCGGAACCTTAATTGATTCAGTGTTCTTTTTTCCTTTTCACATTTATGAATAGATTCAATTAATTGTGATCCATTTTTTAGGTTATATAACGTTAAACCCACTTCTGTATGCAACACCTCACAATTGGCTAAAATTTACCGTAGGTCACTCAGGTACAAATATTATTTGAAGAAGATTCTACAACTTTTTCAGAATATTGTAAATGACTTATTAAATATCAACCTTATCAACTTATTTGTTTGTTAATTACAGTAGTGTATTTCGATTTGCAATTTTTTCTCGTCTATTGATGTAGTAAATCTTACGTTTTTTGAGTAATTAGAGTGTAAATTACAAGAAATAGCTTAAAATTGTACATAATTAAAAAAAATCATTCCAAATTCGAGTTTTTCTCATTCTTTTGCATTATCTAAGAACATTTACTATAGTAATGTATATGTTTTCCACACCATCAGAAAGTGGAAATTTCAACGAACAAAAAGCACACCGACTTTTTGAGAAAAACCGATATTTTGACGAGAGAATTTTCGATTGGAAACTATGGTGCTTTTTTGATATTAAGCCAAAATTGGGTGAAAAAATTAATATTTTTATTCAAATAAATTACAGAGTATTTGGGACATAATAAGGTAAGTTTTCACCAAATTTCGCAGGAAATTTTTTTTTAAAAATAAAAGTAAAAACCAAAAACTTGATTATTTAAATTTTTCACATACATTTTTAGGTTATGCGAAGAAATTGTGAATACAAAATTTGTAGATCTTTCTATCACCCACAACTTTGCTATTATTTTTTCCATAGGACTTGTAGTTCTGCCGGAAATCGCGATAAACTATTTATTACCATTAAAAACTCACCCCCACCCATTTGCCGAACTCAGTTCGCCCGTAATTTGTTTTTCCGCCCCATTTTATTATAGTCCTCTCCTTTTCTGATGGGTTTCATTCTACTACTATTTTTTTCCACTTTCAATCATTTTTGAAGGCTTCGAATGTTTTCTGATGAATTTACGTTTAAATTACATAGTGATGAGAATCGAAAAAATTGTAGTTATCAGGTGGATGAGAAAAGGCCATACCCAGCGCCCAGAACAAAGAATTTCAGGAAATCAGTCTACAAAACAATTAAATGATCCTTATACAACTAAAAAGGGTCCATTTTTATACAACTGTTTGGTCGTATAACCGTTCTATTAAAAGTTTATACAACTCTTATATGACTGTTTAATACACATTTATACAACTCTTAATCGACTGTTTTATAATCATTTATACAGCTACTTTAAAATGATTTAATAGTAGTTTATAAAAGCATTTCATTTTTTAGTGAAGAATATCAGAACCAAATTATATTTCAATTTGAACGTGCATCCTACATTCCTTTTGTAGAAATGGAGACTTATCAAAACGACTTGGGCCGTTTGGGCGGACATCGATAATAAGAATAATTCCATTTGGATGGTTGATTAGCACAAATTTTGATGCGCCGCAAATTTTACTGATAGATTATAGGTATATATTTGGCAGGAAAATGAAGCGCTTCAATTCTTGTTAAGTTTCAAGTAGATACTTAAATAAAATAATAATAAAATAGAAAATCCTAAAATACTTTTTTTCATGATTTCAATAGTTTATGACTTCATGTGAATATTCTTTCACAATATAATTCCCTAAATAATGATGAAGTCACATTTTTCAATAAAGTTTCATGTTTCCAACTCAATTGCTCATAATGGCGGCGATAGCGGTACGAGAATTGCTTATTCAAACATGGCGATTTATTATACAACAATTCTATACCAAAGAAAGAAATACCTTGAACAATATTTCATTGTAAAATGGAACGGCATACGATAACTGTTTTAAAACGAAGAATATTTAGGCACTATGCAACTAAAAAGTGTTTTATAATGGTACGCAATTGAATGCTATACAATATTTATTATACAACATTATACAGCTTCAATAAGACAAGCTTAAGTAACTATTTTATAATGTTATAGCTGTTAGTTATATAGTATATTATAGAACTCTTATGCAATAGGTATAAAGGTCTTATACAATGATATTTCTGATATTGTATAAACTTGCTTAAAAGAAATGATCGTATAATGCGTTATAGCATATATTGTAAAAGTCACTATAGAATCATTTAATACAACAATTTTCTTTAAAAAACAGAATTATCGGAACAAAAGGCCTAATAAAAACAAACAATCCTTAAAACAACGCTATTTGATTGTTATACAACAATTCAGTCCTCTTAGAATTCCATTTTGCTAGTTGGGTGAGGACCAGTATTCTTTAACAAAACTCTTAACGAAGTATTTGGAGTATATATCAATACATGTCTTCCAGTAACTGAAGTGTGAAAGATGGAAGACATTCATTGCTTGTGATTTTAGGGTATTCTTCAGTCCGTGATTAGGCTATAAGCTCGCGGACGAATAACAGATACCTTGTATAGTGTAACTAATGTTAATGTGATGACCTTGAATTGTATTACAAATTTTATGCAGGCTAATTTTAATCCGCTATATTAGTTTGAATTACATTTGGAAAGCATTATTTCACAATATTCGAATTTATAAAACAATTTTATGCACGCTATTGGGCGGCTTTTTCCTTCAAAGGGATTAAAAATATGGGTCATCAAACAATACTTACACTATACTGATGGGGCGCAAATACGTCGAAACCGGTATACAAGTTATGTTTTCATTCCTATAATTGCAAACCAGAATGGTTGGTTCAAATGTAGATATGCCCACCCCGGTTGTCTTTGGAGTGTAATCCAATATCCGTCGGGTCCTATAGCACAGGAAGTAGTTGTTTCTTCTTAGTTGAGCACTCACTGTCTTTGAAAAATAGATTCCAAAACTTATAAGACGTTGCAATAATTATTATTCTGCGATATCCATTGGTGACGCGCTTTATTAAATATGACCATATTACAGGAAACTGTAATAATACTTTTTAATTAGAATAGTTAAATGCATGTGATGATCACTTGTTTTTCATAAATTTGTCAATTTTTGTTTTCTGGAAATTAGTAAGGAATGAAAATTTGAAATTTGGTAGTTATGCACAACTTTACACACTCTGTATAAGAAAAACAACAAATAGTAAACATTATTATTGTATGTGAAAAATCGCGATTGGGGATTTGTAAGAAAAAAATTATTAATTGAACTAATAAATTTATCTTAAATTACAGACTCTTTTTGTTCATACAATGATTAATTATCAGTCCCAAGCTGAGAACTGGACATTACATAGTAGGTATTATACTTGTATATATCTAATTATCATTAACTCCGTTCATACATTTAAGTGGATTATATCCATCATTCAATGCTTGTTAAATAATTGAAAATTGAACGTATGAATAAATATCTCCAAATATTTAGTGAAAAACCTAAATAAGTTCCTCGTTTATTATGATTATTATCGTAGATATATAAAAGGAACAAGGAAATATGTTGTTATTTCGGAAAATATTGTACTTACAATATTAATCTGTCGGTAATATCTGAAAAAGATGCGAGTCACGATTTAGAGTCAGCGGTCAAATCTTGTAAAGATTGTTCTTTGGCCAATTAACTCTAGTGCTGCTGTTCTTCTGTGATTTATGCCTCCGTAAGGCGGGATAAATGTTAGTCTTTCGACAATTGATTTCGTTATAGATCTAACCTTACAAGATAGTCGTTTTCCTGAAGATTGTGGCTAAGATTCCAAATGTCAAGATGGTAAGCATACCTATATATGGTTTTCTAACAATAACTTCGTTTATTGCTAATTCATACACCATAAGTTGGATTCAATAGTTCACTGTATAATCATTGTGTGTGATAAAAGTTGGTATAATTCAAATGATTTAAATGGGGCCATTTTCGATAATTTTTTTATTTTAGTTTTGAAAAGTTCCCTACTCGAAAGACAATTGCCAAAAAATCACAATTTTATCCAACCGATTTCAACCTCAAATTCAGTGTTAAATATGGCCAGATTTGAAACGGGGCGTGTCCAAGCTGTGACGTCAAATCACCTCACTGGCGACGAGCCCGGCAGCGGCGTCTTGCTGCTTCATATAGCCGAGTACACTTAAAGTGTGAATGTTGGTTTAATTCGGTATTTTCGGCGAATTTAGCATGTTAGTTGACGTTTATGTTGGTTTTTTAACGATAATTATTATAAAATGAGTGACAAAAAGAGCAAATACAAGTATTGCATAGTACCAGATTATCAAAGTACAACCGTAAAAACTCCTGAAAACTTTTTATTTCATTACCTAACGATTTGAAGGTTAGAAAACTTTGGTAGAAAGCTATGCGACGTACTACATTTGTTTCTAATAGGGGGTCAAACTCACAATATTTCATAGTTATTTCTTTGTCAGCTTTAAAATTCGGTCGAGCTACAGCGAATAGGTATTGCTTTGTTTTTTTTTTCGCTAGGAACATTTGAAGATGCATTTGATAAATACCTAAATTTCATTTTTATGTTTCCATCGCTGTCAATATAATTTAAAAATGTGTCTTCATTAATTGGGCTTTTAATTTCCACAACAAATTTCTTACTTATGGCATATCTGGTGATGCACCGATAAAAGGAAATTTACTTGATAGAGAAATTCCAGCGTTTTGGAACTTTATGGACGTAAGAACCGCTAATATCTCGCTTTCCATCTTAAGGCCTCGAGTCATAGCAGAAGTCTAGAAAATCTTGACACCAAATATATTTTCAAGTAACGTTCTATCATTTTTTTACACCTTGTGACTTCATATGCTTTTGAAGCGGTTATTCGTTCATATCGCATTTTCTGCCTGAGGACGTTTTCGCTTTTCTTCGGTGTAGCCACAGCATGCTTGCAGCCCCCCTCAGACGCAGGACAGTCGTGGCGTAAAACTTCTTCCATACAATTTTCAATCGTATGAATTTTAGACGAAACGTTAAAATTTTCAGATTTTATTCCATGTTCTGGAGTGATCTTTGCTTTAACAAAACAATAAGATTGGTCTTGTTTCACTTGAACATAACCAATGGTGTTATCACCATAAGTCGTTCTTGCAGATCTGAAATGAAATCGAGCCTGGAAACGACTATATCCAAGTACATAAAAAGAAACGCATGACATGAACTGATATAGTAACCACTATTACATCCACCATCGGTAAATTGCCAGAATCGCCTTTTAAAAAACCTTCTTCTAACGAGACCATTCCGAATGATTAGATTTGCGTACAAAGCCCTTCTACAAATAAATTATTAGACTAGTCTACGCCTGGAACCTCAATACTGCCGAGCTCCACGGCTGATGTGACGTCACGTTGGCGTCTTTCGTTTAAGGGGCGGAGCTAACTTCACATTCTAATTTCTCGGATAGTTTTGATTCAATCGATTTAATTTTTTCACGGTAACTATAAATGGAGTGAATTTATTTGAATTTTAACCAAAAATGTAAACATTTAATTGACCTAAATGGGCCCATTGTGGGCTAGTTAATTCGAAAATGATGGCAGACAGCGAAGTAAATTGAATTTTGTTGAGGAGGGTGTGTCAAATCCGATGATACAGCCTGGAGTGTAAACCTTATGATGAAAGGGCACCTCCTCGGGGGACATGAACCCATGAAAATTGTTGACCAAAAAAAATTATGGATGAATGAACTATTTTTTGGTATTCTTTTTTTATGCCAAAAACGGTTTCCGTTTATCATGGAGTGCGTGAAATTAGAAAAATTCTATTGTAAAAAGTGATACGTCCCAGACAGTACAGGATATCCTTATGGCGTCCATACTGAGTTCTAAGCTGGTCCCAACGTCCCAGACCTAATTTGTACGTACTAGGGACGTTCTAATTTGTACGTATTAGGGACGTTCTAATTTGTACGTCCTGGGTACGCACAAATTAGAATAAAAAATTGGAAAATCATACACATCATTATTAGAAACCACAATTATTTACAATTTGTAGGTATATAATAACCAAAAACCAAAAAATACGTAATATCTCTATTCCAATTTTTTTTAATTTAGCACAATTATTTCTATTCATCAAATGCGCATGCGTGGCAGCACATTCGCTACTTCGCCACCCACCCTCTATATGTCCATGCGTCAGTCGCCATTTTGGTTGATTCGCTTTTCTGTCTGTATAATATAATCAGAGACAAGTATGAATTATTATATTTGGTATAGTTTTGTGTTTTGAAATTTGATGTGTTGTTGAACCCAGTAGTACATATTTAACGTAAGTGTGAATAAAATAAGATAATCATATCCCATTTATTATCATGACATTCATGGAAAAATACTACCTATATGCGTGCCAAGAGTAGTTGTCGATTTTAATACACCGGCCGAGCCGGCATTTTGTGCTGAAGACATCGACGTTGATTGTAGTAGTGGTGAAGTATCCAATAGACAAATTATTTTAAGAAGATGCAACAGTGAACAACCTCAATCCTGATTTTCCTACAAAATTAAATGTGTGAGAAGTTTAGAAAATTATTGTGTCCTGGTCCTTAGTCTTTAGGTATATATAAATGTATAAATATTTGAATAACTGTATATAGACATATTATGGTATTCATTTTTAATGACTTTTCCTGTGTTCGTTAAAAATATCCTAAAAAGGTCCATAAAAAAAATAAGAGGACGTACTTGGGAGGTTCATTACCGAAAGTAAGGGACGTACTTGAGATGTTCCAAATAGGACTTCCCAGGGACGTATGGCTTAGTAACAAAAGATGTCCCCAGGACGTCCTGAGGACGGCCTGGGGTCTGAAACGGACGTTCCTGGGACATCCAATGCCTGATAACGGACATCCTAAGAACGTTTTAGGTACGTACTTGTGCTGTCTGGGGTATACTCCTTCTGATCCTCAATAAGTTCACGCCCTATTGGATACTTGATGAAAGAACTAGCAAAGTTTTGAAATTTGGCAAAACCAGAACCTTAGCCGTCCTCATGATGTCCTGAGGACATTTTCTGTTACTAAACCATACGTCCCTGGGAAGTCCTGATAAGAACATTCCAAGTACGTCCCTCATTTTTGGTTATGGACCTAATTTTTTTTAATAGACCTCCGTAGGATCTTTTTAATGGACACAGGAGAAATTATTGAGAATAAATACCATAATATGTCTATATAAATTTATTCAAATTTTTATACATTCATATATTAGGACTAGAACAGAATAATTTTCAAAATTTTCTATGCCTTCCACA
Organism: Galerucella pusilla; assembly: GCA_910591695.1. Lineage (NCBI taxonomy): Eukaryota > Metazoa > Arthropoda > Insecta > Coleoptera > Chrysomelidae > Galerucella > Galerucella pusilla. The sequence goes on from CAJUYI010000097.1 coordinate 100,494, forward strand.
TACTTAGTTCAATTTTTGTAGGAAAATCAGGATTGAGGTTATGCTCTGTTGCATCTTCCATGGGGCCATTTAAAATAATTTGTCGATGAGATACATCACTACTACTACAATCAACGACGATGTCTTCAGCACAGAATGCCGACCCCGACGGTATACGGCAAAAGTCTCTTGGCACGCATATAGTATTTTTTCATGAATGCCATGTTAATAAATCGGATAAGATGATGATCTTATTTCATTCACACTTACGTGAAATATGTACCACTGGGTTCAACAACCCATTATATTAAATATCACAATACTTAACTTCACCAAATATAATAATTTATTTGTCTCTAATTATATTACACACACAGAAACGAAAAACAACCAAAATGGCGACTGAAATAGATGGTGCGAGCCAAAATGGCGAATGTGCTGTGACGCATGCGCATTTAATGAATAAATTGTGCTGAATTAAAAAAAAATAGAATGAAGTGATTATGTATTTTTTGGTTTTTGTTTATTATATACCTAAAAATTGTAAATAATTGTGGTTTCTAATATTAATGTTTATTATTTTCTAATTTTTGATTCTAGTTTGTGCGTCCCCAGGACGTACAAATTAGAACGAACCTAATACGTACAAATAAGAACGTCCCTAGTACATACAAATTAGGTCTGGGATGTTGGGACCAATTTAGGAATAAATATGGACTTCCTAAGGATATCCTGTGCTGTCTGGGTTGTGGAGAAAGTATCGACTTTTGAAGCCCTAAGGTGAGTATTCAATTTTTAGCCACTGTTTTTCCCAATAATTCATTTTTTATGATACGTTTTAAACGAAATATGACCATTCTAAATATACCACTTAGCTTCACCTTGAATTGCCTGTTCCAACCTGAAATATTCCAGAATTTTGTTTTACGTAATTGTAGAAGAATTAAATTTCTGGCAATTATCCATAGCTTCCAATTGAGACGTTGAAAATATTTAAATACCCCATTTTTTCTATACAAAGTATAAATTGGGTATACAATAATAAACTAATTGTGAATAACAATTGTAATTATTATATCACTGATTGTTCATTATTGTTAGGCAGGCTATGATAATGACAAAAAATAATAATAAATCCCTTAAAATAAAAAAAAGTAGTTGCGTCAGTTCCTAGTATTTTGAGGCCGTGCATTTCTCATTTTAGTCTGGATTCTGGATACTGAGCACCCTGTATATATGATAATCGTTTCAATAAACAATTTAATTGTTCAATATCCAATTATTGGCAAGTGGAATATGATTCTTCACATAATAATGTTGATAATTTTTTTGAACAAATCATAGGGGCATTATTGCGAAATATCAAGTATAGTTTGGCAAGTTTATCTTAAGCTAGGGGGCATCGGTAAGAGGCGAGGAAACATGGCGCATATCTGTCATAAGCGTACAAATGGTGTACGATACCTATTTTACCAAATAAAATTGAAAATACAAGGGTCACTGACAGTACCAACGCCACTGGATGAATCAATATCAGTCAATTGAGGAAGTGAGAGGAAAGGAAAGGAAAACGCGCTTGCCAATAAGAAGTCAGCCAACTTTCACCAATTATGTGATTCGGAGGGTGTGGTAATTATGGTTTTCGTACAGCGCTGCCAGAGCTTGAAGAAGCCCATAACAAATTTGGAAGAAAGCTCATCTCATAATTGAAAAAATAATGTTAATAGAAAAAATCCAGGGAAGCAAGCACATCAAACAATTAACGTTTAATCATATTGTTAATATTGTTCATAATAAAAAGACCCTTTCCTAATTATTATCACTACATACTTAGCACTTGAGCTTTTTCGTATTTAGACGTGGCAATATCGAATGTTTTCGACTCAATTTCTTTCACAGCTACAGATAAACTTGCGAAAGTATATAATATAACAATGTGATGTAAGTAGAACATATTTAGTTTTCCAATGAGAGCGCAAAATTTTGTAGTTTTCATAAGTTTTCTGTGTAGTATTTTATTGATACGATTGAAACCTTGCCTAAACTATTTCCTACGTCTCTCTAATATTTCATTCGTTCATAAGGTACGTTAGACACGATTATAAAAGATACTGAACGCTTCTTCTTTATAAAGTATAAATGTATAATGGCTTTAATGATGCCGATTATTATCGTATCAGATAATCTAACATGTAGTGAATAGTCTTAACTAATAATAGTACCACAAAACGAAAATGTCGATATTCGTTTCAAGTATGTATGATACATTTTGAATTTATTCTATCAAGCATGTTAATATTCCAACTATTTTTGAGAAGAAGAGAAAATATATTCCAAATTTTATTTATGACTGTCGGCATACTATGAGACTTGGAAGCTAAATTCTTCGGATATATCTGTTCTTTTGATAAAACCTTATTGAAACGAAAAATCAGTTAAATTACTTCCGGGCGGCCGAATGGACGCGATTACCTTTGTTTTCTGCATCTCTCAATTTTTCCATTAAAAATTAAAATATCTCGATAAAACAGAGCTGAGATGATTACTCAAAAAAATAACGAGGGTGTTTATAAGTTTAGCTTCAAAGTAAAGTATTATCAAAACTTAACCGTAAGTTTGTGAAAAAGTAACGTATTATTCGTAACTTCCCAAAATTATTGCAGCATTAGCAATAAGTTATTGAACTGTTGAATTTAGACATTTTAGGCATTTTAAACCCTAATCTGTAGAAAAATTCCTAGTGAGCTGGATTTCCGTATACACCTTCATTACAGTGTTGTTATGAAGATGTGAGAAATCGACATCGATATCGTGCCGGCTAAAAAAGTTATGAAGGTCAAATGTTCACGAAAATTAGCTTTTCGCAAATGTCTCGTGACCTATTGCTCGGAGGTCAATAGCATCCATCATAAAAATTGTTCCAAGTCAAATTATATACAAAAAATGTTTCATGCATTTTTCTTTAAAATTAACTGTTTTTGGAGTAGAGCGCTGCGACTAGATTGCACTCACAAACGCTATTGTATACCGTCGTTGAGTGAAAATTCAACGATACCGTACACCAAGGTCTTGCGAGACCTGCCCCTGCCTGCTACTGCCTGTCGGATTGTGTTTAGTTCAGTTAAAAGTTATTTCTTGATCGTTGAACACGTTATTCTAGTTTTTTTCTGCCTCTCAACAGTTTTTATCATGAGTGATAGGTATATGTTTTATATGCAATGAATTATTATCGGTTGGCGATGTTGTAGAAGTTTGGCGTGGAACATTGGAAAATGCTAGTGTCGCTAGCTGTCGAAGTTGAAATATGATATACTATTGCCAATAACGACTTTATTACCACCAGCACCCGATGATCTACTGAACACCATCTCTTGCAATTGTACGAAAGGTTGTGTTGGCAAATGTGGATGCAACAAAATTGGGTTATTTCAAAATTTTGTGGACATTGCCGTGGCCAGTCATGCAAACGCAGAGTCAACAAAAAATGATGAAAATAATGAAGATGTAGATGACAATCTAGAAATAAGTCCACTCGACGTTTTGTCAGCAACTATTACAGATAGAGAAGCTGAAGATATCGACAATGAATAAAAAAAATGTATATACTTAAGTTAATTTTTTATGTTGCGGAACTAAATTCTGAAAAGTATTATTATTATTTTTGTCTACTCACCAAACATGATTCTATATTGAATTTGATGTTACGTAATTGTTGAAAGGGCGTTCGGTTTAAAAGGGATTAAGGACGTGAACTGAACCCTTTTTGTATCCAGTTAGATTTTTCATAGAAAACGAAATTTCAATACAAAAACCATAAACAAAACTGAATTCTATGAGAAAATAACAGAAAATAAATAAACTCTATAACAATGAATAAAGCAATTGTTCAAAAATAAATGTTGAGTCTAACTCCTGTTTGTCACTACTACATAAGTAACATGAGAAATACCTGAAGTTGATTAATTTTCCGGTTCCAAAAATTATTTAACTTAATCCGTTTTTCACTATCACTATAAACTTATTTCCTCCATTAATATGGACTTGCCCAATATTCCTATACTCATGTTATGCACAATAATAAGACTGGAACCTTCATTTGCAGGCATTGTTGGCATACACGTTTTTGACCTGTCAGTCCATCTTTTCAACCGTATCGTGTATATCATACTAAGTTTCGTTCAAATAGATAATAAGCTAACTTATCACGAAGGAATACGCCAGAGTCCTTATGAAGCCCTGTTTGGCGTTAAACCAAAAAGGGGTATAAGATCGTCATCACTTCCTCGCGGGCAAATTTCAAACATTGAGACCGAAAAACAGTTAGAAGCTTATGTTGAAACAGACATGGATAATGAAAATACCATTGGAGCTGATCCGCAACCTGACACGTCTTCATATCAAGCACTGACTGATCCGCCAATTAGCGCATCTTCATCCCAAGCACTGACTGATCCGCCACCTAACACATCTTCATCTCAAGCACTGACTGAACAGCACGAGCTAATTTCTTTAAAAAGAGTAGCTGCAAAAGAGAATCTTCCACTTCAAGCAACAAAAATGTTGCGAACCTCAAAAAAAAAAGTTTCATCCTGCCCAAATTAATGATATCGTAAGAATTCAAGTCCCTGATGACGACCGTGGTCGTACAGACCCTCGAAATGTGTTAGCGGTTGTTGTTGGAATAGAGGATTCAGACTTTTATAGATTAGCTAACAAAAATGGTACCTTAAAGTAGCTTTTCACCCGTAATCAGTTCGTATTTTGTAAAGAAAAGTTACTTTCCATGGACGAAGTTTCAACAAAAGAAATGTCGCTAAGAGAAGCAGCTTTTGCTAATTCAAAAAGTGGGGGCAAGGCTATACACGTTGTAACTGCAAAAGGAAGTGTTTCACGACTAAATGCAGCTGTAAAAGCAAGGAACTTTTGTGCAATTCGAAGTGCCACGGTAGGTTGAGTTGTTGCAATAAATAAGATATTACTCTCATTTTTTATATTTCATTTTATATTTTCATGTTCTACTGTTTGTTTTGAGTCCTTTTCCCATATTATTTCAATAAATAAAGACCTATGGATTTTTTTGTTTTTATTTAAAAAAAAAGTTCTGTTCAACATACACCATGAGTGCATCCTGAATGTCGACAATAGCCGGTGTGAGTTATAAATAATGAAATTTCAACAATATTTCGGACATACGTCAAGCAACGTTGAGAATGTTGACATTCACCGGTGTATCTCGACATTCACCAGATTTCGTTCTTTCACGGTAACATATATACCGCATATCCACTATTCTTCTGCTTTCCATGATTGCTTAACGTTTATCAATCGTTTCCAATTTGAATTCCAATTTTTTAATCTAGTTTCCAATAGTTTTTTTCACAGCAATTTACATTATGGCCGGCATTTGTCAATTTATTTTGTAATATTTCAATCGTAGGAGACCCATTACTTTTGTAACAGTCATATAATATGGTGGTTTGCAAAAAATTGATCAGAGACACATCGAAAGGCTTGACCAATCTCTTCTCACATCGCTTCTTCCGTTCATGAGGCCCATTCTTAGCTATTTTACGTATAGTTTCAGGGAGCTTCTGTTTAATCAAATAGTGCTTGCATTAATTCCGTTTTTTCATTGAATCCAAACTTTTTCAGTAGATTCTTATACTCATCAAAACATATTTTCTGCGCCTTCAAATTTAAATGTCGTCGAATCCTGTTTTCACTGCTCACACTATTACTGGAATTATCACTTTCATCACCATTATTTAAACTTTCGTCGTTGTTACACACAATATTTTTTACCGAACTCGATATATCCCAAGGACGCCACATTGTAATTATTCAATTTTCAACTAAACATATAATTGCTAATTTATATATTTATAATTTCCTAAGAAAAACATGGTTAATGTCAGACCACTGACTAAAGAGTCAGCATATGCAGCTATCGTGAAATAACCCTCTCCAAAAGATAGTTATAGTCCAAAGATGTGAAAAATAATGAAATATTTGAAATTTATTTTTGATTTCATCCTAACAAAACGATATATTATTAAGGTAGTGTTAATCGTCTGGTATTATGTTCAAGATGTTTTCAAATATAAAAATAGGTTAATATTGTAATGTTTTTTCTTATTTATACAAACAGTTTTTACCGTGGGATAAAATTATACACTCACTATGGCTAATTACTATTGATTTATCAAAAAAACACTTACACACTATAATAAACTTAATTTATATACACACTACTTAATGTCTATTAATTTATCTACACTCGGTATAATAATTTTCCTAATTTATCTTCAACACTATTTATATTCACTTTCTGTTCACTCACTGTATACTGAAACTGTTTACGGATTTACTGTATACTGAACAACTCCTCGACTCACTCAAAACTCGCGTATATATAGTTCTTTGCAGCTCCAGAACATTCTTGACTATACCACCTCTGCGTATACTTTATGATTCGAGAACATTCGCGATAAACCATTGTACGCCCTGTACTCTTCGAGAACAGTCTGAATATTACCTGCGAAAGAACCTTTCTAGAAAGGTCGCATCCATAGTTCGCGAAAGGACCGGCTTCAGAATCAGTGAGTTCGTAACATTGCCGCCTCCTTAATAGTAAGTTTCTCCTGGAACTCTTGTGTAGCCGGGACTGGATGTTTAAATCAGCAACTGGGTCCATTCCTACACTTTCCGGTCGTATGGAAATAACAAGGTACAGTCATCATCGGATACTGATTACGTGGGGAATAGCTGCAGATTAAAATGTGGACATCGGTATCTTCGAAGATCACTTCCACTATATTCCTGATGACTCGCCAATCCAACTGGTTGCTCTCTATCTTAGGCATCGCTAGTTTCTTCACGTTGGATTCCAGCACGTGGTCTCGAAGTTTTCGTAGCGCTTCTCACACATTCCGGTAGGTGGATCGATCTTGAAATTCGTTCTTTGTTACCAGATAGAAGATGTGTCGTGAATTGTGTTTGAATTTTAGTGTCTTGCCAGGGGCTGGAATCTGTTCTGAGAGTTTTTCTGATTGTCCAAACTTCTTTCGAAAGACGAACGCTAAACCTCGTGCATTTTTGGTGTTGGCTGGGATGTTGTGTGCCAGTGAATAGTCTTCCGGGAGCGTGAACAAATCTTGTCGCTGCTCTGTAGTAACTCCAAATCTAGCTTTACCGGTACCTCCATATGCGCCCATAAATTCTTCGAAGGCAGGGTCAGGATCTTCCCTGATATGGTCTACTCCTCATTCTTTGTCATGGTCTCCTTCGAATGGCGCTAGTCGATTTTGGTGGACTACTTTCGGTTTTCCATTGGGAATCTTACTATGCGATAGATGACGTCGTTGATCTTCTTCTTGATTAAGTATGGACCCTCCCAAGATTTTTGTAGTTTTGGAGAAAAGCCCTTTCTCCTCGTTGGGTTGTGTAACCATACTTGGTCCCATTCTTTGAAACTGCTTTCTGTAGCCTGCGTGTCGTACTGTTTTTTCATTCTGTCGCTGGCAACTTGGAGATTCGTTCGAACCAATTCGTGTACATCGTCCATCCTTTTTCTCAATTGGATCACGTAGTCTTCTCCCGCTAGATCTTCTCCAGGACGACAACCAAATTCCAGGTCACAAGGAAGTCTCATTTCGCGTCCAAATAGGATTTTCGCAGGTGTTTCACCTGTGGACTCATTGATGGCAGATCGATACGCCAATGCAAATAGGGAAAGGTACTGGTCCCAATCTTTCTGGTAGCTGGAAACTACTTTGGACAGGTATTTTCCTATGGTCCTGTTCATTCTTTCGATCATTTCGTCTGACTGTGGATGCAACGCCGTTGTCCTGGTCTTCTTCATTCCCAGATTCTCACAAATTTCCTGGAATACATGGCTTTCAAAATTCCTTCCCTGATCGCTGTGAACTTCCAAGGGCACTCCATATCGGCTAATGAATTCTTTTACCAATACATCCGCGACCGTTTTGGTCTCTTGGTTCGGAATCGCGTAAACTTCTACCCATTTGGTAAAATAATCCATCACAACCAGAATGTATTTACCACCATTTTCTGTCGTCGGAAATGGTCCTGCGATATCTAATGCAATCCTTTCGAACGGGCTTCCAACATTGTATTGTTTCATGGGAGCCTTTCTCTTGCGATGTGGTCCATTACTCGTAGCACAATTCGTACACTTCTTACACCAGTCCTTCACATCGTTGGAGCTGTTCATCCAATGAAACCTTTCACGGACTCGCTGGAGGGTTTTCTTCACTCCCAGATGACCTCCTGATGGGCTGTCGTGTAACTTCCTCAGTACCTCAGCTACTCTCGATCTCGGGATAACTATTTGTCGTCTATTTTCGGAACCATCATCGTTTTCAAGGACTCGTTTCAACAGGCCTTCTTCCAGGACAAGGGAGTCCCACTGAGCCCAATATGCCTTCAGTGTTGGTGAAAATCTTGATACTTCTTGCCAGGTAGGTCACCGATTTTCTTGCTTCCATTGCCGGATCATCTTTAGGTGTGGATCATTCTCTTGATCTTCTCTAATCCTGGTGGGTAACCATTCTTCATTGCTGACTGTAGTTCTTGAAACTGCAGCTTCCTTAGATTCCACTTTGTTGCAGTGGGAACAGTCTGGTTGGCACGGTCGTCTGGACAGGGAATCGGCATTTCGGTGACTTACACCAGCCCGATGTTCGATGTTGAAATCGTATTCTTGGAGTCGCTCAATCCATCTAGCGATCTGGCCCTTGGGGTTCTTGAACTGCATCAACCACTTGAGTGCTGCATGATCAGTCCGAATTAGAAATTTAGAAATACTGATAGAAGTGTTCCACAGACTTCACTACCGCCAAAAGTTCTCTTCTCGTGACGCAGTAGTTCCGTTCTGGTTTGTAGAGGACTTTACTGAAATATCCCAGTACTCTTTCTTGGCCTCCTTGGATCTGTGAGAGCACTCCTCCAATTCCTACGTTGCTTACATCAGTGTCAAGAATGGAGTCTCCTTCTGGTAACGGATATCCTAGTATCGGTGCCGTAGTTAAATGTCTCTTGAGGGTTTCAAAAGCAGTTTGACAGTCTTCATCCCAATGAAAAGTTCTTGTTTCTTCTGTGAGTCGAGTTAGTGGCTTGGCAACATCTCCAAACTTCCTAATGAACCTTCGATGGTATGTGCAAAGTCCAAGAAAACTCCTGATTTGATGTTTGTCTGTTGGTTGCGGCCATTGCTTAATGGAAGCAATTTTCTCTTGATCTACTGCCACTCCTTCGTTACTCACAATATGACCCAGATAGTTGACTTGGTTTTGGAATAACTGACATTTCTTCGGTTTTAACATGAGCTGAGCAGCTTGTAGTCGTTTGAATACGTCTTGCAAATTGTTCAGGTGTTTCTCGAATGTCTTCCCTAATACTACGATGTCGTCTTGATAGACCAGGCAAGTTTTCCAAGATAAACCTCTCGGTACATTTTCCATTAGTCTTTCAAATGTCGCGGGCGCATTACAGAGCCCTAAGGGCATGACGTTGAACTGCCATAATGCGGATCCGGTGGTAAAAGCGGTTTTCTCTTTGTCTTCTGGGTCCATTTCTACTTGCAAATAGCCAGACTTCAGACCCAAGGTGGAACACATTTTACTGCCAGCTAAAGTGTCTAGCCTATCGTCGATCCAAGGCAGAAGATAGCTGTCCTTTTTCGTCACGTTATTCAGCTGGCGATAGTCCACGCAGAATCTGGTAGTTCCATCCTTTTTCTTGACGAGCACTACTGGAGACACCCATGGACTAGTAGATGGTTCTATTACTTTCTCTTCCTCCATCTCTTGAATTATCCTTCCAGCTTCCTCTCTCTTCGCTTGCAGTAGCCTTCGAGCTGATTGTTTAATTGGCTTGGCATTACCAGTATCGATTTTGTGTTTGACGGCTGATGTTCTACCAGTCTTCCCTCCTTTTGGTACGAATAGGTCTCGATACTGCAAGAGGAATTCTCTCATTCTCCTTTTCTCAGCTCGATTCAAGGATTGGCCAGCTATTGACAACATCTGTTGGAATTTGTCATTAGAATTGTCGGTTGTTATTGTTTGGCGAACTCCAGACGTCACCGGTATGCAACATCCAATTCTGGTTTCCTTCTTGAGGGTAATTGGGTAAACGTTCACGTTTATAGCACATAATGGGATCTCCTTCGCCGACGTAACCAGTCCTTTTCCAATTAGCACTCCTTTACCAACCTCTTCGTCGTGGTTCCAAGCATAGATAACATAACACTGATAGATGGGAATCTGACCCGTGGCGCTTCATATGACGAATTAATTTTACCAGTGGCGCCATCTTACAGGTCGGAAATGAAACTCTAACACATTTGACATGGTTGTGATCTCCGCTAACAGTGGAAAAAGAAGATTTCTGTAATTTTACAGTTTTTCGCGGCTGGCGCCATATTCAAAATTACTGTGATTATATTTTTATTGCAAATTGGCAATATATGGTCCATTTTTTGAAATTTCATTCAAAGTAACTCAACATTTTAATTGATATCACAATAATAACAATCAAATAGTCAAGTTAAATTAAATGAAATGTCAAAAAATGGTCCACATAATGCCTGGAGTGGGGAAAATAAAGCAACAATCATCAAGTTCATATATTTTATTTAAAATAAGAAGTACACAGCAAATAAAACGTCATTTACATCTTTTAATGACAAACAGGAAGAACAATAAATGTAGTAAATTATTTTGAATCGCATACGGTTTAAGGTAAAACGATTTTTTAAGGTAAGAAGCATTAATAAGTTTTTAATGATTAACAGTGATCAGGGAAAGACGCAAAGAACAACAAATAGTGGAACAGAGACCCTCTCACCGTTGTTGTTGAAATACAGAAAAAGATGCATATTGTGGAGTACAAAAATAATTAAATAATACATAATGAAGTTAAAAAATCACAAACATTCAATAAAAATCAATAATCACTAAAATAGGAGAAGGAGGTATCGTTTTCAAACAAATAACTTTTAGTAAATACATAATACACAAATATGAGAAGATAATGAAAAAATGGGCTAAAGAGGAAAATTAACTAAAAAGTACCAATAAAATAATGAATATAAGTACAAGGAACATAAAAAGGAAAATCTATACTGACATGTCTTTTAAATGATATTGACAAAAGACTGATCATCAATCTGATCTATTTCAAAATAACTCATAATGATCTCCTTTCCGGTCTCTTACAGCGTTTAAGATATTTATTATGGGCCATTTGAAATAGACCGTCCCTGTTAATCATTCTCATGTCAATACCCTTAAAAACGCGGTTCACTTCCTTAATATAATTAAAAAATACAATGTTTATAATTATATTAAGTAAGTGATCCTGCCTGTCCCCTGATGAGTGTTCGTCACACAATACCTGTCCTCCTCCCCCAGCTTACTGACCTGGATCTTTAAATGTGTGAAAATGTGTTCATTCACACCTGGTAAAAAGGATACACTATTCAGGATTTTGTTTAAAGATTTCCGGGATGGTAAGCTGAAAAACTTGGACAGGAAGCGATATGCTCGGGCGCTTTTCTTGTACAATGACAGTGCAAACAATTTGTCATCTTGGCAGAACCTACGCCCCTTGGGCTTCATACGCAAATTTTTCAGATTTGATTCAAAAAAATTGAGGGCCACTTTCGAGTAATTACCCAAGATGTTCACTAACCCTTCCTTTTCAGTAACTAGTTTCACAAAATGTTTTATATCTTTTTGGTCAACATTTTTTGCTCTAAGGCGCTTTGTGAGGGTCACTGTCTTGTAAAAATCTTTTTTTGTTGATGCCTCGGCTTCTGCAAATAAAGAAAGTAATTTGAGTTAACTGTTAAATGTACTCATTTCAAAGATATTTTTCAAGAATAACATTGTTTCGTACAAATAAAAAAAATAGTTTTATCTATCAGCAACTGTTTCTGTGGGCAGATCGGCAGATGTATATTGAAGAAAACATGAAACACATCCATTTCTAGTTCGTTTATGATTATGACTTGGTTATGACTATCATGACTAATATATTATATTATCTAATTAAATTTGGATATTTTTATTCATATAGCTCACACATATATGATTGTAAGCATTTAGGTAGGTACATATTTATTTCTTGAAACTACTCACCTTTGAAAAACGTTTGTACCTTTCTTTGAAAAATTCTTTTTTTCTCACTTCTGGGAGGTGGAGCATACATATTTGCAGTATCTGTAGACAATTTAATCATTTACTAATATAGTACTATAAAACATGTTATTCAGTTTGTTTTTTATGGAAACTAAACAAATCAAATAATATAACAAAAGACACATAGGTATAGAAGATATTTTACTTGATACATACCATTATTTGATAATGGCTTGATGCTCTGCAAAATGTCCTCCTCACACACCCGGCTCGTGGATGGAATAGCTGTAACATAAAGATTATGTTAATATTTCTTAGGTACATTGTATGACTGCCAAAATTATATCATAACGAGTTCCAAAAAACTCACCATTAATCAATTCCCTTGAATAGGTTTTGGTTGGTGTTGTCACCTTCCCAACTGGGGAATAAAAAACAGATTCTTTCTTCGCATCTACAGAAACTTTGTATACGTTAAATTATATCAAACTTACAACAATAAATACCTTTATTTTGCTGAAGAGCTGTTACCTGTTAGGGTACCATAGTGGGAAACAAAAAATCAGATCCCTCCCTTGGATTGTAATCTAAAAAAACACTCTAATATAATAACATTCAATAAATATATGCACAAAAAAATTTACTTACCAGGCAAAAACAGGGATGGCAAAGAAAACCTTTTCAATACCATGCCCTCGCCTTTTTCTACTCTAACAAAGCAGACCTGGCCAAAGTGACGAGGGCATATTCTCCAATTTTTGTGCCCTGTTGAATCCAAAAGGAGGTTTCCACTTCTCTCCAGCCAAACCGAACGTTGTTCTTCATGGCTCGGAAGTTTAAAGCTGTATAAAAGAGTAACTACTTCAATATTTTGTAACTTTTCAGTTAATTAAACATGTTTTATATTATAAAAAAAAACTTACCGGGTGCACCTCACAGTACAGTCCTCAACTATACATTCTGTAGCCATTGTCTATATATAAAAAAGTCCACACTAAACTAAACTAACACACCGACCTTAACAAAATATTATATATATACAAGAACTTACTACAAGAATTTACTACTGGCACAAAATTGACAAAATCGCCTACAACGTAGATAAGAGACACGTCTACAAACAAAACAAGTGGTTATTAGGTTAAGTTAAACAGTCGAAGTGGGTGGAAGCAGGTGGAAGTATCTTTCAACGGCGTTACAGTTCTCTTCATGTTCTTATTAAATCCGCAATTTTAGTATATTTCCGACCCCCTAGGTGGCGGTACCCTCGCTCGTTCGGAGATTCCCTACCATGATTCCAAGGTTCCACCATAACCGGTGTACCTTCTTCCATGATCCCCTGTAGCCGCGCTACTATCATGGTTTCGCTCCGTGCAGGAAGAACAGTATCTTCCTGTACAGCTGCCAACACCGTTCTGCTTTCATGTGGATGAAGGAATACTTCTTCGGAACCCACCTTGATGGTTCTGTTTCTGCGGTCCGGAGTCGCAGCCTCGTTGGCAGAAGCTTCTTAGATTTTATTATCTCTGGCCGTATAATGGTTCTAGTTGCTCCAGTATCCACCAGTAGAGTATATTTCCTGCCATTAACTTCGCTATCCACATATACACTGTCATTGCGGCATCTGAGAGAGGCTATCAGTATGAGAGGGTCTTTGGAACGATCCTGGGTCGGTGCTGCCCCCTCGTGGCCGACCCATTCTAGTTTTCCTGGGACTGGGGCTCTTGGTTTGCTGGAGTTCTAGGGCGTTTACACGAGCTGCGTACATGTCCTAGCTCGCCACAATTCCAGCATCTAATCTTCCTCGGCTCTCGTTCTACCATGCTTTTTATCAAGTTGACTAACTGGTCAAATTTATCTTCGTCACCCTCTTCTTGAACGGTCCTAACTTTGTTATATCCTGACGCCTTCGTGGCTGCTTCATATTCAAGAGCAGCAGTCAATGCATGGACCAATGTTTTGGGATTGACTGAACGAAGCATTCTCTGCATATCAGGGTCACGTAAGCCATCAATAAAGGCCTGGATGCCTAGACATTCCATCATGTTTTCTGGTGCTGATAGATGAGCAAATCGGACTAGTCGGGCAATATCCACTTCATACTCTTGAAAGGTTTCGTCACGTCTTTGCCCTCGATTCTTCATCTGAGATTGGTACAAGTGTTCTAGATGTTGGTGACCATATCGCATGTCCAACCTCTTCTTCAGCTGCTCGAAGTCATCCGTTTCTTCAAGAGGTATCGTCTGAAGCACATCCAAGGCATCTCCCCGGAGAGCGATGGTCAAGTTCACTGCCTTCTCCCTGTCTGACTAATCATTTGCTCTAGCGGCTGCTTCAAAAGTGTTTAGCATAGTTATTCCACGACATGTTTCCGTCGAACGTTGGTGCCTTGACTCGAGCAAAACTGCCAATATTTTCTATCTTGGGGAGTGTTTCTGGCTTGCAGGGTTTTATTTGCTCGATCTTTTTTTTGTTCAGCTGGCATGTCTTGTGCTCTTGAATCTGCCATTTTCCTCTTTAACTCCTGGATTTCCTCTTCCATTGTTGTAATTTTATTCTCAATATCTGATTTTGGGGACAAAATTTCATGTTCTACTTTATTTTCGACAGCGGTAATGTCATTTTTTATTGACAAAATATTGGCAGAAATATCGTCTTTCATAGTAGAAATCTTCTCGTCCATATTAGCAGAGATATCATTTTTCATGGTAGAAATCTTCTCGTCCATATTAGCAGAAATATCGTCCTTCATGCTAGAAATCTTCTCGTCCATATTAGCAGGAATTGACGAGATTAGGGTGGAGGACTCGTCATTGAATAAGAATGTTTCTGGATCCAAGTCTTCACTTTGCAGTGCTATTTCAGTCTTTCAACTAATTCACTCTTCTTCCCGGAGGTTTCCAGCTCGCGATTTTCTAATTCTGCTTTTAGTTCCGTCACTTTCAGGTCACATAGTCTCTTAGCCATTTTTACGTAATTATTTAATTATATTACACCACACCTGACACCAATGTCATGTTTTTCTTATTTAATCACAGTTTTTACCGTGGGATAAAATTATACACTCACTATGGCTAATTACTATTGATTTATTAAAGAAACACTCACACACTATAATAAACTTAATTTATATACACACTACTTAATGTCTATTAATTTATCTACACTCGGTATAATAATTGTCCTAATTTATTTTCAACACTATTTTTATTCACTTTCTGTTCACTCACTGTATACTGAAACTGTTTACCGATTCACTGTATACTGAACAGCTCCTCGACTCACTCGAAACCCGCGTATATATAGTTCTTTGCAGCTCCAGAACATTCTTGACTATACCACCTCTGCGTATACTTTATAATTCGAGAACATACGCGATAAACCATTGTATGCCTTGTACTCTTCGAGAACAGTCTGAATATTACCTGCGAAAGGACCTTTCTAGAAAGGTCGCATTCATAGTTGGCGACAGGACCGGCTTCAGAATCAGTGAGTTCGTAACAATATTTTTCAAAGCAATGTTTAATATTTGGGTTATAAATAAAAAACTAAAGAATAAATATATTTTAGATTGAAAGAGAACATGAATACATCAAGAGAAAGCTCGAATTGTCGTTTAGGTGGAGATTTTTAGGAAAATTTATTTTCCATACATTAACGCTAAGTAGGTATCTTGGAAAGTAGAACAGCGCTCTATGGTTGTGGGTTGTAAATAATCGTTAGACAGTCGATAGATTTGTTCAATAACTCCAAGAAGCTCATCCATATCTCAAATGTGGTTTTATGAAATCCAAACAAATGGTTCATTAAAAACTTAAATTCCAAACCACGATAAATTTTATTATAGTCCTTTGGGGGACTATAATCAAATTTATTGAGGTTTGGACTTTGAGTTTTTATTGAACAATAATTATTAGTTGCAATTATATCAGTCAATTGATATATCGTCGACTATACCTTGTTTTTGAACTAAGAGGATCAATTTGAATTTAAGTTGGCATTTTTGCATCCTAGTGTTTGGTTAAATTGCCGCCCGTTTCGCACAGCTTTTTTGATACAGCTGACAACGATATTTGTCAGTTTTATGTTTATATGGAAATATTATAATTCCAATCCTCATTAGGTGCATATTTTTCACGTTTGCTCTTTTATTTTCAACAAAGTATTATATTCCAACCAAGTTAACTGCTATTTTCATTATTTATTCAGTTTGATGAAAAAAATCTATGCTTGTTTTTTCTTGTTAATAATATAAATTTCCAAGTAAAATCTAATTCTGGTGAATATTTTCACATCGTTTCACTTACATTACAGTACATTATTATGATATTTTTTGAAATCAAAACTTTTGTTGACTTCGGGCTCAAATGTGAATAGAAAGTAATTTGAACATACAGTAGCTGTTTAGGCTATTTTCGTAATTAAAGAAATTAAACAAATAAGTTTGACAACACGGTAATGTGCCCAGAATTATTGCTAATGAGTTTACTGAAAGTAGTACCTATACAGTCAGTACTGAACAAAGTCTAGTAGTCTAGTTTAATATACGGTCGCCCGAAGCAAATTTAAGATATTTAAAATTTCACTTGGTGGATAGAAAATCAACCGCTACTACTCTCTCCTGATATTCCATTTTTCATCCTTGCTCCCTAACCCCTTTTTCAGGAGCGTAGTGAGAGCAAAAGAAAGAAAACTACAACAGAAGATCGGTAAGTTTTTATTTATACAGTCCACTTTTTTCTCCCAATATAATTCATTTGAGTTACGCGGGAACATTTGGTCCTTAACGAGCCGGATTAATCAGCTAAATTTTTAATTTTCTTATATACTGAAATCATTTTATTGACGTTTGTTTTGTGTAGCAATCAATAGCATTTCAGGTTTCCAATTTTTCTTTGACTAAAAAAAAAA
>CAJUYI010000097.1:135841-172449 GCA_910591695.1 Galerucella pusilla
TACAAAATTGTACAAAAGTCATAGAACGAAATGACATCGTTCAATTTCCAATTTACCCCATGGGGGGGCTAGCGACATATGTCGCCAGCCCCCCCCCTTTCATTTGTTAATAACTTTTGAACATCACTTGTACAAAAATCAATTATGCTTGTACATAAATGTACATAATTAGTACAAAATTGCTACGTACTCAATTTTATAATTTAGGTTTTGGGGGGGCTGGGGACATGTACATAAGAAAATACCCGCGTCAATAAGGAATAGTTCGACGAAGAATGTGAGCACAGATTCAAAATGAAAAATCGAACAAAACAAGAATGGCTAAGAACAGGAAGCCAGAGTGATTTAGAAAAATACAGAAAAGAAAGAAGAGAGGCGAATAAATGTTACAAAAAGAAAAAAGCAGACTGTATTGCACAGTTAATGCAGGATATTGAAACCAATAATAAAAACAATAAAAAATTATACAACTACATTAAATCACAAAACACTACAAAAAAAGCAACTGCAAAAATAGACGACACAACGTGGGAAGAGTACTTTAGAACACTTTACAAAAAAAGGCTATAGAAGAGGTCGAAGTGATAGTAGAAGAGGAAGAAAAAAAGACATACCGTCACTGGAAGAAACCTCTGAAACTGTGAAAAGTCTAAAAACAAGAAAAGCCGTTGGTCCAGACGAAATGAACTGACTCAATGTGGAGGCGATTCCTTGTTAGAGGAAATCCACTTTCTAATAAGTAGAATATGGCAAGATGGAAGAATTCCGAAATAATGGGAAGAAGGGCTTCTGGTACCCATATTTAAGCAATATAACACTTCAGTTTGCAGTAATTATAGGAGAATAATGTTGTTAAATACTTTATACAAAATACTCACGTCGATAATTCGACAGCGATTAGAAAAATACACTAAGTCAGCAATTGGACAGGATATTATTTAACTTTGTAATTGTCTTATTTTTTATTGTCAATAATTCTTTTGTTAATGAAATCACAATTTTGGACAAGTGTTTTCAACAATATTTTCCTAATGTTTTAGATGCATTGCTGTTCCACAAACTAGTTTCTTTTACATACTATTCCAACCATTAGTAGTGGTAGTTATTAAAAGAAAGAAGAATATTTTTTTCATTTCATTATCAAAAAGTGATCTTACAGACTTCTTGGAAGCATTAAATATATTGAAAATTCCAAATTTTTATATGTAAAGGTAATGCGTTTTTCACGTGAAAACCATTAAGGAATGAAAAAAAAAATAGTTTCAAATGCCAGTGGCGTACAAACATTCTTCCAAATGTACACCAGTGGATTAGGACTTGAAACATGTTTCTCCAACAAAATATGCCCTTTTACATTTAAAAGCAACCTGCCAAATGTCAAATCATTTTATCCATTCATTTTAAAGTTATCAAAAATGTACATTTCAATTTTCAAAACTTCAACACCTTGTATTTCGAGAAGTAAATCGGCTGGACCCCTCAATCCTTATATGTTCAACTTATATGTTCAACTTCACGAGAGATATCTACATGCAAACGTTGTAAGTGTCATTTGAAAACACCCTGTATATTCAACCATATTATTGTTGTCAAGTATCAACTAATTACCAATGTTACAATCAAGCGAGTGCTCAAATTGCTCACCTCCAACTGAAATACGATGCGATAGAAGGGAAGCGAACTCTTCTTGAACGTTCACTATTTTTGCAATCTCAATAAGTATTTGTTCTTTGAGTTTATAAATAGTTTGAGCCTTTGAGGTATATTTAAATACACTTTACAAGTATTCAAATGGAAATAAATCAAGCGGAGTTACATCAGGGGACCTTGGTGGCCACTCATTTCCTCTTCTCCGACCTTTTTACCGATTTGAGAAAACGTGGTCCAACTAGTCTCTCATCAAGACAGTACAGTGTGGTGGCACCGATATTATGGCAGCCACAAGCCATAAAAAAATGAGCAATTATTTTGTCGTCTATTACTCCAGTCCATACATTCTGTTTTTGTGGATATTGGGTCAAGTATCCACGCATCTAACGAGGATTGTTACATGATCAATAGCTACAATTATGCCAATTCACGTTTCCAGTAATGTTAAATGTGGTTTCATCGCAAAACATAGCATTACTCTGGAAATTGGGATCCTTCCGATTGTGACTATGTTTGTGAACTCTCCACATCTATAGAAATAATCACCTGACAATTCTTGGATGGATGGAATTGATTTTCACGTGAAATTTCCATTACGGATGTTTGTTAAATATCAAGTTCCCTGGATATTTGTCTAACACTCAAGAGTGGATCATCTTCTGAAAGGTCACAAACATCTGAAATTTTTTTCAGTTTTTCTGTGCCCCGTTTTGGATGAATCTTTTACTGAACCTTAACTTTTTTGTGTATTCCGTTTAATTTGCATCATGATAAAGTATTAAGTAGATGAGATGTGGATTTGGACGTGAAAAGGGAAATATCCAGTCATATTTCACCTTATTTTATTGCCGTTTAGTTTTCAAGCAGGTCTGGAGGCCAGGTTATAGCAAGTCCTTTTGTGGCATTGCCATAGTAAAAAAGCTCTCCTAGAAACTGATTTGTATGATGCATGGTAGGTACGTTCCTTATATGGTGCCATTGGCGCCGTAGCATGAGAGAAACCTTTAGTTCGTCAAGCAGTGTTTGACTACTGACATACCATGGTGCATTCGCTATTGATCTAGGCAATGATGTTAAATAACGTTGACTCCATACACCCCCATAAATGGATTCCATAGGTTCAGATAGGTTTTAGCATTTTTTTATATAGCAGGATTTTATTGTGAAGAGATAGAGAGTTTTGATAGTCGAACTAGTGGCCAGTACATCTGTCATAAATTAATTTCAAACTGTATTTTTGATTTTAATGCGTTCCTTCCATGTCTAGAAAAATGCCAAGATATTTGGTCTCTGACACTGTAGGTATATATACGTTATGCATCATTACGGGTGGTTTTGCATATTTTAAGAAGAATC
The DNA here is from genome assembly GCA_910591695.1 of Galerucella pusilla. Lineage (NCBI taxonomy): Eukaryota > Metazoa > Arthropoda > Insecta > Coleoptera > Chrysomelidae > Galerucella > Galerucella pusilla. The sequence continues at coordinate 138,848 of CAJUYI010000097.1, forward strand.
TGTCTACTGAAAGTATCGCCGCATCGTCGACCAAGAAGGCAATTGTGGTATTGTTGGCTTCGGGTATATTTCACGTATGAAGTAGGAAGAGCAGTGGTCCTAGAACACTGCCTTAGGGAATCCAGATTTTATGGGGCATATAGCGGACTGCTGGTTATTTGAAGGAAATGGTTACAGAATATTGCATATTTTAGTTTGTAGAGCAAGCCTCTATGACAGACTTTATCAAACGCTTTTTCTTCATGACATTGTGATATTTGGTTAATTATTCCATGAACTTGTTGAGTGATTGAATCCTTGCAGACGAAAATCCTTAAAACTCACTCTGCATAATAAAACATCATTAAAATCACTCAGTTGAAAATAGGAACTGACTCTCACATTTATTAATATTCAATAAATATATTCATATCCAAATATTTACATCGCAATTAATCAATTTGTGATTAGACGTCCCAGCTTCGGTTTTATATCAAAATTAGTGAGCTACAAATTCAGTTAGATCATTCACCATTTCTTCACATTAAAACATTTATGGTTACAGAATAATTAATAAAGAAATCGCGCGGAACATGAGATCATGTGCATACTCTCTGCGGGTGATCTTCGGCGTGCTGGGGCTCCAGGTTGACGCGTGTGCTTCGGTTTCCGTTTGTAACTATGACCCATAACTGACCCGAGCACATGGGAGCGTTATCTGGCCGTTGATGGTGATGGCACAATGCCTAGAATAACTTAAATACATTCTCGCACCAGAATCGGTCTTGCTCTATTTACAGCAAACATAATTTCATAATATTTGTTCAATTGTACGTCTATATCATAATACCTAATATCAATGTTCACATAAGATTTGTCATTCAATCCATGGCCATTAATTTTCGTCCGTGAAAGTGAAAAAATTAAATATGTGCCATCTTGTTTTTCAAGTAGAAGTGCCCAGCTATAATAAGACCTTGAAAAAGATCACAAAATTACTAATTTCATTTTGTGACTGAGAAGTATTTTTGGACATAAACTGCATTAGATAAACCTACATTCATAAATTAATAAATGCAGAAATTGATCAACATACTGATTAACGAGTTCGAGGTTCTAGGTTTTTAATCTTAAACGAGTTATGTGGACTACTAGCTAGTAGCATTGAACCGGCTTAACAATACCATGCAGCACAAAATTAACATATTAACCAGCTTTTAGCTTTAACTTGGTTTAAAGGAAGTCGGTGCAACAGTCCATTACTTTTTCACCTAACAGGCTATAACATCTCCATATTTTATAGGTATAATAGTATTAAATAGCTCACCGAAAAGAATTTTAAATCCTTCCCATACATCTGCAATAAATCTGTCGCCCTTTTTAAAAGGAAAAAATTATAATTCAAGCGAAAGCCTCAAAGAAGAACCTTATTTTTCATGCTGTACAATACATGTAGGTTTCTTTTCGTTCGTCTAGGGGAAAATTGAATAACACTCCAAGAGGTGAACCAAACAGTTTTATTTTCCAAATTATTCCCACCAATTTACAGTTTTAAGTTGATCGTCTTTTCAGTTTTACGTCATAATAATCGTTCTCCCCGGAAACCAAGCCCAAAGGTCATAAGGTGATTCTCATCAGAAGTCTAAACGCAATGTTCAATAAAACTTCAAATAAAATATTTAAAGAAAACCGTAACAATAAAACTAATTAAATCATTAAAAACTAAGATATCTACACTCGGCCATCCTATTGTGAATCCGACCCGGATTCACTTTGGTTATCAACCCAAGGTTTCATGAATTCGGCACATGTAGAAGTACGCACTGGTCCCTCGTGATGACCCACTTTAATTACGTCATATTTGTCATTGGGTTTGACCTTTGTAACTTCGTACGGTCCTAAGAATTTCCTATGAATTTTAATTCCTACTCCAAATTGGGTTCTTTTAATAGCTACCAAATCTCCTTTTTTATATAACCTCGATTTTTTCTTCTTGAATTATAAGTTCTTCTGTTTTCTTCCTGTACTTTTAAAATTTGTTTTTTGCTTTCTGCTCTGAGGTCTTTTCTCTCCTCATCAAACTTTTGTATTGTAGCTTCTTCCAATAATTCCTTGATTAGTATTTCTTCTTTATTCCTCATTTTTACTCCAGTTAAAATTTCAAAAGGTGTAGACTATTGCATAATCCAAAAGGACATTTCAGAAATTCAAATTGTCCATGGTGTGTAACAAATGCAGTATATTTTATACTTTCTTCTTCTATTCCAACGTGAAAAAATCCATTCCTTAAATCGATGGTACTAAAGTATTTAGCAGCCTGCAATCTATCCAACACATCTTCGATTAAAGGGAGAGGAAATCTATCTTTCACTATGTTTTTGTTAAGTTTTCTGTAATCACAACATATTCTAGTACTGCCATCTTTCTTTTTAACAAGAACTATTGGACTAGCAAAGTCAGATGAACTACATCTAATAATTCCTTCTTCTAGCCATTCTTCTATTTGTGCCTCAACCACTTCTTTTTCTGGTAAAGCTAACCTTCTTGGACTTTGATATATTGGCTCTTCATTTTTCAATAGGATCCGCATTTTAATATCAGCTTCCATAATCTTCTCTGGATAATATTCTTCTAAAAGTTTAACTGATTCTTTTCGATTTTCCTCATTATTTATATGTGACACATCCACTATATCAATTTCTCTATCATCTTCTTCGTCTACTGTTATCTTCCACAAAAAATTCTGCTTTTCCTTCTCTAAAACAATAATTTCATCATCTCTGAAGATAACATCCACTTGAGCTAAAATATCATTTCCCACAATCGCTTTGAAATTTGACGCTTCAGCAGGTATAACATGCAATTTCAGAAGTAACTCCACTCCATTAATGAAGACATTCCTATTGAAAGATCCCATTGTTATTACTTTGTTTGACCCAATACCTCTAAGTGTGATAAATTCTTTATTCATTTCTAAATCTTTGAAGTATGTTTCGTATACATCCTGTCGTATCGCAGTAGTATCACTTCCTGTATCTAGAAGGGCTATCAATTGAATATTATCGATATTCAATTTTACACCATTTTTTGGAACCATTTCAACCATAGTCATATTTGAACTTCCACTTCCAGTATTCTTCTCTGGACATTTATTTGATACATGACCATAACCAGAACAAACAAAACACTTAGGTCCTTTCGCTTTATCGGGACATTCATTGGACAAATGGCCTTTACTTCCACAGTTAAAACAACATCGCTGATTACTTTTTTTATACCTTTTCTCGTCTTTGACTTTCTTGGTTTCATTTTTCCATTCCTTCATGTTTTTATCCTCTCGGTTTCTTTCTTGGAAAAATGTAGTTTTCGGAGTTTTAATCTGTTCGTATAGCTTAACTTTTTCTTTGAATTCGCCAAACGTTCTTGCGCCATACAAAATGAGTTTGTTTGATGTATCATCCTGTATACCATCAATTATATATTGAATCAAAACTTCTGACTCTATATTTGCTCTACTTCCGATCTCTCGCATTATTAGTACATATTCTTGCACTGACTCTTCTCTCCGCTTCCTCCTTGTCATCAATAATTTATGTATTTGAGCACTACTTACTTTTACTTCAAACTCCGCAATTAACTTCTTTTTCAAAATCATCCATTTTGTAATTCCTCTTTCTGACTGAATAAATAGCTTAGCAAGTCCTTTCAGGGATTTTTTCGCAAATATCAACTTCTGCAATTCGTTCCAACCTGTCAGCTTAGATATTTCTTCGAAATCTTCAATCCACTTTCGAACTGGATAATTATTATCTCTTCCATCAAAAGTTCTAATACTATCCTCAACGTCTTTGAATGTCAATGAGAATGAACCTTTCATCTTCATACTCTCAGAAGATTCGCTACTCTCGTTACCTCCATTATTTTCATCTTTATCAGAATTCACCTCTTCATCCGATTCTTCTTCTACTTCTTCATCATCTGTTACTTCATTTTGGTCATGTGACTGTAGGTCATTCATGAAGGAACAAATGCGTGCAACTACTTCTTCATCCCTACCAGAATAATCAAGATCAAGTATATTACAAATAGCAATAAGGTCAGGCAACTGCACTTTTTGTTTTACCTCGTTCAATTTTTGTGAGAATTCTGAAGACTTTTTGTCTAAATGGAAACCAGAAAAGCCACGAACGTCTTTCCGCGTTTTCCTACTTTCCCCCTCGTTTCCAAAGGCAACTATATGTAAAGCCTTAACTGCTTTAAGTGAACTACTGGAAATATTTTTCCCGATTCTTGGAATATCTCCCAAATTAGTCATTGTGAGTAAATATTATTATCAAATATCATAAAATATAAAACAGTATTAAAATAAATGCGTTAATATATAACCAATCAAATAATACTTCAAAAAGAATTCACCTTATGCCTCAAAATTCAAATGAATTTGTCTGACTAACCTAACCGAGTCGCAACAAATTATTCTATTATTCGGTAAGTAAATATAAAAATGAGCTTGAATATTATGACGTTTACAGAATTATAAAGAAATATGAATTTATAACTCAAAATAATTGTTTCCGTAACCAAATCAAAGTAATTAAAACAATTGTCTTCGATTAACAGCTGGTGCAATTTGATCTTCTAACGTCTAGCTCGTCTATTGGAAAAATAAATCGTACCTTGTTAATTCCACAAAAATAATGTACAATTACGTCTGGATTTACTTGAGGTCCTCTTGCTTCTCCTACAAGTCTTACTTCTTGGACTAATTGTATTTGAAGTCGTCTTACTCCCGTCTTTTCACGTCTCTTGCTGCTTTACTTGAAGTATTCTCACTTCCGTCTTCTTCAGTTGGAACAAATGTCTCTGTAGCCTAAAAAGTTCCACTACTGCGTCTGGTTGTGGTTGAAGTCGTCTCACTTCCGTCTTTTCTCGTCTTTTATTTTACTTGAAGTCTTCTTACTTCACTGCGTCTGGTGGTGATTGAAGTCGTCTTACTCCCGTCTTTTCACGTCACTTATTTCACTTGAAATCTTCCTAGTTCCGTCTTCTTCAAACATAGGTTCAAATAAATTTTCGTTTCCCAAACGTCAGGGAAAAATTTCAACTCGTTCACGCTCGAACTGTAATCTCCTCTGTATCCCGGTTGAGCCCCCAAAATGTAGGTTTCTTTTCGTTCGTCTAGGGGAAAATTGAATAACACTCCCAGAGGTGAACCAAACAGTTTTATTTTCCAAATTATTCCCACCAATTTACAGTTTTAAGTTGATCGTCTTTTCAGTTTTACGTCATAATAATCGTTCTTCCCGGAAACCAAGCCCAAAGGTCATAAGGTGATTCTCATCAAAAGTCTAAACGCAATGTTCAATAAAACTTCAAATAAAACATTTAAAGAAAACCGTAACAATAAAACTAATTAAATCATTAAAAACTAAGATATCTACATACATGATATAGTTATTTTCGTAATCCATTATTTTGATTCAACGTTATTCAGATGACAATTGTGAAGTAAATGTTAACAACCGATTTTCCAAATTTAAAGGTCAGAAGCCACGTATTTTTGGTATAAACCATAGGCATCAGAAGGAAGTCCTTCTTTGGGAATGACTGTTGCATTTGTCTTCAGTATACCTCAACGTAACGAAAATATGGTACTGTACTGGTGCTTTCAAAATCATCCACAGTCAGCTTAACAAGTTCGTCACGTCTACAGTCGCCAAAAATACCACACATTGATACAACCTTTACATCTTTACAGCAGCCATGTATGATCATCTCCTTCAACAAAATATCACTTACTTCTTCAGACAGCATTTATGCGTCCTTTCGCGTGTATCCATCAGACTTTCGTCTCACGAGCAAAAATAAATCTCCAAATCTAAAGATACCATTTCTTTAGGTAATACTCTAATATGGTGTACGATTTAAAATAGTTTGCCTTGGAATGTCTATGTTGTCATAAACTTTCAAAGCTAGTTCCAACATTGAAATCTTGGTCACAGCGAGTAAGGAGAATCAACCTCTGGTTTTCCTTCCGTATAGGCTAATAATACATCTTCATTAACCACCTTTACTTTCTAATTTTCATCCACTTTTGAGATATTTTTGACAGGAAATCAACACTTGCTGCACATGATTTTTGCAATATTTTTAAATAAATTTTATTTTGTTCCTCAATTTCATCCATGGTCGTTGTTAAAGCGAATTTGCAAACACAAAAAAGTGACGTGGCTTACAATTTTGTTGTGGTATTGTTAAGCTGTTCCATGACAACACGATGGTGTGTACAGGTTGGCAAATTAATTTTGACAGTTGGAAGTTTACTTAACAAATATCATGAGTCAATCGTGGCTTACACTCAGGTTAGACTATCACAAAAATAAAAGAATAGCACACTGACAAAATCTCGAGTATCGTCAAACTCGCAGGATAAATTCTCCCTTTGCAAAGAAGGGCTTCAATGTGATGAACTCCAAACCATGTATCTTTCAAGTATCACCTTCCAATTCTCGACATAAATGTCATTACCAGAAAAATTTCATCATTTCTTGAAATAACAAAATCTTTAGAGACGCCAAAGAAATTCATTTCAAATTCCATGCATTTTTCAAGATCTCATGACAAATTAGCAGTTAGTTTTTTGTTTGTTTTGCTTCTGACTGCATGTTTTTTTTTAAGATTTGAAGAACTATTCGGGAAAACATACCCTCCATTGCTCTATATACTAATGATCTGGAACTTGATGGTAGTTGTATTATACCATTGTCAAACATTATAAAAAACAAAACATTTCGAAATTTTTGACTCATTCAGGTCCCATCGCAACTACCTCCAGTGAAATAGTAGCAAATTTATATTAGCCAACGCGAAGTGCCTATTTTTCACTGGATAATGTTGAATAAATCTTCAGGAACAGGACCCAATATTTCTCTCCGTGCTGACAATACAACATTTCAGTGCGTCTCCTCGTAGGATTCACCTGTAACACTACCTATTCACTTGCTATGGTATGGACTGCTCTGATGCTTCAGGGTTTCGGATAATGATGTAAATTTTTTTGTGATTGATGTAAGTGACACAAAAAGCTGTTGCCATCAGGCTTTGAATGGATTTGTCTACAAGAATAATCTATTTTGATTATCTATTGCAAGTCTTAAAATGTTCACTCGGCGTACTGAACAATAGCCCTATTGACGGATAAAATTGAAAACGTTTCTGTTCATCTACAGTAATTTCTCAATGTAAGTCTACAAACTACCATATCTTGTCATCTGAGCATAACGGTATCGATGTATCCTGATACATAACTATTGTCAACAACCCACGATGCAAATCATACCATTTCTCAATAATTGTAAATATTATGCATACACAGAAGCAAACTTAGATTATGGTACACAAACAACATAAGCAGAAACAAATAACATCGAGAGTAAGTCGGAAGTGCTCGACAATGACATTTCAGATCTCTTTTTCGTGATTTGGAGCAGAGTAAAATGTATCACGTTCCTGATGATTTCATTTTACATGTTTGTATCCATGCGGTTATATATCTTAGCAGATGACTTACTACACAAGCTACGATATTTCACAACCCAGTTTTATTCTCAACAATTTGTTTTCATGAGTCATTCATACAGTGGGCTTTATGTTTGAAGGGAAACATTTCGAAACAAATGAATTTGTATCATTGTACCTAGTAAAGAAATAACTTGATTTTCATTAAAAACATCAGCGAAAAAGCTGCGTGTCAATACAATTGCTATTGCTATAGCTGTGGTCCGATATTAGGAAAAAATTAGTGTATTCCATTATTTTTACTGGAATGCTCGAGTTCTCTGGATCGAAAATCTATTTTAAAATTTACATTACAAAGCTAGAGCAGCTAGCTGAATGATAAATATAGATCGGAAAGTAGTTGTTTCTCCTTAGTTGAACGGTCACTGTACTTGGAAAATATTCCTCAAAATTTATAAAGCGTAAGAATATTTATTAATCAGCGATATTTATCGACAATAATAATAAAAAATACGATTTAGACATCTCCTACAATTTCAAAAATTGTGAGTTTTATCCGTTATAAAGGAATTATGATTTTAATTTTATTACACAGAATACAAGCACTTGGAGAAAAAATTATATCATGTTCCACACTGCAGAGAATAAGATCCACTTCCTGGACTAATTTTATTAAAGTAAATTTGTTACTTCTTTGTATTGTTGTTTTATCTTGGGCGGTTATTATGTAAGTTAATCTATAGCTCTAGAATTAAAGACTCATCTAAGTATAAAAAGTATTGCAGGAAAAATATTAAATATTATTCCAGGGTTAAAAAAACAAAGAGAGTCAGTTGAAATAACAAAGTTTCCTATATTTCCAGAAAAACGGAAAATCTGACAATAGTGAGAATATTAACAAAAATTTGAAAAAATATCGTGAATGGCGTTTCCGGGTTATTTGAGACGTTCCATAATTAAAATTCACTTTTTTGATAATGGGGGATGGAATAATTTGCTTGCGCGTTAAACTATGTAATGGGAACGATGTTAGTTGTAGTTTTTATTAATAATTTTTGCTATGAATTTTTTGATAACGAATGAAAAGTCCTTTCATATGATATACTACTTATTTAGGTAATTTGGGGTCATGAATTTCACCCGAATGTGGTTTTCTATGGGGAAAAATGTAACTATTTGACACCGGATATTATTTCATTATAAAACTCACCGATATGTTTCTGCTGTTGGAATTTTCCCAATTTTTGTCCAACATTGTAATAGATATTTACGATATAAGTGTCGTAAAGATTCATATTACGAAATGAGATGGGAAATTTGTCAAACCAGGTCGTCAGGCCGAGTTTGATAACCCATTGAACATCGTTATATGAATTTACGCTAAATCCCGCAATAGATACGAAAAATAATATAAGCGATTCGAAGACTGGTGCATTCTGCAAACTGTCAACTTCGACACGTTCATTCCAATTAATTTCAATTCACACCGCACTAGTGCGGTAAAGTATCTCATTACGAAATTCATATCAGTATCGTAATGTTTAATAATACATATTGGTAGTAGGTAAAAATAAATAGGTACCTACTTACCAACATTTTTTGAATCTATAGCAGTGATAGATTTTATTTAGGTATTGCAGATTGTAATTTGCCCAAATTTTTTCTTGAACATATTCTTATTTTGATTTGTTTCGATGTTACTCGTTTTTCAAGAGTCAATAATATTACCAAACTTGATTTTTTCCACCAAGGGCGAGTTGTATCACACACTTAAGCTCATAGACTGATGTTATTGTTAATAATAAATACATCAATCAGCCACAGTCGAAACATCAGTTATCATTAAACACAGTTTAAGTGTTTGCTACAACTCGCCCTAAATACTCCGTTAATCATAGCAAACGAGCTCTTGTAATCTTAGATGCGTTGATGACTGCAAGGATTGAATAATGCAGCATTTTTTTAGTTTATCCAAATTTGGTTATCTGTTAAGAAGCTTATAATTACTCTAAAATGAATGTGATCTTTACGAATGAGTCGAAAATTGGGAAAAAACACTTAGATTACTGATATATAATAAATCAAAGATACATATCAGAAGATTATCATCGAATTTAAAGTTACGCGATAAGAATCATTTGATGATGTTCCAAGTGGAGCACAGTAATAAATTCCATGTTGTATCTTTGCTCATTTATTGATTGATGTTATATAAATCTTACAGGATGGCTTTAATTGTATATTCTCAATAAAACTTGGGTAGTAAATAATAAATTCGTAAGTAACCGATTATTACCTCAAAAAATTGATAGAAAATTAAAGCCGAAAAATAGGAATACATTTCAAAGCAGTACTTACAATGTCACATTTCTGTTGTGGGAATTGTTATTTATTGAACAGTTAATTTGTTAGGAGATTCTGAATTGTTTCAATCAGAAAACAACATAAGACATTAAAATAATTTAGTGCATTATACTAATTAAGCTGAATGTTTGTATGAACAATTATATCGGTATTCTGGATTTTGTCTCAAAACGTGAGGTATTCCAGATCAAGGGTCATGAATATCAGAAATATTATACATGTCCCTAAAGATTTCATATTACAATATCGGTTTATGTGGAAGAGTTAAATTTGTTTGTTCCTATTACAGTGTTATTTTAGAAAATCCGATACGAAATTTTGTCTCCAAAATATGAATGTAATAAGTTTGTTTGTGAAGTGACCACTGATTTGAAAATAATTCAGCATTTTGGGCACTACATTGAGATATTCATGGAAATGAACCAGTCTTCCAAGAAAAAGCAGCTTATAAGGGCTTATTTAGGTAAACAACGTTTCACAATATTCAGTTGACTCGATAGGCATTGAGGATTTAGTAACAAAAGTTTATAAATCTTTCATTGCCAACCTAACTATAACAGATCCGTAGTCGGTAGAATATAAACACTGAAACATAAATTAAATTTATTTTGTGAACAAAATCACTAAATTTTTCATAAACAAACTCAACTTCCATTTATTGATTGGAATTGAAAAAAATTCAATTGTTGGAACATATATGGTGGCCCCACTGTATCCGTTTGGATTTATTACATTTAATTGGCAGATGTTATCAAATAATGATTCAAATAAAACACTTCCTGAAGATATGTACTATACAGGATCTATACAGGTATCTGAAAAACAGTGGAAGGTATCTGTCAGCATTTTATAGTCAGTGTTCCTGAACCTTGTGAAAAAAAATTGGATCAGATATTTAGTGCGAAGTTTGATTCTATATTCACTCACCTACGTGCTTATATTCATTTTAGTAAGAATATAAGTACAAAATATGACAATTCGCCATCTTATCTAATAATGTTTGACGTCAACCTTTTGCAATCGTTCGAAAATTCATCGTATTTTTTGGTTTTGCTTAATTCGTTCAAATGATATTCAATCATCATCAGAGCATTAGCAAACTGTGGAATATTTTTGAAGTATTCTTCATTTTTCCAAGAAACAACATTTTTTGCTTTAAGCTTGGGAACATTTTTTTTACCAAGGCTCAACTGACTTTACTTAATGATAGTTAACCGGGCTTCCTAATCTTTATTCGTGCTCTAAACCTACGACATCTTGTTCGCTAGTAATCTGAAATGAAATATTTATCGAACCAACAAAAACATGGAATTATGTGTTTGGAAAAAGATACTATAAAAATATTTTGAAAACCAATTACCTTTTATTACAACCACCTTGTATTGTAGGTACTTAGGTTTCTGAACGTTTTTACTAGTTTTATAAATAATGTAAAATGTACAGCTACAAATCGACGAACGAGTATTTCTCAATGTGCCATCGGAATTGACCATTCCAAGTCCACTTTTTGTGATCTCGTGTTATGTATCGCTCTCATGAGAAATGAACCTGTTACATGAAACATTCAGACAAAAAGTTATCGGAGATTTCGAGAAGAATTAAGTAATGAGGGCAAATATTGTGGGACTTCGATCAGGCTACGAATCATTTACATTTCAATAACAACCGTCCTGTTGCAAATGAAATTATCTGCCTCAGTCATAAACGCACAAATTATCTTATTTTTGTGACAATATTATTATTAGATTTTTGCTGAGACAGCCAGACTATGTTATTAACTATGTGTTTCTAGTAAAATACTTGAAATGGGAAAATGAAAAATTATTTTTCTTCATAATTAGAAAGATAACTGATTTTCAAGTTTCATAATAGAACTAACAATATTTCCTCCATTTATTATGATAATCAAATAAATATTAAATTATATTATACCGATAACACCGCGCGTATGACTACAAGCACGGTTTTTTTGTGAATATGAACCGATTATACTTGTTTATTCCAAATAAAACACCCCTAATTAAATATTCGGATTCTATCCTCAATATTATTGTCACTTTATGAAGATTTCCTTATACCTGAAATATATGATTTTCGAGATATTTACTGTTTTTCCATGGAAAATTTATAGATGTAAAAAATTATGCAGGAAATTCTACGTTAACATCCTTAATGTCAAACAAAAACTATCTTGTAGTTAAATTGGTAGAAAAGTCAAGGTATTTGGTGACATATCAAATATTTGGATTTGGAGATTATTTTATATATAGTTAAAAGGCATGTTATGGGTCTATACTGCGTAGGATCGTGAGTTTTATGCGTTTTGGGAAGCATCATAGTCAGAAATAATGCTGGATGTTGCAGAATATGTATAGATATGTGTGAATGATGTTGCCATTGCTTTGTGCAGAATGTCAAGCTTCTCATACCAGAAGTTTTGGACATGGTCAACTCCTGGTGTCTTCCAATTACTGGTGCACCTTATAGCTTCGGTTACCTTGCTTGTTGTCAAGTTAACGAAAGGCATTGGTTTTTTTCTCCTTAGTTCTTATCGTCCAAAGACTCCTACCGAAAAAAGTAGATACCAAGTGGGAAGCAGCGGGATCTATAAACCCGGGCAGCTCTAATGAAAATGTGGAACAAGCCCCCAGGATGAAACAGGTACAGTGCAGAAGATCTTACGATTGTTAAAAAGTGATGTGTATTATAATTTTCCTACGGTTTAGCTAAGCTACATAATTATATTGATGTGTGGGTAAATTTATTCTTCACCTACATAAACATCGCCATAGAAACCAAATGATTAAAAATCAATAATGATATTCTGGGATATTAAAGAGATATACTGTTACTTATAATACATTATATCCCACCTGTAGAGATTGATAAATGATGTTTTTTTGGTTTTTAACTAGCCGAATTTTTCATATTTTCTCCTTGCTATGATCTATTTGTTGAAATATTGACAGTCGGTAATAAAATTTTAAATAGAAGGTTAATGATTGGTTCAACAATTATATAAAAAACTATTTTATTTATTTTCGATATTATAATTAATGGCATGTGCATAATGCATTAACGGAAAAATATACCAATGGCTGCTAAATTTTGGATACCTACATTTCAAAGTACGTTGTTTATCATTGTTTCAGCAAGCTAGTGTGAATAAATGCATTTTCCCATCAGTCGATGTAAACATTTCGTGATTGAAATAATATCCGAGGCACTAATTTGTTTAGTGATTATTCAAATCAACAATGTTTGCCCTCTGGAGATGTTATTTTAAAAGGTATTTATCTGCCCCGAATGCATTAGCTCTCTTGAATTGATAATTCTCATCAATATTCAAGACTAAATGCTTCCAAAACATTGACTAAACGGTATAATTAATTTAATACGGTAACTGTTCAATGTATTGGCTACTTGAATTAATATTTTTATTTGGTTATAACGTGGTGAGTTATGTTAAATTAGTTGAATAAATAATCATTACTTTTGAGACCATTCCAAAAGGTTAAGAACTAGGTATTTTCATATCTTAACCTCTCCGCACGTTTAAGAAACATTTTTTTTCCACGAGCGGGTGAATGAAAAGGAATAAATAGCTTTTATAGACACCAAATTTCTTGATTCAAACAAACAAGATTATTAATTACATTCTGCTTATTATATTCTGTATGTTGCTTGTGGAACATTGATTATTTTTTATTTTTTTCCTCTGGGAGATTTAACCACATAATTGAATAGATCATTTACTAATATTTTGAAGTGCAAGACTGCCAACGAAATTTAAAAATAAAAATATACGAGAAGTTTCTGGTTATTGTTGTGAATATCAGGAATTTTTTATGTAATATGCAAAAAATTGAAAAAAAATGCAAAACATTAGAATCAAATACAATCGTAGCTTTCCGCAAAAGGAGAAACGTGTTAGAAGTGATGCTTTTACGCAAGCGTTTTAAGATGGAAAAACAACGGTTGGCGACACTCACTGCAACTGCACTATATAATTTTTCCTACAAATACAAAGGAATGTAACCTGTATAGTACGAAAAGTAGACTATATAGTATGTATCCCTTGAGCAATGGTGATCTTTCACACTTGTGGGAAAAATTGTAGCATTGGGAGTGAGTCTGATAAAATAATCCCACAATATTCTGTTACTCGTACTATAACAAGTACAATTTACAAATATTCACAAACAAATACAAGTATGCATAGATTTTTACCAGCAAAGGTGATTATTGGGTGTGAAGAATAAGAAAATAAGTCGGAAATACCTCTTATTTGAGGATTTAGATGCTCAAAACTTTGAGCTATTCCAAAAACAGCTTATTCTCATTTCCGAAGCTATATACTGGACTTAAGCTGGTCTCATTGGCTTCACTATTTGAAGTCTGGCTATTGACCAACGTCCAGGTGAACCTGTTTCTGTTCCAGCCCCAGAAACAGTGACCAAAATCGATGATATTGAGCGGGGTGGTCGTCGTTCAGAGAATCGTCGGAGCTCCTATATGCTCTTACAAAAGAAGGCTTCTAGCATTCCTCACTCCGAGGCATCGGTCAAATCTCATATTTTTGCATTTTGTACTCTACTTATTGCATTACTAAATTGTTTGCGAAGAAATTGCAGTACCTCTTCAATCCGTGAAAAAACGCCTTCAGAAAGGTACCTATGTAATTTAAAAGTCATACCTGAGCTCTTTTATACACTACTATGAGGAGTAGACAGATTGAGACTCTAGAACAATTGACGGATACTACGCGACTATTGTAGTGGGCGGATTGAACAGATGATATACAGGTAGTTACCTTATTAAATTCCAAGTATTACTAAAAATTATAATATTACGTACGAATGTAAGATTGCCGAAAATTACAGGGGATTCAATTATGAATTTTTCAACTTACAATCCTTTAAATAACTGTAGCTCTTGAATTAATCACTTAAGACCCCGAGTGTGCTAGTTGGTTGGAATTGTTCTATCGACAGGAACACAGAAAGGCACAAATATACAGGCTGTCCCATTGATAATTTTGAATGCGACGTCACGTGACCAAAAACAATAACAGGAAAACATGCAACATTTGCTCTAATTTACACCCCCAAAATTATAATTATCTACTACTGCCCAATTCTGATATATTACCTCTTTATCGTCGTGGGACACCCTGTATATGAATTGACATATTTAAACTGACAGATTTCGAGAGTTTCCATGAGCTCTACTTCATATTTGTTTTTAATAGTTACAATTAGGTAATTGCAGAAAAAATGTTGTATGTATTACGAGCAAAGACGTGACATTATTGCTTTCGAGTATCACTTTTCGCTCTTAATACATAAATAACTATTTTGGACATAATATTGTATTGTGATTTTTAGTTAAAAATTGATGAATTATTGATTTTCATTCCATATGATGTTTTCCAAAAAGGGAAAGGATAGTCAGTATGCTTATTAATGAATTTTCCAATTCAGAGTTCAAAAAATTGATTGATTGATATCGTGAGCGAAGCGATCGCGTCGGGTCCACTTTACCGCACTCTTCCTAGTATGGAAAGAGTCACTTTTCCGCGGAAAGTGCATTTGTTAAGTTTTTTGGGGAGTATACTGACATTTGTATATTCAGAATATATTTGTAAAGCTGTAGTTTACCAAATGACTGGAAAATTAAGAAATTTACATAATTACATTCATGTAATTAAGGGGATATGGACATAATAGAGATATTTTAAGCCACTTATTTGATCAACGTTATACGTTATCAGTTATTTTGCTCATGCGCAATAGTAAAAAAATAACCGATCACCAATAAGCGATAACGTACTTCGTTATTACGTCAAAATAAACGAAACCTTATTAAGCGGTAAGGTTTTGACATTATTATATGTTTATTTCGTTGGAAGAAAAAAAATATGGCAAACTATTAGAAATGTATTAAAACTATGCACAAATAATTTTAAATAACATATTTCAATACTTTATTATATTTTGGGTCTCAAAATATACTATATACATCTTTGAATATTTTAACTTATCAACGCCGATTTTTAACGTTAAGAGAAGAATAGCGCCCCTTATTAAAATCTTTTATTAGACCCTAATCATTTCGACGTCTAATTATATTTTTTATATTATCCATAATTAATTACATGGATTAATGTATACAAATCAAATTAAACAAACAGAAAATTTAAGGTTAGTTACACCAAACAAAATAACGTTCAACGTGTAACGTCGTTCACTGGTTATTGCTTCAAAAACTAAAAGAATTAAAAATGTCATCCGCTATTTTAGAAAAACTGCGCTTGCTCAGTTTAACGTTTAGCGTGTAACGTATGTCTAAGTTTATGTGGCTTAAGATCTCTCTATTATTAACGCACGCATAGGCTGATTCGTGTATTTACATAAGTGCGTTAGTAATACCCATGTGGTTCGTACACCATTTTATCTACAACTGTTCATTGGTATTATTAACAGTAACTCATTGAAAAAAATATTCCAATCCAACGTATTGTTAATAAAATTGACTGCAAACATAAGGTAGGTAGATCATATTTTGTCACCATGGCAACAAAGACAAAATATGGAAATAAAATAAATTAGTTACGTCATCAAATTGTGGAAGTTGAATGAACAAAAATCTTTAAAAATAAGTTCAAGCGAAGATAATCTACCTTCGGATATTGAAAATGTAGCATCTAGTATTATTTTGAATATATACTGCTGTTTGCACCGGCTGCAGTTATCTTTTGGCCTTAGTAACTTATGATTAACTTTAACCATTGATTAAAAGTGAAGTGTTTTGCACCATTTGTTTTTGAGTTACTGGTTAGTAAATTATTTGTTAGGTGTAAGTTGGTATCTTGACATTTGGGAATAATTTGAAAAATAGCAATTTTGTTGGTAATAGTGGTGTAAAATATGACAACTACTATTTGTAAAATTACCCAAACAAAAGGTAGGGGTTTTCAATAGGAGCGGAAAGAGGAAAAAATAAACAAATTTCTTGCATTATGAGAAAATAATGTGCTTGAATTTAATAAGAAAATACAAGCACATGATAGAATGCAAGGAAACAGGTGCGTTAAGCTGGAAGAATAAGGGACAGGCCTGAACAAAGATTGAGAGGGAGTTTAATGCTCAATCAGATAGCTGCAGATATATAAATGTTTTAAGACGATTTAACACAAATAAAAAGAAAGAAATCTTTTTCTAAAAGTTGTTGCTTGAAAGTGATTTTCGCTCTGATATCTTCGTCTTGGAATCACAAAGTTTAGTATGTCCAAGATTTCCAGGTCATCTTCATCTTCTTCAAAATTCATTGAATCCATATTTTATTGGAATAGGAATTTATCTCACAACTTCGCCAAGTACTTCAGTTGATTGTCATATTGACATAACTTTAACTAATAATTATATATCTAAAACCCTACCTTATCTGTGGATTAAATTTAACTATTAATTATAGGGTTAACTTGAGATTAAATGTCATGGTGCAAGGAACATTTCAATTCAATTGGTAATTAAAACTTAACCACAACCTTACTAAGACCGGTGCAAACGGCTGTTAATTCTGGTATTAATATATTTCTTGATTCTTATTATCGCACTATTGCGGTAATATATACAAAAACACACTATTAGACTCCCCTGTTCTAGATATGAGGTAGAAATACCTCACAAAAAGCGTGGCAAGACCCAAGCAGACTGAAGTTTCCCCGAGGAGAGACCTGGTACACAGACGGGTCACAGACTGGGGAAGGGACAGGAGGTATAGTGAAATCAGAAACACGAAATGCTTTCTCTCACTAGGAGAAAATACTCCAGGCAGAGATTTAGGCTATCCTGAAATTTGTCAGAATTGACAAACATGGGACTGACACTCAAAGAATAAACATACTCACTGACAGCCAGGCAGCCCTTGCAGCTTAAAATAGCCGCAAGGTAACATTCAGACTGGTAAAAGAATGCCAGAAAGGACTAAATGAACTAGCAAACCACATTAAAGTAAAATTAGTGTGGGTGCCGGGACATAACGGTATTTCTGGTAATTGAGAAGCTGATGAACTCGCGAAAAGAGGTTCAGCAACAGCATATGCTGCACCAGAACCAGCTTTTGTGGCCAAAAAGAAGGTAGTCCGAGGGCAAATACAAAAATGGGTACAAAGCCAACATAGACTTCAGTGAAGAAACACTCCAAGCAGGTAAATAGTAAAACCTTCATGGGTGACACACGTGTAACACGGGCCGAAGAACTACTGAATGTCGGTGGAAATGAGCTAAGAATTATTACCGCTTATCTAACGGGTTATACCCTGGTAAAAGATCACCTGCATGAAATAGGGTTATATAACGGGGACCTCAGCTGCAGACTTTGTGGCATGGACAGTAAGGCACTGGACTCAAGGAGACAAACAATCTGCAGTGCTCCCGGCATCAGAACGGCTTCCAAAACACAGAAAAAAACTATTAGCATAATAGTCGTGATTTATCAAATGTATTACCTGGGTATCTCTCCATCAGTAGTAATTTCTGCCCTTTTCGTGGACAATATAGGTACACGTAAAATAATAAGAACTAACTTCAACCTACGAGCAAATTTTAACCTGATTTGAGTTGGTGAAGACCATAAGAAAGATGCCTACATGTGATCATATCATAAAATATGACAACTAATTCAAAAGATGGTTTTCGCAATTTTTTTTTTGAAATTCCGCTTCTTGTCTGTTGGTGTATTCTTTGACCCCAACCAAGAGTACAAACTAACTATGGGTGGATCCATGGATTAAAACTAAAACTAACTTAAAACTAAAATGAGAAGATAAAACCATGTAATGTAATGTAGATGTTCATGCAAGAAGCTAAGAAATTAAGATTTAAATTGGAGCTAAGAAAGATGTCCAGCTTTCAACTATTAAATTGATTTTTCCTCAATGAATTCGATATAACGCATGCGTCAAGCCCTGGACACAGATCACCCACTGGTGATTTGTGTGAATTTATTGTTTACATGAGGTTATAATATTACATGTGTGAAAATATTTTCATAGTTTAAAACAATATTATTTTTGAAAAAGTTGGCTTTCGTTCAATTTTATCTTCAGCTACCTGACAACTCGATCACTTACAAATCATTGAAGAGACTGCACATGTCCAGTTAATTAATTTATGTTGCATTGACAGCTGACTATTCTTAGTTCAAATTTAATCTTAATCATGAATTAGTTTTAGTTCATTTGATGCTGCATGAATTCAACTTATATTTGAAAATAAACTCTTTTCTACCCCAAGTCAGGGCGACAGGGTAAACCATCAGAGTTGTACTTCCCTTACATGATATTTGATGCGGCAGACATTCTACAAAAATGCTAAATGACTCATAAGTACAAACATTGAAAAGTTTATTGCTTTCGTAATATCATAAGTGTGAAGTTGTTACATAGATAAAATAGGTTTATGGATTGGTGTAAGAAAATAGATAAGAAAAATTCACGTCTAAGGATTTACTGTTTACTTTTACAGCTACATTGAAATCGAATCAATAATAAAATAAAAAACAACTTTGGTCTGTTCTAGTAATCTACAGTTCCCCTTTTTGACACCCACATAAAAAGTGAACATTTTTTAACGAGAAGTTTTATAGCGTGTATAAATATTTATGTAAGTATATAAAAGAGAATGCTGAACATTATGTACAGCACCGGATTTAAAAGATTGGCTCACAATTTTAATAATCTTCCAATACATCAAAGAGGAAACTGGTGATTGGAGTGAAATATAAAATTGAGCAGCTGAATCATTCATCAACGCCAATGATAGAATGAAATTAATTTTTGATTTATTTCAAAAGTCTGGACAATTTGGGTATCTCAAAATAAAAACTAAAATTGAATATTAAATGTATAATGATTTTCCGTTTCACTTATACATTAAAATAAGCCCATTGATTAAAAAAATGAGTAAAAAAACAAAAACATTTTCAACCAAGAAATCGAAGCAGGAGGAATAGCACGGAACAAATAACGTAGCTTGATGTCTATAGTGGATCTCATAATTATGTACATTCGGCACGTTTTTTTACATAATCAATTCACCATTGGTTGAATGACGTCAGTCTCCGCTGCAATGAAATGTTAGATTCATCAGTGGCACATAAAAAACGCAGTTGTTGTTGTTTAAATCATCTGACCACTGACAGTCTATTTCTAGGTTGATTGTTATCAACAAACGAAATGAATGAAGAAACTTTGAAAAGTGTTGTAGTTATTCTAGTCTCTGGATCTCGGAGTAGCAGGCCAATCGTGTATTTACATAAGTGCCTGTTAACTGGTAAGTAGATGACGTCGATGAGGATGGCATCGGCTGCAGATCGCATAAAGATGACGGTTACGTTAGGTTTTACCGGCAACGGTTTTTTTATTCGATATATTTCGTAAATATTTATTCACCTGTTTTAACAATAGTTATAGCTTCCGAAGTAAAAAACTATCAAATAAGGTCAAATTACATAATTTTATTTTCTCGCACTAGTGCGGGAAAATGAGTTAAAACGCACGATCATAGAAAATATTTATTTTCCTACGATCACATAGGAAAGTGACATATATCGCACTGTCTAGTTCTATGGAAAGTGGCCTTTATTTATACGCGTACGGAAAAAAAACTTATCCGTACGTGTGATAAAAAAGCTGTCAAACGAATTTCTATTTTTAATTAGATTTACCTATGTAATATCTAAATTTGAAGCGATCCATTTGAAAAGTGAAATTTTGTCATTTTTTTGATTAAAAAAAATTCAGGATGCGATCGAGGAACGAATCCGTGTACTCTTCGTCAGAAGTCCGATGTTATACCAACTAATTCAAATCACCTGTTATACCTAATTGATCATTTTGAGAGGTATTCATGATAAGTATGTATGAAGAAATGATGAACAATAATAATTTCACTCTCAATTCCTATAATTATCCAACCGATTAATAATTGTAATAGCTTACCTATATTATATAGTTGAGCTACTTGAATTTTTGTCACTATTGATAGTTATTGTTAATTTTGAAATCACTTAGGTTTACTTCAATTGTAACAATTTGTGTATTAATATGTCAGATGTTGATTACACATTATTTGGTGAAATTATCACGTGATCGTAGGAAAAATACTGTACATTACTCGTGCGAAAGTGATTTTTCACACTCGTGTGACTTTCGCACTCGGCTCATGCCTCGTGCTACAATATTTCCCACTCGTGTGAAAAATGTCACTTTCCGTACACGTTATGTAATATACTATTTCCTAACAAGTGCGGAAAGTGATACTTTCCCGCATGCGACTGTAGTTGACCCGAACGACGCGGAGCGGAGTTCGGGCAAGCGGCCAAGGGTGGGAAAGACACTTTACGCATAGGTAAGGAGCATTATTTTTTCTACGACCGTATATACAAAAAAGTATACCAACCCATTTTTCGAAAGCTATTTTATTTCAACATAAATGAAAAAAACTACCAAAAAACTATGAATTACTATAAATATTAATATTAAAAACACAATTTGTTGCATTTTGTAAATTACTTAAAATTGCTAGTCCAGTGGAGTTATTTGCTGTTAACTGGTAAGTAGATGACGTCGATGAGGATGGCATCGGCTGCAGGTCACATAAGATGACGGTGAAGGCGATGGCAATGGTTCCAAGTCATTTGTAGATAAAAGAATTTTACTTGATATATTTTTCTTATATCAAATCCGGGTGGTTTGATAGTTGTTTTGTGACACTAGGTACTATGAAAAATGTACAGGGTTATATCAAAATATCTTCATTATTTTATATTTTCAAAAAATTAAAAATGCAACAAAAAGCTGGAAAAGATGTATGTTTTATTTGATGGACTATTTCGTAAATATCTATCTCTATTTTCAATAATTTCTGTAATTTGTTTTTACATACTTCATTATTCGAATGGTTATTGTGTTTGGAGTTTCCTTTGACTATTAATTGGTTATCTAATTTGAATTAGATTTGGTAACGGGTTCTCATTAGACCAATAATCTTATTCGTTTGGAATTAGATTTGAATATTGAGTTCTCATTAGACTTCAATCAAATCTGTTTCCCCCATTTTGAGATGTTTTTTGGTTATTGGTGACTAACAGACTACAATGTTTGTTTAAGTTTGTGGTTTGGAATCATTCTCAGATAATTGTTTCCATTATTATTTTCATTAGCATTTTATAGTTATGTAAATTAATTTATTTACTTTTTGAATCTCTCTTGACATATAATATGTGAATTTTCTATTTTAAATTAGATTTAGTAATGGGTTCTCATTAGACCCTTAATCTTTTTCAGCATCTTATAACTTGAAAGGTTCTCATTAGACCTTAATATCAAATTATTTATTTATAATTTTATTTAGGAAATTTACATATCTGTTTCGGGACATTACTGAATTTCTTCATCTACAGCAATTTTTTCAGATTTCAATGGTTCCTTTAATATTTACATTACACAAAAAAATTTTTACAGTGTAATTTTTATACTCATGTTGGATTGATTGAGTTCTGTGTTCACTTTGATTGTCATTTGTCATTTGCTAATTTAAAATTGAAGGAGTGTCACTTCAACATCCGTTAGACGAACACGTGTTCGTGGATCAGTCAAGACAATTTTAACAAATTTAAAAATGTTAAAAATGTTGTTGATATAATACACCCTAATCAGGGGATCATTTTAATTTAAATGTTATCTTAAGATATTTTACTTTGTGACGTCAATGTGTTGTCAAAAAGTTTCTTGTAACAAATACCTGACGAGTAAGTAATTATTTACCTACTTCTTATTACATTTCCCAACTTTTATTACTTACTTGCAGGTAAGTACTGAAACAATAAAAATTTTAGTCGAGGGGCTTGGATCACTAAGCTGTTGAATACAATGTTAAAAATTATACGGGGTGTTTAAAGTAGTAGTAAGTAAATACGTAATTTCATTTAATGTGTTTATTACGTTTATTCTTTTATTTCTTATTTTGTAGGTAATTTAATTTTTTTTATTTTCCTCCACCCTGTACCAATTTGAAAGAAAGTGTTATACATTTTTGGAATCAACTCATCAAGGGAAATCCGGAAATCGAAAAAAAATTGGGGTGTTCCACTTAAAAAAAATGGCGATGACGTCATCACACGAAGATGGTTCACCCTGTAAATAACATTATAATTTGAAAAAACAGTAAATTAAAATCAAAAATTGACCTGTTTCGGGAATTTTTAATATTATTGTTTATTTAGCTAATAATGAATTTATGCGTTACTTTATGGACGCACTGTATATAATAAATAAGTATAGTGGAGGTGATATTTTTAATGCAGCTATCGTATATCCCCGTTAAGTTATATTGCGGACTATGACGGTATCGTATCGAATAACAGTCCAACAAAGAGCCGACAACTTTAAGTTCGCACAATATCTATTACGGCAAGTATACCCTCAACTACATAATATGAAATAAATATTTAATTCTGGTATTAAATTTTTTGAAAACTGAAACTATTGTCAAATCGTACCCGATACATGACACTTGTAGATGAACTACTTATTTCGCCAGTTTTCGCTGCTATTGCATCGTTTGTAACAAATTACAATCGACCTTTTGTACCAAGTTCTACTGCTACCGTTCGTTTGGATATTCACCATGCTTCTTGTTTACATCCAGTGTAGATGAAATCTGAATAAATATTTTCTCATACTAAACACCCTGTATATAACTATGGATTCATCTTCCTATAACACCCTTCTTCCGTTTCAATATGTCTTGTTTCAATTTCAATTTCAATTTATAATCTAAAAAAAAATAAAAAATTTAGGAGGTAACGATTTGATTGCTTTCCTAATAAATATGGTTTAAAAAGATAATGGTGTACACTTGAAAAGAAAGAAGTAGTCATATCGACAAGAGTTGGTCGATGTGATGTATACTATTGAAGAAAGCATAGGAAATTGTCTTTTAACATCGTTCTACAAAAGCATTTGGTTAATTTAACGAGAGGTTTGATTAGCCTTTCTTTACCGACCATGAAAATGCTACATTGCCACCATTCCCAAGGTTTTTGAAGTGCCATGGGACACACTGCCGCATATATCCGACACATAATAAAATGCCAAAAGTAGCAAGAATCATCTATTGATGAACAGTAACTCTTTCAAACAAACAAAAACGACCTCTTAAACGTAGTAAATATTAAATCCTTGTAAGGCCAAACTCATTATTTTCATTTTCCGCAACACGTTTCGTTTTGTACGACGCCATTTTCACTTCTCATACAATGTTTCTAACTCTTACAAGTAATTCACACTGCTAGTGCTAGTATCACGTCTTGTCGTTCCCGGCATCAGGCCACACTATACCTCACACCACAAACCACGAATTGAGCGGTGACGAAGAAATACGGCGTTGGGTCTGAAGATATACAAATTCATTGAAACGCCGAATTACGGCGTCAGCGAGTTCACTGAAAAAGTGTCGTATCGACAGTGGTGCTAAAGGTAGCTAAAATGCAGTTACTAGCAGATATATGGCAGTGGGATTTTGAGATTTTTCATAGGTGAACGTAGATATAGGACAGTGGGAACAGTGGCACTTTTGCTCCTGTCCTATTTAATCGGCGTTGGTGAAAAAAGGTTAAAAAGAAAGAGGGGCTAATGAGAAAATATCAAGATGCAAGGCTGTTTTACGCAAAGAAAATCAATCATCTGAATGGCTAGCCGTGTAAGCTTACCCTGAAATGAGTGATTGGAAAATGAGTGGAACTTGAGATAAAACAAACGTGACAAATTGTATTATGAATGTACAAATATTATACACAATTTAATTCTAATCTTTGATCAATAAGTATTTTATCTCATTGAAAACATTATCTGCAATGATTGCAAAATTATCGAAAAAAATGAACAGACCGTTCAAATGCTTACATCAAATCAAAGTGCATATAATGATGTCCATGATATCCATATAAAAGATGTTTGCAAAACAATTTCTTAAATAGTGATGAGCAAAGCAAGACCAAGACCAAGACTCTGATAACGTTGGTCTTGCTTATCCGGTCTTGGTCTCGGTCTTGCTCAAATCGTCCGGTCTTGGATTGCTTATTTAGTCTTGGTCTTGCGTGCAAAGTCTTGCTTTTGATATTTTCAAGGAGAATTCTTCATTTTATTACTATTTGAACAAAATCAAATTAAGAATATATGACGTCTGGGTGTCCAGAAAATTGTGGGGTTTCTAGTGAAATGGTTTTTTGTTTGCAATTCAGATTTTAACTTTTCATAGGATTGTGTTATGAATTGAATTTCAAATTTCATTCAGTTCGGTCATTCTCCATAAATTCTAATCACCCCCAGGCACAACTGCAGTGCGATAATGAACTGGTACAACATTTGTTACCAACTGGATTAATTTCCCAATTCAGGTATTGAATGGAGCCACACGAGAAGCAGATTGGGTAAAAGGGTGGATATTGCATTTGAAGGAAATTCCCATTTTCTCACGATACTCTATTTTTAGCAGATGAAGAGTTAATATAAAAAATTGAAAAATCATGTTTTTGTCAATGTTGAATCCGGGATTAACTGGAGCAGAGATGTTCACATGTTTGATGGACCAGCATTCCCAGTAAAATTTCATCTCAAATTAAGCTATATCCCAAAGCACCTTTCCAATTATTAAGGCCAGGTGCTGGGCTGCTAAGATCGAATATATTGCAGATATGGGATTGGACGGAACATTTTTTTATACTATTTTTCTAAAAATTATTATAGGTGACCCAGAATAGTGGGTAATCTCACCAGGGTAGAGACAGGCGGAACAGTTTATTAGAGGACATTCGCCAGCTTCCACATCAAACGTAATAAGAAAAGATAGGAAAACTGTCAAAACTGTAGTGGGTTTGTTAAAAAGCGCTGTAAGCTTAACAGGCAAACGAAGCTTATGGGGTTGATAGACGAAGCCATGTGTAAATACTGTTACTTAGAAGAGGAAATTGCAAAGCACATCCTTTGCCTGGCGACTGCCTGGCGAATGTGCGGTTTCTTGTACTAGGCGATGAGAAACCACCGACAAGAATACATGAAAGAGTCAGCCTCGAGGCTGATTGGCTACTTAAAAAGAGTGGGTTACTTCATTCAACTTCTAAAAGTACAATCCGACGTACAACTTAGGTATCATCTAGCTCAGAACAGAGAGACGTTCCTTGGCCGAGGTTATTCAACCTAACCTAACCCTGAAATGATCTATAAACATCTATGGTGGTATAATTGGAGATTATTCAATTTTTATTAACGTTGACCGGTATTGTTTATCTGAACTTTCTCAAGAATCAAGTTATTATTTCAAGAGGATTTTATACCACAAAGTAGAAAATATAAATGTCTCTCTCTTTTTGAAGATACATGGAAACCAAGTGATGGTTTGCCGTGTTAATGCATTTCCATGTAACCAACTAAATTGAATGGGTCAACTGCAGCCGGTACTGATAAATAAAATAAACATCCCAAAAATTAATTGACTAGATTTCATTGAGTGATTTGTAGCCGATACCATTCCTCGTTTATCGTCGAATAAAATGTGTACGAAATCTGACCTTTTAACTTTCTGTGGCACAAATTTGCATTCTTGTGATATAAAAACTGGTTCTGTATAATAAAATTCGTAATAACAATGATTTCATTATATGTTTGCGAACCACAAATATTATCTCTGGGTACTTTCCCCTTTAAATTTGCTCAAATTACGAGTGGACAAAAACATAAACAGAAAAAACAACGAGATGTATAAAACTACTCAGTATTGAAATGCCGAAAACAAAATGGCCCATTGTTCTTTGATTATATCAGATTTTAAAGAAACAGTAGCGTAGTAATTATAACTGTATAACTGTACAGTGATTTTGTATCATTTATTCAGAGGGTGAATGACTCTGAAGACTGTGTAGGTATTTTATAGGAAACCCTACCAAATAATACAAATTATCATAGTTTTTAATTTCTTTTTCCTATTTTCTTAATGTACATACACACATTTGAAAATATTCATTTTGCCCGTTCTTTCATCAAACCAAAAGAGAAAATGTAACATCCAAGTGAAAGCGAAAAAAGAGAAAATTATAAAAAAAATTGCAGGTAGTATGGTGAGTCCTTGAGGCGAAGGTATCTTAAGATGTTCTTTCCAATTTCAATTGAAGCTGGCTTACCTTGTTGTGCAGAGTAGAATCAAAATTATATTTTTAGGTTAAGGATTTGTTGTTTCATGTAATGTTTTTTTAAACGAATCCAATTTCTATGCCTCACGTATAATAGTCTGTTTGATAAGAATAAAATCGTACAGCAATTTCAAGAAACCAATTTACACGTTCAAAATTGCTTACCTGTAGCAGTGGTATTTACATATAATTTTATCAAATAATGGAAGAAAATCAGTCAGCACCGTAGATATATATAATAAACAACATAAAAAACCGAAGATACTTATGGTTCAGGAATTTGCTATCATTCGAATATGATGCTCCTTCAATAAGAATCAAGAAAACATATTTCGTGAAAACAGTAGTAGACCAGTGCCGAAGCCTTCAAAAACAGTAAAAAGTGAAAAAAAATAATAGTAGGATAAAACTCATTAGAGAAGAAGGGGAATATGATATAATTGAGGAAAAAAATAAATTACGGGCGATCCGAGTTCGGGAAGTGGGAGGGGGTGGGTTTTTAAGGGTAAAAAATTGTTTATCTCGATTTCCGGCAAAACTACAAGTCCTACGGAAAAAAGTTAAATGGCAAAGTTGTGGGTAATGAAAAGCTCTACAACTTTTGTATCTACAATCTTCACACATAACCTTAAAATTTATGTAAAAAACTCAAATAACCAAGTTTTTGGTTTTTTATTTTTATCTTTTTCAAAAAAAGTATCTTTTCTGCAAAATTTCGTGAAAACTTACCTTATCATGTCCCAAATACACTGTAATTTATTTGATTTGAAATATACTTTTTTTCACCCTATTTTGACTTAATATAAAAAAGCACCCTAATTTTCTATCGAAAATTCTCTCGTCAAAATATCAGCTTTTTTCAAAAAGTCGGTGGGCTTTATGTTCGTTGACATCTCTACTTTCTAGTAGTCTGAAAAAAATATACATCTCCATGGTAAATGTTCTCAGAAAATGCAAAAAATGAAAAAAACTCAAATTCGAAGTTTTTTTTTTAATCACTATGTACAATTTTGAGCTATTTATTAAAATTTAGACTTCAATTACTCAAAAAACGTAAGATTCCATGTTACATTGATAGACGAAAAAATTTCAAATCGAAATACACTACTATAAATTAACAAACAAATAAGTTATAATGAAGTCAATATTTAATAAGACATCTACAATATTTTGAAAAAGTTGTAGAATCTTCTTTTAATAATATTTGTTGATGCCTATTTATTGCTGTTTTAAGATAATTTATATACCTGAGTGAGTGACCTACGGCAAATTTTAGCGCATTTTAAGGTGTTTCATAGAGATGTGGGTTTAAAGTAACGTAATCTAAAAAATGGTTTACAATTAATCAAATCTATTTATAAATGATAAAATGAAAAAATAACACTAAGTCAATCAAGGTTTCAAACAAATCCATTGGCAAAAATAAAATCATCCTTCATTTTGGTAAACATCTCACCAACTGAAGGAGCAGCAGAACATCATTGTTACAGGGCATATTATCAGCTTCAAACTTGGATGGGCAACAACATTGACAGCAACAGATAGAAGCTGGAAGAAACATCAACGTGGCATTATGACCAAATTTACAGAAAAGGATTTAATTCCGGAAGTATTGCTCAAAGCTATTTGCTGTCGCTGTGAAGCTGGGTGTAACAGTTTGGAATGTGGCTGCCGAAAACATGGTTTAAAATTCACAAATTTATGTAAAAATTGTCATGGTTCTGAAAATTGCTCCAATATGGAAAAAAAACCAACGAAGAAGTAATTGATTCAGATGAAATTGTGGATGAAGAACCAATGCAGATTGGAAATAACATTGGAGACGAAAAAGGTGATGGTCTTGAAGATTTCGAAGATCAACTAGAGTTGGAAAGGTTTGTCGAGTCTAACGATGAAGAAATGCCATCAAAGAAACAAAAATTAACGGATAGGTGATTAGAGTTCAAGATAGTGTATTTATAAATGTCAAGATTAACGTTTTTAAAATTATTATAATGCAATCAAAGTGAACAATCTAAATTCAATAGTACGATTTACATGTATATTCACATTTTATGAGATTTTTTATGACATGAATGTAATTCGTATTTAGTGAATGAACTTTTTAACTCGAAAAAATTGCAGCAATCACATTTTTTCGATGAAATTGTACAGTGATTGAAAAAAACTTCGAATGTGAGTTTTTTTCATTTTGTGCGTTTTCTGAGAACATTTACCATGGAGATGTATATTTTTTTTCAGAATATCAGAAAGTAGAGATTTCAACGAACAAAAAGTCCACCGACTTTTTGAAAAAAGCTGATATTTTGACGCGAGAATTTTCGATTGAAAATTAGGGTGCTTTTTTGATATTGAGTCAAAATAGGGTGAAAAAAAAAGTATTTCAAATCAAATAAATGACAGTGTATTTGGGACATAATATGGTAAGTTTTCACGAAATTTCGCAAAAAAGATACTTTTTTGAAAAAGATAAAAATAAAAAACCAAAAACTTGGTTATTTGAGTTTTTTACATAAATTTTAAGGTTATGTATGAAAATTGTAGATACAAAAGTTGTAGAGCTTTTTATTACCCACAACTTTGCCTTCTTTTTTCCTTAGGACTTGTAGTTTTGCCGGAAATCGAGATTAACAATTTTTTACCCTTAAAAACCCACCCCCTCCCACTTCCCGAACTCGGATCGCCCGTAATTTATTTTTTTCCTCAATTATATCATATTCCCTTCCTTCTCTAATGGGTTTTATCCTACTATTATTTTTTTTTGTTTCAAAAACCATCGACCCTGGTCTATAGGTAGTAATAATAATCACAACTAACATTCTGATCTGTTACTTGTTTCATGAAATTTTTATATTTCAAATTTTACATTTGTGTTTAAGAAGAACTGCATTAGATATTAAACTTCATTTTGAATAAGACAATCGTATCTTAAAATTATTGTATTGAAAATGTTCTCTTCCATTGGATATTTGGTATAAAATTCAACAGTACCTACC
Source organism: Galerucella pusilla (assembly GCA_910591695.1). Lineage (NCBI taxonomy): Eukaryota > Metazoa > Arthropoda > Insecta > Coleoptera > Chrysomelidae > Galerucella > Galerucella pusilla. The sequence goes on from CAJUYI010000097.1 coordinate 168,958, forward strand.
TACCTACTCCAGTTCCGGTATGATATCCAAAGATTTTGATTCGAAGAATATTTTCAATAGCTATTCATATTGGGCTCCTTGCAAGCTTGCTCGGCTATGAAGTGACGGAATAAATAGAGCTCAGCTTATATACGCATATTTTTTATCGCCAACCGTCAGTAAAGCCTTCAATTATCAGATTGATACCCGGATTTGAACAAACAGTTTACCTTATCGTAAAATGAAGTACTTTATCTCCTGCATTTGCGGCAGGTGAAGTATTTCGACTTTGACATTACTCGAGAATCATCATCTGTCAGTGTCACTCTTCTTCCTATTACGGCTTTCTTGCGATTTATTTATAACAAATTATTGTTGGAACCCCTTTGACTTCAGGAATTAATGTACCTTCAATTTAAATTTTACAAATAATGAGTAAATTTGTTTTATATTTGCTGTTTACTTTGTCATAATAAAATGCAATGAATTATACATCAGGTTTTTATATTCTGAATTCTGAGAAGTTGTCCATAAAATTTTGTATGCAACCCGTCAAAAAGTGTCTTTATCGGACTCGCCTGTTATTCGTCTCATTCCCATCTCTCGCTCATCTTATAATTTCAGACCAATCCGATAAAGAATCACTTTACTGCTTTGGTACAAAAATAAATATTTCTACTTCCGTCACCAAAACCGCATCTAAAACACGGGTTTGACATTTGCAAAGCGTCACTTTAAACACTAGTGTCAAAATTTTTGGATGTGGTCATATAATTGGTTTCGTTAATTTTTTCCACTTAATATTGGTGATTATAAACTATAGGAATCATGCCATGGTATTTTATTCCTGTGTGTTTGAATTGTAATAGCAACAACTAAGAAGTTCATTTGCCCCGGTTTACCATCAAAGATCATTTGGTGAGTAGTATCTTAGCATAGTGTATAATGTCAATTATTTCCAATTTTTGTCTTATTTGTCTAGTAGTGGAAAAATTGTATATACCACGGTGGTCAAGACATTTATAGGCCTCGCACCTTATTCCGCTCAAGGCAAAGCCTCTCGAGAAATAATTTTGGTGCTAGGTCAATAATAATAGTATTTAACACCTTGGTGTATAATTAACTATTTGATTTGATTTTGATAATTTGTCATAAAATTGTGTATTTGAAAAATATTTCTGTGCTGTTCAAAAAGGGAGAGAATACAACCGCACCGCAGGGATAATATCCAAGTACTGTATTCATTTATTTATTTAACGGTCATTTTTACAAAATTAGATTGAAAGATTAAAAGTGGGCGAAATATTATGACGACAGAAGATGCCATTTGGGCTTATTCCCACACCAAGCATCCTGAATATAAAAGCTCTTCGTAATGGAGCAAACAGTCGATGTTGGGGCCCTCTATAAATTTGCGGAAAGGAGGTTTTTGCGGCAAACCTCGAGACACGTCGATTTTGTTTTCTAGGGAGACAACTTTTGATAGTTTAACTTATGGTTGCACGATCATCCCCCTAAAAGGAGTGACTATCCCTTCGAGAATCTTTAATGGCATAAGGGGTCAAGTGTCACATGATTTGAAAGGTATTTCGATTCTCTTCAAAGACATGCAAACATTTTTAAGTCAATGTTGGAATTAATAAAAAAACAAGGTTGAAATCTGCGTTAAAGAAATTGGTATAAAAAGCTGGATTAATAATTAGGTAATAACATTCCAATGAAATGTTATTATTTCAATAAAAAAGAAAAGACAAATGAAAAAAGTAGGAAAATATATAAATTCATGAAATTTCAAATACTACAATATTTATTTATGTACCAAGGCAGTAAAGTGATTCTTCATCGGACGAGTCTGAAATTATGAGACGAGCGATGCGAGGCGAATAACAGGCGAGTCCGATAAAGACACTTTACTGACGTGGTGCATACAAAATTTTATCTCCAACTGCTCAGAATTCAGAATAAAAAAAACTGAGGTATATTTCATTGCATTTTATGATGACAAAGTAAACAGCACATACAGAACAAATATACTTATTATTTGTTATATTTAAATTGGAGGTACACTCTTGTGAGTCGCAGTGGAGGGCCTTATAGATCCACTCACCACAAACCTAACACCCTGGAGCATTATAAAAATTGATTCCTGAAGTCAAAGGAGCTCCAACAATAATTTGTTATAAATAAATCGCAAGAAAACTATTATGGAGCCGTAATAGGGGGAAGCGTGACACTAACATGATGATTTTCGAGTAATGTCGAAGTCAAAATACTTTACCTGCCGCATATGTCACTTTACCTGCCGCATATTTCACTTCACCTGCCGCAAATGCGGCAGATAAAGTAAAGGAAGGTAAACTGTTTACTTCCGGGAATCAATCTGATAATTGATGCCTTTACTGACGGTTGGCGATGAATAAAATTGAACCTCTTAATACCTTTTTTGCGCGATCGACCTTTGTTGTTTATTTACAGCATTGGTTGTCAGGACAGTAGGTGTTTACTGGTTTCTAAGTCTAGTGGTTCACTTACCGTTCAGACGTCGGTAAGTAAATTACTCACCGACATCTTAGCCCTACATTCATTTAAGTGGTCCTGAATAATATATTACTTCATTCATTACACAGGAGGAACAAAAAAAATAAGATTTATATTTTTTCAATGAACAGAACCGAACAGAGCAATATAAAAAGTAATAAATAGCATAAAATCATCTTCTGTAAGTTCCTTGTGGCATTATTTATTATTTTTCCTCTTATTTTTTGGGAATCAAACCACAATAATGTCTTTTATTTTTTTTATTTCGACGTTTCGGTAGCGTTCCAGCTACCTTTGTCAAGATTAACTAATTATAAAATAATTTTTGGTCCCTATCTGACACAACGAAAAAAATTGTCTAGTTGTCATATTTTTTTCGTTGTGGCTGTCCATCTTATGTAAGTGTGTGTGTGCGGAAGCAAGGATGGCCTTAGCCGAAGGCTATTGGCCACAGAATTTTTTCTTCTTCCTTTGTGTCTATTGAATGTGTCTGGGTTGAAGATCTATTCTTGCTTGCTTAATGAAGCTTATAAATGAATCTAAAGTAGCTTTTTCTGTGCATGCCAGGAGAGAACTAATATTCGGTGGAAGAAGAAAGTTATGGTCCATTGAAGAGATATATAGATTATATATAGCAGCTTCATTTTTCTCACACTCTAGTAATATATGATTAGTACCACTGATCGATACGTTGTCGCAGCTGCAAAATGGAGACTGTAGAATACCCAATTTATGAAGGCGCGCCGGAAAGCGACCATGATTTAGTTTTAGTCGTGTTATAGTTGCTGTGTATTTTCTACTATAATCAAACTTTGTTATGTGTGGTATATTATTTGGTAGATTTGTATTAAGCTGAAACTAGAAGCTTTTTGATGTTTTCATGTATTCATTTATTATCTGAATATCCCACCCTTGGCTATTTCATATTTCCCAAGGTAAATACAACAGTACAACCAGAGACAGACTCCAGATGGC